>SJYF01266114.1:1062477-1082174 GCA_006410515.1 Procapra przewalskii | reverse complement strand
GGTTTTTGCCATACATTGACATGAATCAGCCATGGATGTACATGTGTTCCCCATCCTGAACCCCCCTCCCACCTCCCTCCCCATCCCATCCCTCAGGGTCATCCCAGTGAACCAGCCCTAAGCACCCTGTCTCGTGCATCGAACTTGGACTGGTGATATATTTCACATATGTACATGTTTCAATACTATTCTCTCAAATCATCCCACCTTCACCTTCTCCCACAGAGTCCGAAAGACTGTTCTTTACATCTGTGTCTCTTCTGCTGTCTCGAACATAGGGTCATTGTTACCATCTTTCTAAATTCCACATATATGCATTAATATACTATATTGGTGTTTCTCTTTCTGACTTACTTCACTCTGTATAATAGGCTCCAGTTTCATCTACCTCGTTAGAACGGATTCAAATGCATTCTTTTTAACAGCTGAGTAATACTCCATTGTGTATATGTACCACAACTTTCTTATCCATTCATCTGCTGATGGACATCTAGGTTGCTTGCATGTCCTGCCTATTGTAAACAGTGCTGCGATGAACATTGGGATACACATGTTTCTTTCAATTCTGGTTTCCCCAATGTGTATGCCCAGCAGTGGGATTGTTGGGTCATATGGCAGTTCTATTTCCAGTTTTTAAAGGAATCTCCACACTGTTCTCCATAGTGGCTGCACTAGTTTGCATTTCCACCAACACTGTAAGAGGGTTCCCTTTTCTCCACACCCTCTCCAGCATTTATTGTTCGTAGACTTTTTGATAGCAGCCTTTCTGACCAGCATGAGATAATACCTCATGGTGGTTTTGATTTGCATTTCTCTGATAATGACTGATGTTGAGCATCTTTTCATGTGTTTATTAGCCATCTATATGTCTTCTTTGGAGAAATGTCTGTTTAGTTCTTTGGCCCATTTTTTAAATTAGGTCATTTATTTTCCTGGGATTGAGCTGCAGAGACGACACCAGAAAATTACTAGAGCTAATCAATGAATATAGTAAAGTTGCAGAGTATAAAATTAACACACAGAAATCCTTTGCATTCCTATACACTAAGAAAATAGAGAAATTAAGGAAACAATTCCATTCACCATTATGATGAAAAGAATAAAATACTTAGGAATAAATCTACCTAAAGAAACAAAAGACCTATGTATAGAAAACTATAAAACACTGATGAAAGAAAGCAAAGATGACACAAATAGATGGAGAAATATACCATGTTCATGTACTGGAAGAATCAATATAGTGAAAATGAATATACTACCCAAAGCAACCTATAGATTCAGTGCAATCCCTATCAAACTACCAATAGTATTTTTCAGAGAACTAGAACAAATAATTTCACAATTTGTATGGAAATTCAAAAAAACCTCAAATAGCCAAAGCAATCTTGAAAAAGAAGAATGGAACTGGAGGAATCAACCTGCCTGACTTCAGACTATACTACAAAGCTACAGTCATCAAGACAGTATGGTACTGGCATAAAGAGAGAAATATAGATCAATGGAACAAAATAGAAAGCCCAGAGATAAATCCATGCACCTATGGACACCTTATCTTTGACAGAGGAGGCAAGAATATACAATGGAGAAAACACAGTCTCTTTTTAACAAGCGGTGCTGGGCAAGCCACTCCAGTACTCTTGCCTAGAAAATCCCATGGATGGAGGAGCCTGGTAGGCTGCATTCCATGGGGTCAGTATGAGTTGGACATGACTGAGAAGCTTTACTTTCACTTTTTACTTTCACACATTGGAGAAGGAAGTGGCAACCCACTCCAGTGTTCTCGTCTGGAGAATGCCAGGGACGGGGGAACCTGGTGGGCTGTTGTCTGTGGGGTTGCACAGAATCAGACAAGACTGAAATGACTTGGCAGCAGCAGCAGCTGGGAAAACTGGTCAACCACTTGTAAAAGAATGAAACTAGAACACTTTGTAACACCATACACAAAAATAAACTCAAAATGGATTAAAGACCTAAATGTAAGACCAGAAACTATAAAACTCCTAGAGGAAAACAGGCAAAACACTCTGACATAAATCACAGCAGGATCCTTTATGACCCACCTCTCAGAGTAATAGAAATAAAAGCAAAAATAAACAAATGGTACCCAATTAAACTTGAAAGCTTTTGCACAGTGAAGGGATCTAATTAAATTTAAAAGCTTTTGCACAGCAAAGGAAACCATAAACAAAACAAAAAGACAATCTTTATAATGGAAGAAAATATTTGCAAATGAAGCAACTGTCAATGGATTCATCTCCAAAATATACAAACAGCTCATGCAGCTCAGTTGGGAAAAAGAAAAAAAAGAACAAAACCAAATAACCTAATCAAAAAAACTGGCAAAAGACCTAAATAGACATTTCTTCAAATAAGACAAACAGATGACCAACAAACACATGAAAAGATGCTCAGTATCACCAATTATTAGGGAATGCAAATCAAAACTAGAAAGAGGTATCACCTCACAATGGTCAGAATGGCTTCCTTACCATTGCTGTTCAGTCACTCAGTCATGACTGACTCATTGTGACCCCATGGACTGCAACATGCCAGGTTTCCCTGTCCTTCATCATTTCCTGGAGATTGCTCAAACTCACGTTCACTGTCAGTGACACCATCCAACGATCTCATCCTCTGTTGTCCCCTTCTCTTCCTGCCTTCAATCTTTCCCAGCATCAGGGTCTTTTCCAATGAGTGGGCTCTTAGCATCAGCTGGCGCTTCAGCTTCAGCATCAGCACTTCCAATGAATATACAGGGTTGATTTCCTTTAGGATTCCTGATAGCTCAGTTGGTAAAGAATCCACCTGCAATTCAGGAGACTCTGGTTCGATTTCTGGGTTGGGAAGATCTGATGGAGAAGGGATAGGCTACCCAGTCCAGGACACTTGGGCTCCCCTTGTGGCTCATCTGATAAAGAATCCATCTGCAATGCAGGAGATCTGGGTTGGGAAGATTCCCCGGAGAAGAGAAAGGTTACCCACTCCAGTATGCTGGCCTGGAGAATTCCATGGATTTCAGTTCATGGGGTTGCAGAGTTAGACATGACAGAGCGACTTTCACTTTCCTTTAGGATTGACTGGTTCAATCTCCTTGCAGTCCAAGGGACTCTTAAGAGTATTCTCCAACACCACAGTGCAAAAGCACCAATTCTTCAGTGCTCAACCTTCTTTATGGTCCAGTTCTCACATCCATACATGACTATTGGAAAATCCATAGCTTTGACTCTGCTTTTTAATATGCTGCCTAGGTTTGTCATAGTTTTTCTTCCAAGGAGCAAGGATCTTTTTATTTCATGGCTGCAGTCACCATCTGCTGTGATTTTGGAACCCAAGAAAATTAAGTAAGTCACTGTTTTCATTGTCTCCCCATCTACCTGCCATGAAGTGATGGGTCCAGATGCCATGATCTTCATTTTTTGAATGTTGAGTTTTAAGACAGCTTTTCAGTCTCCTCTTTCACTTTCATCAAGAGGATCTTTAGTTTCTCTTCAATTTCTGCCATAAGGGTGGTGTCATCTGCACACCTGAGGTTATTGATATTTCTCCTGGCAGTCTTGATTCCAGCTTGTGCTTCATCCAGCCCAGCATTTCACATGATGTACTCTGCGTAGAAATTAAGTAAGCAGAGTAACAATATACAGCCTTAATGTACTCTTTTCCCCATTTTGAACCAGTCTGTTGTTCCATGTCCAGTTTTAACTGTTGCTTCTTGACCTGCATATAGGTTTCACAGGAGGCATATAAGGTGATTCCCATCTTTTTAAAAATTTCCTGTAGCTTGTTGTGATTCACACAGTCTAAGGATTTAGCATAGTCAATGAAGCAGAGGTAGATGTTTTTCTGGAACTCTCTTGCTTTTTCTATGATCCAACGAATGTTGGCAATTTGATCTCTGGTTCCTCTGCCTTTCCTAAACCTAGCTTGTATACCTCGAAGTTCTTGGTTCATGTACTATTGAAGCCTTGCTTGGAGAATTTTGAGCATTATTGTGCTAGTATATGAAATGAGTGTAAATGTGTGGTAGTCTGAACATTCTTGGGCATTATCTTTCTTTGGGATTGGAATGAAAATGGACTTTTTACAGTCCTGTGGCCACTGGTAAGTTTCCCAGATTTGCTGGCATATTGAGTGCAGCACTTTAACAGCATCAGCTTTTCTGATTTGAAATAGCTCAACTGGAATTCTGTCACCTCCACTAGCTTTGTTCATAGTGATGTTTTCTAAAGCCTACTTGACTTCACACTCCAGGATGTCTGTCTCTAGGTGAGTGATCACACTATTGTGGTTATCCAGGCAATTAAGATATTTTTTGTATAGTTTTTCTGTGTACTCTTGCTACCTCTTCTTAATATCTTTTGGTTCTGTTAGGAACTTGCCATTTCTTTCCTTTATTCTGCACAACAAACAAACTGTAGAAAATTCTTAAAGAGATGGGAATATCAGACCACCTGACCTGCCTCCTAAGAAATCTGTATGCAGGTCAAGAAGCAACAGTTAGAACTGGACATGGAACAACAGACTGGTTCCAAACCAGGAAAGGAGTACATCAAGGCTGTATATTGTCACCCTGCTTATTTAACTTTTATGCAGAATACATCATGAGAAACGCTGGGCTGGATGAAGCACAAGCTGGAATCAAGATTGCCATATCAATAACCTCAGATATGCAGGTGACACCACCCTTATGGCAGAAAGTGAAGAACTAAATATCCTCTTGATGAAAGTGAAAGAGGAGAGTGAAGAAGTTAGCTTAAAACTCAAAATTCAGAAAACTAAGATTATGGCATCCAGTCCCATCACTTCATGGCAAATAGATGGGGAAACAGTGGAAACAGTGACAGACTTCATTATTTTGAGCTCCAAAATCACTGCAGATGGTGACTACAGCCATGAAATTAAAAGATGCTTGCTCCTTGGAAGAAAAGCTATGACCAAACTAGACAGCATATTAAAAAGCAGAGACATTACTTTACCAACAAAGGTCCATCTAGTCAAAGCTATGGTTTTTCCAGTAGTCATATATGGATGTGAGTTGGACCATAAAGAAAATTGAGTGCCAAAGAATTGATGCTTTTGAACTGTGGTATTGGAGAAGACTCTTGAGAGTCCCTTGGACTACAAGGAGATCCAACCAGTCTATCCTAAAGGAAATCAGTCCTGAATATTCACTGAAAGGACTGATGCTGAAGCTGAAGCTCCGATACTTTGGCCACTGATGTAAAGAGCTGATTCGTTTGAAAAGAACCTGATACTAGGAAAGATTGAAGGTAGGAGAAGGGGACGACAGAGGATGAGGTGGTTGGATGAAATAACTGACTTGATGGACATGAGTTTGAGTAAACTGCGGGAGTTGGTGATGGACAGGGAGGCCTGTTGTGCCGCAGTCCATGGGGTTGCAGAGTCAGACACGACTGAGCGACTGGACTGAATTGAACTGTGCCTATCTGTACATGAAATGTTCCCTTCGTATTTCTAATTTTCTTGAAGAGATCTCTAGTCTTTCCCATTCTATCATTTTCCTCTATTTCTTTGCCTTGTTTACTTAGAAAGGCTTTCTTTTCTTTCCTTGGCATTCTTTGGAATTCTGCATTCAGGTGGATATATCTTTCCTTTCTCCTTGCCTTTCACTTCTCTTCTTTTCTCAGCTACTTGTAAGTCCTCCTCAGACAATTACTTTGCTTTGTTGCATTTCTTTTTCTTGATCACTGCCTTCTGTATAATGTGACGAACCTCTGTCTCATGGTTCTTCAGGCACTCTGTCTATCAGATCTAATCCCTTGAATCTATTTGTCACTTTCACTGTATAATTGTAAGGGATTTGATTTAGATCATACCTGAATGGCCTAATGGTTTTCCCTACTTTCTTCAAATTAAGTCTGAATTTGGCAATACGGAGTTCATGATCTGAGCTGATGTCAGCTTCCAGTCTTGTTTTTGCTTATTGTATAGAAAACTTCTCCATCTTTAGCTGCAAAGAATATAATAAATCTAATTTTGGCATTGACCATCTGGTGATGTCCATGTGTAGAGTCATCTCTTGTGTTGTTGGAAGAGGGTGTTTGCTGTGACCAGTGCGTTCTCTTGGCAGAACTCTTGTTGGGTTTGCCCCACTTCATTCTGTACTCCAAGGCCAAATTTGCCTGTTACTCCAGGTTGCTCTTGACTTACTACTTTTGCATTCCAGTCCCCTATGATGAAAAGTACATCTTTTTATGGTGTTAGTTCTATAAGGTCTTGTAGGTCTTTATAGAACCATTCAACTTTAGCTTCTTTGGCAGTAGGGGTTGGAGTATAGAATTAGATTACTGTGATATTGAATGGTTTGCCTTGTAAATGAACAGAGATCATTCTGTCATTTTTGAGATTGCACCCAAGTACTGCATTTCGAAGTCTTGTTGACTATGAGGGCTACTCCATTTGTTCTAAGGGATTCTTGCCCACAATAGTAGATAAGTGGTCATCTGAATTAAAGTTGCCCATTCTGGTCTATTTTAGTTCACTGATTCCTGAAATGTCAATGTTCACTTCACCATCTCCTGTTTGACCACTTCCAATTTACCTTGATTCATGGACCTAACATTTCAGGTTCCTATGCAGTATTGTTCTTTACAGCATCGGACTTTACTTTCACCACCAGACACATCTACAACTGGGTGTTGTTTCTGCTTTGGCTCAGCCTCTTCATTCCTTCTGGAGCTGGGCTACTATCAAAAAATTTACAGACAAGAAGTGCTGGAGAGGGTGTAGAGGAAAGGAAACCCTCTTGTACTATTGGTGGGAATGTAAATTGATATAGCTACTTTGGAAAACAGATGGATGTTCCTTAAAAAACTAAAAGTAGAACTACCATATGACACAGCAGTCCCACTCTGGGCATACACGTGGAGAAAACCATAATTTGAAAAGATACATACACCTTAATATTCATTGCAATACTATTCACAATAGCCAAATCATGGAAGCAACCTAAATGTCCATCCACAGAGAAATGGATAAAGAAGGCAAGGTACATATACAGAATGGAATATAACTCAGTCATTAAAAAAAGGACAAAATAATACCATTTGCAGCAACATGGATGGACCTGAAGATTGTCATATTGAGTGAAGTAAGGCAGAGTTCAGATTTCATTGAAAAGCATTCAGTGTACCACTCACTGGAACCCTGGTTTTGTATTTGTTGCAAAAAGGAGGAATTCTTTTGAGGGCATCACCCGTTTCAGTGCCATCTCATCACCCATGATTTTAATTTATGTGAAGCAATATAAGGGACTGTGGGTAGGAAGAGGGAAAGGATTTAAATTATACACTGTAAAGTGCAAATCGCATTTTGCGTGTGTTCTATGTACCACATACTGCACAGTTCTTCCTCTGTTGGATGTATATATGCTTTACCCTATGGATGACAGAAGGAATTTTGCAAGAGTAATTTTGACTCAATGCCATGTTTTCTCATGCCCTGATCTGAAACTGAGCTTGTGTGGAAGGCCGGTCCTGCTGACATCAGCATGAGGGAGCCCCTCTCTGGCGCCCTACTCTGTGAGCTGAGCAGACCCATGCACACGCTCACCCCGCTGTGTCAGGGCCCGCTCTCTGCTCTGCTGGCCCCACACCTGGACTCTCCCCAGCCGCTCACAAGCTGCCAGCTCAGGTTACTGCTTTGCCTCTCCCTCCAGCTCCAGTGTCACTGGGCCACTAGCCTCTTCCTCCCTGCTCCTCCAGCATTCAGTGGACTGTCTGACACATAGGAAATGGAGGGTAAAAATCTCTTGCGCAGAACTTATCTGCACATGGTTCCACTGTTGCTCCTGCTGCTGCGTCCCTGAGATGGAGCCATGGGTGACAGCCTCTCACTCAGCCCACAGCCTCCCAGACCCCCATCCAGTGAATCTGAGCATCTCCTCTGTGAAGACCACTTACAAAAATATTCTAGTGTATAGGGTCAGGAGAACACTTTTCTCCTAACAAATAGTACACTTTCACTTTTCTAATAGTAAGAGCTGTGTAAATTTTCATTTTTGTCTTTTTTTGGTAACAGTTGCCAAGAGTCTCAAAATAAATGTAAGGTATATTACAGCCACTCACATATCCAGATGAAACTACTTTTGAAAAGACACGTGCAGCCCAGTGTTCACAGCAACACTATTCACAACAGCCAAGACATGGAAGCAGCCTAAATACCCATCAATAGGTGACTGGATAAAGAAGATGTGGCACATGTACACAGTGGAATATTACTCGGCTACACAAAATGGATGAAAAATGCCACTTTCAGCAATATGGATGGACTGAGAGATTATCACACTAGGTGAAGTAAGTCAGACAGAGAAAGACAAATATCATATGATATTATTTATACGTGGAATCTAAGATAAGACACAAATGAACTTATCTATGAAACAGAAATAGACTCTTAGGCTTAGAGAACAGACTTGAGGCTGCCTAGGAGGAGGGAGGTGGGGGAGGCAAGGACTGGGAGTTTAGCAGATGGAAAGTAGGATTGATTAACTGGGATTAGCAGACGCAAACTCATATACGGAATGGATAAACAACAAGGTCCTATTGTGTATAGCACAGAGAACTATATTCAATATCCTGTAATAAATGATAATGAGAAAGAAATAACAAAGAATATATAAATACATATAACTGAGTCACTTTGCGTTGAACAGCAGAAACTAACACAACATTGTGAATCAACTTCACTTCAATAAAACTTTAGAAAAAATTCCAGACATTGACCTTGGCCATTTCTATATGCTTTCTTCTCTTCGACCTTGATCTTCAGCTTTGGCTGCTGTGCTAGGTTTTCCCCGGGTGTGATCAAGGAGTCGCATGGGTCAGTCCCCATGGGTGTCTGTGAGTGACGCTGATTCCTAGACCCTCCACAGAGTCATCAGGAGTGGGGCTCAGGAATGCGCTTTATACACAGACACCCCAGGAATGTGATGGCTCAACAAAATTTGAGAGCCCCTGGCCCATTTATATATGCTATCTGCTATAAAAAATACCCCCATGTTCTTGAAAGGAAAGGGAATTTGTGATATAAAAGTGTCCTCTGTAATACAATGATGATGGTCTTAGGTAATGGTAACAGCATTACTTACAGTAATGATCAATTATTATCTTCACTGTACTTGACCTTTGCACAGTGAATGAAAACTGTTCTCTATTAAGATTTACATCCACAATATTCTACAATAATTTCTGTGGAAATTAAGACAAGCATTAAGCAGATGTAAGTAAAACAAAAACCAGTGCCTAAGAGCTAGACATAAACTGAATAACATATTCACGTAAGAAAACCTTTCCAGAGGGCCACTGTGCTCCTGAGCTGGCTCTTGTCAGGAAGATGCTATAACAAATGGGACTTCCTTCTGCCCTCAGCCTGCCGAGGCCTGTGCAACTGCAGACAGACAGGTACAGAAAACCTCTCAGGTGTGCCCACAGCATCTGAAGGGGCCTGAGGGTACCACACGGGGAAGAAAGTCATCAATGAGTCACACAAAGCTCAGAAATCGATGCAAAACCAGTTCTCCCCTGGTTATTCAAAACCAGGCAATGCACCCCTTTCCAGCCTCCCAGGGGACGCCAGAGCACCTCAGGACCCCTAGGTCTGCTCTGCCCTCCCCACTCCTGCAACATGCAAATGCGGCTTCCTGGAACTGGCCTCTGACCAGGACCCAAGGCGCCCCCGTAAGAGGAGGGAGTAAAGCCAGAAGGGCCCTCTAGACCCTACGCACACAGAGGGGACTCCAAGTCATTCTAGATCCCCAGAGGAAGAATAGAAATCTGAGCCACCTTTTCAGGTTGTCTGACCCACACCTTGTCTGGGAGTTTTCTGGGCTATGCTGCCCTCGTGTATCCCCTGTCTCTAAGCACCTATAACATCAGCAGCATCCTGGTGACTGGACCTCATTCCACAGTGACTTCTGTTGCTTGCTTGCTCCACATGAACACAGTGGTGACCTTAAGTGGACTGCAAGCCAGGGCAGGAGCCAGGCCTTAAGGTGGTGCCTTTAATACCAGCTTCATCGAGATGCAATTCACAGACCATATGATGCGTCTGTTTAAAGAGTGCAATTCCATAGTCTTTTGCATATTTGTGGAGTTGGGCAAGAACCATCACAATTCTAGAATATCTTCATCTCCCCCCGAAGAAACGCTGGGCCCATGAGCAGCGTCCCCCTAGTTCTCCACGTCACGGACTGACTCGTGTCCCCTGAGAGATAATGTGTTCAAGTCCTAATCCCTGGAATTGAGGGGGTGACCTAGTATGGAAACAGGGTCACTGTAGACACATCAAGTTAAGGTGCAGTCACACTACATCCGAGCAGCCTGAAGTCCAATGTGGCTGTGTCCTAGTCTGCACATACAGACATAGACACCCCAGAGACATACGGAGTGAAAGCCACGCAAAGATGGGGAGAGAGGCCAGCACGATGCTTCTACAAACTCAGGAAAGTAATGGACAGCAACCAACCAGACACTAGATGAGGTAAGGAAGGCGTCTTCCCCAGGTCCCTGGGACCTTCCTCTCTAGGCCCTCTTGGGAAGCAGGGCCCAGCCAGCGGAAATTGAAGACTTGTAGCCTCCAAAAATGTGAGAGGATACATCTCGAAGCCACCCAGTTACGGCAGCCTGGGAAAGCGACATGCTTCCCTCCCCAAAATGCACTCAACCTTGCCCTAGGCAACCGTAATCTACTTCCTGTCTCTACAGATCAGTGTATTCTGGACACTTCACATAAACAGAATTACACAATATGTCATCTTCCTTTTCACTTAGTACAAGGCTCTTCCAGGTTGCAGCATGTTACTACAGCATTTCATTTCTTTTTCCTGCTAAATGACATTCCATTAGATGCATGACCTCATCTTCTTCATCCATTCATCAGCTGAGGGACATTTGGGTTACTCCACTATCAGTTCTTTTGAATATTGCTGCTACAAAGATTCACATGCACATTTTCCCATGGATGTGTTTTCATTTCATACCAAGGGACTGTTTCATGCAAGTTCAGTTCAGTTCAGTCACTCAGTCGTGTCAGACTTTGTGACCCCATGAATTGCAGCACGCCAGGCTTTCCTGTCCATCACCAACTCCTGGAGTTCACTCAAACTCATGTCCATCGAGTCGGTGATGCCATCCAGCCATCTCATCCTCTGTTGTGCCCTTCTCTTCCTGCCCCCAATCCCTCCCATCATCAGAGTCTTTTCCAATGAGTCAACTTTTCGCATGAGGTGGCCAAAGTACTGGAGTTTCAGCTTCAGCATCAGTCCTTCCAATGAACACCCAGGACTGATCTCCTTTAGGATGGACTGGTTGGATCTTCTTGCAGTCCAAGGGACTCTCAAGAGTCTTCTCCAACACTACAGTTAAAAAGCATCAATTCTTCAGCACTCAGTTTTCTTTATGGTCCAACTCACATCCATACATGACCACTGGAAAAACCATAGCCTTGACTAGATGGACCTTTGCTGGCAAAGTAATATCTCTGCTTTTCAATATACTATCTAGATTGGTCATAACTTTCCTTCCAAGGAGTAAGCATCTTTTAATTTCATGGCTGCAGTCACCATCGGCAGTGATTTTGGAGCCCCCCAAAATAAAGTCCGCCACTGTTTCCACTGTTTCCCCATCTATTTCCCATGAAGTGATGGGACCAGATGCCATGATCTTTGTTTTTTGAATGTTGAGCTTTCAGCCAACTTTCTCACTCTCCTCTTTCATTTTCATCAAGAGGCTCTTTAGCTCTTCACTTTCTGCCATAAGGGTGGTATCATCTGCATATCTGTTACTGATATTTCTCCTGGCAATCTTGATTCCAGCTTGTGCTTCTTCCAGCCCAGTGTTTCTCATGATGTGTTCTGCATATAAGTTAAATAATCAGGGTGACAATATACAGCCTTGATGTACTCCTTTTCCTATTTGGAACCGGTCTATTGTTCCATGTCCAATTCTAACTGTTGCTTCCTTACCTGCATATAGGTTTCTCAAGATGAGCTCAATAAAGGACAGAAATGGTATGGACCTAACAGAAGCAGAAGATATAAAGAAGAGGTAGCAAGAATACACAGAAGAACTGTACAAAAAAGATCTTCATGACCCAGATAATCACGATGGTGTGCTCATTCACCTCGAGCCGGACATCCTGTAATGTGAAGTCAAGTGGGCCTTAGGGAAGCACCACTATGAACAAAGCTAGTAGAGGTGATGGAATTCCAGCTGAGCTGTTTCAAATCCTCAAAGATGATGCTGTGAAAGTGCTAGACTCAATATGCCAGCAACTTTGGAAAACTCAGCAGTGGCCACAGGACTGGAAAAGGTCAGTTTTCATTCCAATCTCTAAGAAAGGCGATGCCGAAGAATGCTCAAACTACCGCACAATTGCACTCATCTCACATGCTAGTAAAGTAATGCTCAAAATTCTCCAAGCCAGGCTTCAGCAATACGTGAACTGTGAACTTCCATATGTTCAAGATGGTTTTAGAAAAGGCAAAAGATCCAGAGATCAAATCACCAACATCTGCTGGATCATCAAAAAAGCAAGACAGTTCCAGAAAAACATCTACTTCTGCTTTACTGACTATGCCAAAGACTTTGACTGCATGGATCACAACAAACTGGAAAATTCAGAAAAAGATGGGAATGCCAGAGCACCTGACCTGCCTCTTGAGAAATCTGTATGCAGGTCAGGAAGCAACAGTTAGAACTGGACATGGAACAACAGACTGGTTCCAAAAAGGAAAAGAAGTATGTCAAGGCTGTATATTGTCACCCTGATTATTTAACTTATATGCAGAGTACATCATGAGAAATGCTGGGGTGGAGGAAGCCACAAACTGTAATGAAGATTGCCGGGAGAAATATCAGTAACTTCAGATATGCAGATGACACCAGCCTTATGGCAGAAAGTGAAGAAGAACTAAAGAGCCTCTTGATGAAAGTGAAAGAGGAGAGTGAAAAAGTTGGCTGAAAGCTCAACATTCAGAAAATGAAGATCATGGCATCTGGTCCCATCATTTCATGGGAAATAGATGGGGAAACAGTGGAAACAGTGGCAGACTTTATTTTAGGGGGCTCCAAAGTCACTGCAGATGGTGATTGTAGCCATGAAATTAAAAGATACTCCTTGGAAGGAAAGTTATGACCAACCTAGACAGCATATTAAAAAGCATAGACATTACTTTACCAACAAAGTTCCGTCTAGTCAAGGCTATGGTTTTTCTAGTAATCGTGTATGGATGTGAGAGTTGGACTATAAAGAAAGCTGAGCGCCGAAGAATTGGTTCCTTTAAACTGTGGTGTTGGAGAACACTCTTGAGAGTCCCTTGGACTGCAAGAAGATCCAACCAGTCCATCCTAAAGGAGATCAGTCCTGGGTGTTGACTGGAAGGACTGATGTTGAAGCTGAAACTCCAATAGTTTGGACACCTGATGCAAAGGGCTGACTCATTTGAAAAGACCCTGATGCTGGGAAAGATTGAGGGCAGGAGAAGGGATCAACAGAGGATGAGATGGTTGGATGGCATCACTGACTCAGTGGGCATGAGTCTGGGTAAGCTCCAAGAGTTGGTGATGGACAGGAGGCCTGGTGTGCTGTGGTTCATGAGGTCACAAAGAGTCGGACTCGACTGAGCGACTGAACTGAACTGGACTGAGCATACACCCAGGAGTGGGGCTGCTGAGTCAGAGGGTGGCTCTATATTTAACCTTTCCAGGAAATGCCGTGCTGTTTTCCAAAGTTGCTGCACCATGTTACGCTTCCCATCAGTGTGTCTGAGGATACCAATTTACCCACATCTTTTGTGACACGTGTTATTATCTGTCTTGTAATCACAGCCATCCTCATGGATGTGAGGGACATCTCACTGTGACTTTGGCTTGCATCTTCCTGACGGCAAGTGAAGTCGACCATCTTTTCACGTGCTTATTGATAACTTATTTGGATAAATGTCTATTCATATCTCTTGCCCATTTAAAAAATATATTTATTTGGCTGCACTGGGTCTTAGTTGTGGCACGTGGGATCTAGTTCTCAGAAGAGAGACTGAAACCATTGCCATGGCCCCTGAATTGGAAGCACAGAATCTTTAGCCACTGGATCACCAAGGAAGTTCCATCTCTTGCCCACTTTTAAAAACTGGACTGTCTTTGTTGCTGAGTCGTAGGAGTTCTTTACATATGCTAGGTAAGGGGGATGTCTTTTGCTTACTGAGTTGTGTATTTTGTATATTTTAGTGTTCAGCTTCCCAGGTGATGCTAGTACAGCTCGTGGTAGAGAATCTGCCTGCCATTGCAGCAGACGCGAGATGTGGGTTCGATCTCTGGGTAAGAAAGATGCCTTGAAATAGGAAATGGCAACCCACCCCAGTATGGGTGTCCGGGAAATCCTCTGGACAGAGGAGCCTGGCAGGCTACAGCCCATGGGGTCGCAAAGAGTCAGACAACTGAGCACGCACACACGTAGTGTTCAGCTATTCCTCGCTGCTGAGAGCAGGACAGGGAGCATGTGTGTCTCATGCATCGCTGCTGTTCAGAAAGGATCATGTGGTTTTCACTTCATGCTGCATGAGCAGACGGGAATAACATCTTCCAGAGCTGCTGCGTCACCGTTTTCACTGACTGCCCACCGAGGCTGGTATTGTCGCCAGGCGACTCTCATGGCAGCCTAAGGAAATCCCATGTGACTGTTCCCAAGAAATAGGTGGGCCCAGGGAAATTCCTTCCCAGACATCACACAGTTGACTAGCAGTAGAGCTACTTCTGTGTCTAAAGCCTGTGCTTTTTAAACATCCTGCCCCTTTGCCCCTTCATGCCGTGGTAAAACAAAGAGACATCAGAGTGGAAAGACCCTCCCCTGGGGCCTCTGACACACATACATGTCACCTCCAGACTTCACATCTCACCCAAGAGGTATAAACAGTTTGCATGGCATTCATGCTCATAAATGCACCAAGCCTGTGCGAATGCTTGTCTCGCAGCGAAGTACAGGAACGTTCCTATTGCACCAACTCTTCGGTTAAAAACTGAAGCCCAAGATGGGAATAAGCAGAAATTCACGGAGTAGGAGAAGATGGAGCCTGAGTTTCCGGAGTTTGGGCAGGGAGCACATGAGTCCTGTAGGGGCTCCCTCACGGACCCGCCTTGAACTTCAGCAACATTCCTGGAGGAGGAGTCCAAAGTGAACAGGGCTCCAACAGCTCATGGTTCTGGCTGCAGGCCAGCAACGTGCTCCAGGGACCTGCAGCCAAAGGCCTCGGACTGCTGAGTGTGTGATCTGTGTGTTCCTGCCACAGAGCGCCTGCCTGGAGCCCTGCCGAAACCCAGTTCTCAGGGATCCAATTTCATTTCTACAGACAAGTGTCTTCACTCTTCTAGACATAAAAATAGGATTGAGATGAAAAATAGGAGTCATGGTTTGGAGGGTCTTAAAAGTTCTCTATAAAGTCCCCCAAACATGTCAAATCCTGAGATTCATCTCCCGGAAACATTACACCTGATTATCTTAACTTATAGCCTATTCTGGAAATTCCTGTTTTGGGGGAAAAAGCCATTGGCAAACCATCTTTGTTTGTAAGTGAATTATTTTCTTAAACATCAAAGGAAGACATCAGAATACAGGAAAGTAATTAAAAGTGGAATGATGTCTTGAAATTAACCAAATAGATTATGGGTGAGACAACCCATAGGTCTCAGGAAAAATGAGAGTGAGATTAATACGGCCAGGTCAGTAGTTTGCCTTATTTTCACAGGGCTACCCAAGCAGAGTGAGAAAAAGGAATAATTTTGCCATGAGATGAGCCTAAGTCATCCCTGGGAGAGGATCCCCAGAAAGATGGCTGCTTCTGCAGGAAAGACCACATCGTTGGGGTTTCCTCACATGGCTGGTGCATGCGTGTGGTTCTGTCCTGTGTGGCACGTCAAGGTAGGCCAATGAATGCCCTCAGGACACCACTCTTGCCAGAATTCTAGAGAAGATGTTACAATGGAATTTTGCCTCTCTGGTCTCAGAAAAAGGCAAAGAAATATCAGCTTATCCCAAAGGCCAGTTGAAAAATGAAGTACAGCCTGGCTCTTCCCCCTGCACTCCTGGCCCCTGTCCCCATCCATGGCTGGGCATTGCTGGGCCTTGGAAGAAACAGACGGCTGCTGGTGGTGATGCTTTTTTACATCATGGTGGGAAGTGGCTTCTGCAGCTTCTGAGACCCCACTCATAGTCTGTATGTTTGAAACCATGAAACCTTCCCTATGGACTGCGGCACACTGGGCTTCCCTGTCCTTCACTGTCTCCTAGAGTTTGCTCAGACTCATGTGCATTGAGTCTGTGATGGATAGCCAAGCATCTTATCCTCTGTTACCTGCTTTTCCTTTTGCCTTCAATCTTTCCCATCATCAGGGTCTTTTCCATTGAGTCAGTTCTTTGCATCAGGTGGCCAAAGTATTGGAGTTTCAGCATCAGTCCTTCCGATGAATAGTCAGGACTGATTTTCTTTAGGAGTGACTGGTTTGATCTCTTTGTGGTCCAAAGGACTCTCAAGAGTCTTCTTCAGCATCACAGTTCAAAACATCGATTCTTCGGGGCTCAGCCTTCTTTATAGTCCAACTCTCACATTCATACATGACTCCTGGAAAAGTATGGCTTCACCTATACAGACATTTGGCAAAGTGATGTCTCTGCTTTATAATATACTGTCGAGGTTTGTCATAGCTTTTCTTCCAAGGAGCAAGTGTCTTTTAATTTCATGGGTGCAGTCACCGTCTGCAGTGATTTTGAAACCCAAGAAAACAAAATCTGTCACTGTTTTCATTTTTCCCCATTTATTTGCCATGAAGTGATGGAACCAGATGCCATGATCTTAGTTTTTTGAATGTTGAGCTTTAAAAAAAAAAACTTACTTATTTGGCTGCTCTGGGTCTTAGTTGTACCATGTAAGATCTATTTCCTTGACCAGGGATTGAACCTGCACTGGGAGCTCCTGCATTGGGAGCACTGGACCACGAGGGAAATCCTGAATGTTGAGTTTTAAGCCAGCTTTTTTATTCTCCTCCTTTACCTTCATCAGGAAGCTCTTTAGTTCCTCTTTGCTTTCTGCCGTTAGAGTGGTATCATCTGCATATCTGAGGTTGTTGATAATTTATCCCGGCAATCTTAATTCCAGCTTGTGATTCATCCAGCCTGGCATTTCGTGTGATGTACTCTGCATATAAGTTAAATAAGCAGGGTGACAATATACAGCCTTGACGTACGGCTTTCCCAGTTTTGACCAATCTGTTGTTCCATGTCTGGTTCTGTTGTTCCTTAGCCTGCATAGTTTTTGCAGGAGGCAGGTAAGGTGGTTTATATTCCCACCTTTTTAAGAATTTTCCACACTTTGTTGTGGTCTACACAGTCTAAGGATTTAGTGTAGTCAATGAAACAGAAATAGGTGTTTTTTTTTCTGGAATTCTCTTGCCTTTTCTATGATCCAACAGATGTTGGTAATTTGATCTCTGGTTTCTGTGCCTTTTCTAAATACAGCTTGTACATCTCGAAGTTTCGTTTCTGGTTCACATACTACTGAAGTGTAGCTTGAAAGATTTTGAGCATTAACTTACTAGCATGTGAAATGAGAACAACTGTACAGTAGTATGAACATTTTTTAGTATTGCCTTTCTTTGGGATTGGGATGAAAACTGACCTTTTCCAGTCCTGGGGCCACTGGTGAGTTTTCCAGGTTTGCTGGCATACTGAGTGCAGCACTTTAACAGCATCAGCTTTTATGATTTGAAATAGCTCAGCTGGAATTCTGTCACCTCCACTAGCTTTGTTTATGCTGATGCTTTCTAAGGTCCACTTGACTTCACACTCCAGGATGTCTGGCTCTAGGTGAGTGATCACACCATCATGGTTATCCAGGCAATCAAGATCTTTTTTGTATAGTTCTTCTGGGTATTCTTGCTACCTCTTCTTAATATTTTTTGCTTCTGTTAAGTCCTTGCTGTTTCTGTCCTTTATTGTGCCCATCTTTGCATGAAATGTTCCCTTGGTATCTCTAATTTTCTTGAAGAGATCTCTAGTCTTTCCCATTCTATTGTTTTCCTCTATTTCTTTGTCTTGTTCACTTAGGAAGGCTTTCTTATCTCTCCTTGCTATTCTTTGGAACTCTGCATTCAGTTGAGTATACCTTTTCCTTTCTCCTTTGCCCTTCTCTTCCCTTCTTTTCTCAACTATTTGTAAGGCCTCCTCAGACAACCGTTTTGTCTTGCTGCGTTTCTTTTTCTTGGGGATGGTTAAGATCTCCAGTTCCTAACCAATGTCATGAATCTCTGTCCACAGTTCTTCAGGCACTCTGTCTATCGGACCTAACCTCCTGAAGATGTTTGTCACTTCTACTGTACAATCATAAGGAATTTGGCCTTTTACTTCCTGTGAATTTCTGGACTGAATGCACCCTTCAGCTGCAGCACGCACAGGGCTGCGGGTCTCTGGGTGACCAGCTCCTGCAGGTTCAGGGGATGTGGCAGGGAGGAGGGTCCTGACGTGGAAGCAGTGTGCAGCCCAGCTCCCCCCCCAGCCCGAAAGCTGACTGAGGCGCTGGGCAGGGAGAATCGCTTGCGGAGTTGCTTCTGGTCTACACTGCCTGCAGCCAGCCCTCATCAACAACCCCATCGTCCTCATCCTTCCACCTGCTCGGAACTGTGATGACCGCAGTGCTGACAGGATGGGCTGAGGACATTTAAGCACAGAGGACGCCAGTAATCATCTCATGATGTTCAACACATGCCAGGATGACTCCTTATCTCAGCTCTCCAGGCTGGCAGGGCACCAGGAGAGGAATGCAAGCCTCTTGCCTGCAGAAGAGTTGTTGACAAATCAGCTCCTCATCTAATTTGAGGGGACAAGAAGGGGTGATTTGTTTTCATGAAAGCACTTTTGACTCCACAGGACTTTGCAGCGATAACAACACGTGTTCATGTTCCTACTTGCCTCGTCTCCATTCCCACACTCAGCAGATTTTAAAAGCAAAAACTCTCTTCTCTGCTCCCCATTCGTCACAGACACAAATACAAAATGTTATAACAAATTAATCTCTTTACAACTGATCTGCCTCTCTGATAAGTGGTGCTCACATATTTTAGAAAGTCTCAAAGGAGGGGATGGAATTAAGCTAGGCATCTGCAGAGGGTGGCAGCAGAGCTAGAGTGGTAGTCACAGCCTGATTACAGAAGACTTCAGAAAAGTGGCTGTTAGTAGCTGGAAAGAGGCTGAGATTTAACCCACAGTCAGAACAACTGTATCCAAGGTTGTCCCTCAAAAAGAAAATTCGGGACAAATGGCACTCACCGCCTTCTCTTTAAGACACAGAAAAATGAGGTACTCACCACAGAAGCAATCTGAATGTCCATTGACAGACGAATGGATAAAGATGTGGCATATATGTGAATATATGGAATATGACTCAGCCATAAGAAAGAACAAAATAATGTCATATGCAGCAACATAGATGGACCTAGAGATTATCTTACTGACTGAAGTAAGTCAGATAGAGACAAATATCAGATGATATTGCTTATATATAGAATTTTTAAAATGATAAAAATGAACTAATTTACAAAACAAAGAGTCACAGATACAGAAAACAGACATGATTACCAAAGAGAAGTTTGGGATTAGCAGATAGTTAAGGTCCTAATGTACAGCACAGGGAATTA
>SJYF01266114.1:1050898-1062467 GCA_006410515.1 Procapra przewalskii | reverse complement strand
ATCTTACAATAAACCATAATGGAAAAGAATATATATATATATATATATATATAAAATCACTTTACTATACCCCTGAAACTATTACAACTATAAATCAACTATGCTGTTACTGCTGCTAAGTTGCTTCAGTCGTGTCTGACTCTGCGTGACCCCATAGACGGCAGCCCACCAGGCTCCCCCGTCCCTGGGATTCTCCAGGCAGGAACACTGGAGTGGGCTGCCATTTCCTTCTCCAACGCATGAAAGTGAAAAGTCAAAGTGAAGTCGCTCAGTCGTGTCCGACTCTTCGCGATGCCACGGATTGCAGCCTACCAGGCTCCTCCGTCCATAGGATTTTCCAGGCAAGAGTACTGGAGTGGGGTGCCATTGCCTTCTCCATAAATCACCCATATTTTACTTAAAAGAAGAGACACGTATGGAAATTTCCCACCAATAACTAAACTTCATCTCAACATGGTTGTATTCATTTCCTGAAACCCCAGAAGTGACCATAAGTTAGGTGCCTCAAAACAACATAACTTGTTCTTGCACAGAGTCCCGGGGTCTGGAATCAAGCTGGTGGCCCAGGCCTGGCCCCTCCAAAGGCGCCAAGCCTCCCCCCATTCGGCTCCAGCGGCTCCGGGCAGGCGCACCTGAGCCGTGGCGCTTCAGCCTCCGCCTGCTTCTGTGGCCTCCTCCGTCTCTCCTCTGCCCCTTACAAGGACTTGTCACTGGAATGAGGGCCCATCTGGATAAGCTGGGATTTCATGTCAAGATTCTTAACTTAATTACTCTGAAAAGACCTTTTTCTAGACAAGGTCCCATTTGAGACTTGCCTGGTGATCCAGAGTCTAAGATCCTGAGCTTCCCACGCAGGGCCCAGGTTTGATCTCTGGTCAGGGAACTAGAGCCTACACGCCCCAGTGAAGGTCCCACATGCACAGATAAGCCCTGGAGCAGCCAGTGAGCCAAAACAGATATTAAATACGGTCTCATTTACAGGTTCCAGGTATCTTTGTGGTGGGCAGGGGGTTGGAAGGGGGCCGCCATCCAACCCAACCATCTCAGCTTCTGGTACATTTTTCCATGAACTTGTCCTTCATCAGCCAAGTTGGTTAATCTGACAGAGGCTAAGACCAAATCTACTCAAACTTTCTCAGACAGCCTCTCTCTAGAGTTACCACCCACAGGACTCTGAGCACCAGGATAAGGCCAAACCACACAGAGAACCCTGACCGTGCCCGCAGAGGCCCCACTCCAAGTTGAAGAAATGCTATGAACCAGGAGAGCCTACCGCAGAAATCCTCCTGGCTGGAGGCCTTGCTCCACATACAGCAGGGTGACTAGCAATTGCATGAGGCCGAAGTCATGGGCCATTCTACCTTCCAGAACAGTCTTGGCAGGGGTGAAGTCACCTGGACACCTTGCAGGGCGAAGGTGTGTTCCCACAAACACGTGCAGATCTTGAAGACGACTCCGAACGTGCACGTCAGTACGTCTCCAGGAGGGAGGTGAGTGAACACCCGGCACCTAGGAAAAAGTTGCACTCTCCAGGAAGCAGCTGAAAAGACAATGCTGTTTACAAGCACTGGTGCCACATGCATTGGGAACCATGGCTGGCAGAGCCTGGGACACCGTCTCGGCTGGCTGCCAGCCCTGGGGCTGCCAGTGCAGCAGAAGAGCGGGGCCTCACCTGCGCTTCCAGTGGGACTGTCTGGTGGTTGCCAGCCCAGCCTGTCCTTTCGTCCAGGCCACCAGCAGACCCCAGAGTTGTTACAGGAACTGCACTCCTGTCGGGTTAAGGGGGATGGAGATCAGATCCTGGGTGGAGTTGTCTGGAAGGGGCTGGAGACCCAGGACCAGGTAAGAGCAAGGTGCTTAATGTCCCTGTGCACTTCCATTCCTGCGGAGGGTGTCAGGGCAATTTGGGAAGATGAAGAGGGTCAGGGTTTTTCCTCCCTCAAACCTGTACTTCCCAGGGCCTGGGTATCCCCTTCCCCTGTTCTAGCCCCACAAGATCATGGCCCATCTCAGCAGTTATTTTTCTAATAATTTCCTACTTGCATGTAGACCTTTTATCTGGACAGGTTAGATGCAAGAGAGATGAGGGTGTCTTTTATGAGACCTAGAGAGGCCTGCTACACACCTGTATCATCTCCTGGGGTCATGGCAGGAAGGCTGGGTGAGGAGTGCACTCGCCACTGTGCTTACCACCCAGGATAGCCCCCCAGCCAGACAGGCTCTACATCAGAACCAGAACTCAGCCTGGTTCCTCAGGCCCCATTCTGGACAGGCTGCCTCCCAGACTGCGAACAAACCGGGCCAGATTGGGGTTGCTCTCAGGGGAAAGAAAGACAGCCTGCCCAGGCCTCCGGGGACAGAATCCTGAATGTCCTAAAGAGAGCTCCACACCACTTCTGCGCAGACTCTATCTAGGGGCAGTCGAGAGGCACTGGCGGCTCCCTGCGGCCGACTCTGCGGCCACACTGCCCGGGACCTTTCCAATGCTCGGCAGTATCCAGGGCCTGTGGGTGCTGGGGGCGGGGCATACTGCGTGCCTTGACCTTCAGCACCGTGGTGAATGGCTCCTGTGACGAAAGTGTACCATCCTCAGATGAGCCATCCGGAAAGACAAAAGCCTGCCACGAGGTCCCCGGGCCACAGGACTGCGGGCAGTCCCAGCTGCTCAGACAACAGCAACCACACTGTAGCCTAGACAAGTGTCAACAGTGACGAGGCGTCCCCCACAGCCTCTAGAAGGATCCAAGCTTTGATGAATTCAATCTGCCAGGTCCTCACAGAGGCAATACCCCAGGCACGGTGGCCTCTCACCCTACACAACCAAGGCAGCTCGTGGCAGGAATCCCAGGTTCATCTGCAGCCATGGCCTCAGCTGCAGACCCAAGAATCGTCTGCTTGCTGCAGAATCCCTGATGGGGATGTGCAGCCGTGTCCAGTAGGAGGATGGATCCAGCTGGGCTCATTCGAGACCGGCACCTCGGGATGGGCTTCTGCAGGAGTGACCCCGATGGAGCCACCAGCAGCCATGCTTTGTCCCCACACTCCACTTCCTCAGGGTTCATCAGCCTCACCTGCCGGCAGGTTCTCATCCTACTGGTCGCCTCCACCAGCATTTTAAACCCAAACCAGTGCAGTAAGAGCCCCGTACTAGTCAGTGCCTCACTGATGGGTTCCTCTGAGAACCTCCCAGAACAGTCAGCATTTTTCTCCAGCAGCCAGGACCCTATGCAAACGTTCTCTCATCTCCAGATGGACCTGGGGGTGTTCTGAGGGGCTGTGAGAGGGGCTGAGCCACAAGGCACATGACTGGGGCCAGGCTTTCTCGGTAAAGCTGCTTCCTCTCCCACACAGACCAGCCCTGTTCTGGTGACCTACTTGGTTTCTGCCTGCAGCAGCCAGGAGTTTCCTTCCTTTCATACACTGTGTAGGTGCAGCTCTCAGCAACTTTTATTTGAAGGGGGAGACGCTTCTGCCTCCCCAGGGCAAATCTAGGTGCTGGTTTCACAACGGGTGGACCTGCCAGACTGGAAGGAATTCCTGCATGTGAGCACAGGGAGCAACCACCACGGGACTTTGGTGCAGCTGTCTTTAAACCTACCCCATCTGCAAACTGCTTCCCAATTGCTCCTCCTTAAGAGCAAATAAAGGGAAAGACCACATATTACTTTGCTGACTACAGATTTTCATCAGCATGCCTTCTGTCAGTTCCCATAGGTTTTCCTCAAATCCCATTAGCTAGTCCACAAGGCCCTCATCCTTCCTATCCCAGAGGTCACATCTCTGTCAGCACCCAGCCTAATCACCAGAACCGTCAGGAGCTCCCAAGGGTCTGGGTTTACCCCACATGCAGCCTAAGTCAGCCCAGTCCAGTCTCATGGATGCTGCTAGAAGATGGGGGACTCTTGGGTCAGAGGCAAAGGACCATGAGGAACTTGCAGCAGAGCAGTCGCTTGAGGACCAGCGGGCTTTCCACATTGTCACTGATTCCCCGAACCCCAGCTCTCCTTCGGGTGACCAAAGGAGATCAGATGACGCCCCCACAGGTAGTGGATGTGTTCCAGATGGGACTCTGAGCCCGGGGAACCCACACATTTTTTAATGGGCAGTACACATGCCTGTCCTTTGCTTTGAATGCAGGCACTATTTTCCAAGGCTGTTCACAAAACACACCTCCCTCAGGGATCGACCAGAGCAGAGAGCAGTCAGTGTAGAAACAGGAGACCTGAGGAGAGTTAGCTGGTCCTCAACAATACATGTTCTTATTTGACAGAACACTCTTCCACTTGCTCATGGAGATTTGGATATGTAGTTCTGTGGCCTAAAGTATTAAAAGACAAGGCAACAAAATTTTTATCAACATCATGAAGAGAGGATAGTAAATATCCCTCCAGAATCACCTCCACAATAACAATGGAGACTTTCAGCCTTTAATGTACCTAAGATGGCTCAGAGGTTAAAGCATCTGCCTCTAATGTGGGAGACCTGGGTTCGATCCCTGGGTCAGGAAGATCCCCTAGAGAAGGAAATAGCAACCCACTCCAGGATTCTTGCCTGGAGAATCCCATGGATGGAGGAGAGTGGTGGGCTACAGTCCATGGGGTGCAAAGAGTTGGACACGACTGAGCAACTTTTCACTTTCACACTTTCACAAGAAATAGCAGAGTGGTACCTTTCAGGGGCTTTTTAAAAACTGAATTTTTTATTTTGAGATAATTGTACATTCACATGTAGTTGTAAAAAAATAATATAGAGGGATCCTACATACCCTTTCCTCAATTTTTCTCAGTGATAACATTTGTAAAACCAAAGGACAATATCACAGCTAGGATGCTGACACCAACACAGTCAAGACACAACATTCCATCATCACCAGGACCATAATGTTGACATTTATAGCCAGCAGTGTATTTTCTTAGCTAACACAAGCCATTTTATCTCTAAAGAAATAGAGTTTTAAGTAACCCAAGTATTGCATCAAGTCGCTTCAGTTGTGTCCAACTCTTTGTGACCCCATGGACTGTAGCCCACCAGGCTTCTCTGTCCATGGGATTCTCTAGGCAAGAATACTGGAGTGGGTTGCCATGCCCTCCCCCAGGGGATCTTCCAGACCCAGAGATCAAACCAGCGTCTCTTATATCTCCTGCATTGGCAGGCAAGTTCTTTACCTAACTAGTGCCACCTGGGAAGCCCTTAAGTAATCCATCTTCTTGGTTTTATGTTAAATCAGTGCTTTAGCTAATTGTTTGCCACAGAGCAAAGAGATAAGATGGTTCACACTTAATAGAGAAATATTCTATATATGTCTTTGCAGATATAAATAAAGCAGCTCATTATAGAACATTTAGAAAGCGCAGTAATGAGGAAGTAGAAAAAGTCAACTATTTCTTAGAGACAATGACTGTTTACCAATTTGCTATATTTTCTTTCAATCATTTTTATTTCCTCAGAGAGGGAGATGCATACGCGGATGGAGAGAGAAAAGACTCTTTCTATCTACATACCTATGAGCAAACACATTTGTTATGTTCTGGAAATCAATATCAGGGAAAAAGGCAGACAATCCTTATACCCTTTCCTCTCTCCTTTGGTATAAAGACAAAGGATGGGGTGTCAGATCTCTAGGACCCCAACCCACCACCCCTACCCTCCACATGGTCAGAAGTCCAGGAGCTTCTGCAGGGGCTATGAAGGAGACAAGCCCACTCGTCTCTGGGTTTGACCAAGAGCTTTCTAGGTGCCACAGTGATAAAGAATCTGCCTGCCAATGCAGGAGACGCAAGAGATGTGGGTTCAATCCCCCAGTTGGGAAAATCCCCTGGAGAAGGAAATGGCAACCCACTCCAGTATTCTTGCCTGTGAAATCCCATGGACAGAGGAGCCTGCAGTCCACGGGGTCACAAGAATCGGACATGGCTGAGCAACTAACGCATCACCACCCTACAAGCTACCTTCTCAGCGTCTTTCTCCCTTTTCCACAGTATTTTATATAGCGTGTGTTATTAATAGTGGAACTTAAGTAGAATACAGAACTATTGGGACCAAGTCGTGCCAGACGAGAGGAGGAGGAAGCTCTCCGCAGTAACTGACAAGGCCTTGGGTTATATACCATTGGGAAGAGAATGTGATAGAAATGTGCTTTTTTTTTTTTTTTGGTTGCTGTTGCATAGTTTGGTTAGATAATATCCTTTTAAAAAAATGTAGGTATGGGGGCAAAAAGCACGTGCGGGCTGCAAGGCAGGCAAATGGGGGTGCACTGGAGTTGACAGTTGTCATTTTGCTAAGGTATGAACGTTTTTATTTTGGGGCCATTTTCTATTGGATGAGTGTGGAAAGACACAGAACGCTCTTTTCACTGTAAAGATGAAAAAGATCATATCAGAAAGAAGATGCTTAAAAACCAGAACTTATTTCCCAGGTGCCTTTGCAACTAGAAAAGGGTCATGTGATGAGCCTCAGCCAGTGAGCGGCTCCACCCATGACTTTGAATCAGGAGCAGCTCTGCTGAGGAAAGAGGGCTAAGAGCTGGTCAAGGGGCCACAGAGTAGCTGTGTGACGGAGGGGATGGCGCAGGCAGGGGCCGCAGCTCAGAACCACAGCATCACTGGGCTGACGGCCTTTGCACTGTGACCCCCTGGAGCCTGGTGATTTCTTAGGCATGGTTCTCCAGCACTCCTGGTGATTTCCCGACCTACCCCATACCCTTGAAATCAGTTCCTTTTCTATTTGTAATAATAACTAAAAAAGAAAGAAACAGGACAGTAAGGCTAAATAAGTTTCGATGAGCACAATTTTGAGGGGAAAAATAGCACAGAGAACAGGGAAATCCTCCATTATTAGGTTTGTCAAAGGAAATGAACAAGGTGCTTTGGTCTGTTTTTACTTCTCCTTTCCAGCTGATGTTTGTTGCCATGGAAGATGACAAATCATACATACTTCTCTGTGTCTCCTATACGCTTCCCGGGATTACAGACAGCTTATAAGATATGCATCAAGATCACAGTCATTACATGTTGGTAAAAATATGTTGTAACACGAAAAAACGGATAGACAAAACAGAACTAGGAAGGAAGCTAACAAAAGGACGTGTATTTCTAAAGATTAAGCGACAAATGTGATTCTAAGTTTTCTACCGGCCAATGGAAAGAGACAAATGAGAGCAATTACACACTTTATAGTTCAACAACAACAACAAAGTAGTTGCTTGTGTTACTGAATCAGGTTCATCTTGCCCAAAGCAGAGCCGAGATTTGAAGCAGAGAGTTTATCTGAGAAGCAGCCAAGGGAGGACATGGAATACCAGACCTCAAATCTGCCCCCTGAAGGCAAGAGGCTTGTGATATTCATAGAATAACAAATAAAGAAGCTGGGCAGTCTGAGGCATGGAGAGCGTGGGAAAGGGGATTGGAAACAGGTGCATATCAACATTCAGGGAAGTATACCTGGTCTACAGGCCTCTGCACGGTCTGGAGCTCCCGAAGTGGACACTGGTACAGACCTAGCTGGAGGGTCTGGGGTCCCATCCAGTCTCAACCAGCTCAGCTTGAACTAGACACAGCTGACTCCATGCTCCTGGGAAACAATTCAGGCAAACACCTTATTGTTTAGGCTCCATGCTTAGAGGAAAAGACTTGATTACGGCTTGATTACTGGTGGCAGGTGAAATGGATTTAATTAATAATTACACATGGTTTCACTTGTGGGGCTTCCTTGGTGGAGCAGGGGTTAGGAGTTTGCCTGCCAAAACAGGGGACATGGGTTCAAGCCTCGATCTGGGAAGATTCCACATGCTGCAGAGCAACTAAGCCTAAGCCACAACTACTGACCCTGTGCTCTGGAGCCAGGAGCCGCTGCAAGAGAAGCCAGCACAAGGAGAAGAGGGAACCTGTGCCCTGGAGCCAGGAGCCGCCGCAAGAGAAGCCACAAGGAGAAGCGGGTGCACTGCAATGAAGAGGAGTCCCCAATTGCCGTAACTAGAGAAAGCCCAAGCACAGCCAAAAATAAACAAAATTATTTTAAAAATTATTAGGAACTCATGTACACCTGTGATGGATTCATGTCAATGTATGGCAAAACCAATACAGTATTGTAAAGTAAAAAAGGAAAAATAATTAAGCCTGGAACATAAATTTGCCCAAAGGTCTTTAACTAATTGGGTATAATGTAATTAAATGAGCACAAACCTCAGCAAAAAGGGGCTGTAGGACATTTTTAGGGCAGTGCTGAATGAGGAAAATCAGCCTGTTCTGTGTTGTCCCTGCATCTGCAGCCACATCACGCTGACTTCAGAACTGTTCAAGACAGAACGCGAAAGGGCAAAAGGGTGCCTGCACATGTTTATTGTGTGCTGACTGAGGGCCAGATGCATGTTACATGCTGTCTCACTCAACAAGGCATTTATATGGTATCTCACTCAGCAGGACTTTGAGGCGGCCCTATTTAACAGATGCACAGCCTGAAATGACCTGACCGAGGTCCCCAGGCTAGAAATCACTTCTTTCTGGAGCAAATTCCATCAGTCCAAGTGACTTCCTCAGAGTAGATTACTGTTTCATGTCTGTGACCTAAAGAAGCCTCTCATTTGTATTAACTGCCCCAAGTGTATTCACAAAACCTCCACCCAATGAACTCCTGAACTTCTCTTCTGGACACCCCTGGGAAGCCAAGGAGAACCAGAGTCACTTTCCCAACTGTGGAGCTCACAATGATGGAACAAGCCAGCGAGTTGTTCTGGTGACACACTCTGGTTAGGAGAGTACCTATCTCAAAGACGCGTGAAGATTTTATACAAATTTCTGTGGCCCAAAGTGAAAGTTTTCAACTTAAACATGATACTGTATTTTGTAATGGCCTTTGGCTAAACTCATGAATTTGTTGCCTTTAAAAGAAGAGTGGAGAAGGCAACAGGAACTAAAACAGTCGCGCTACAATTCAGGGAACCACTTCAGAGCACACCGTCCCTCTCCTATGACCCACCTCTCTGCCTTCCCGGTCCCCCATGGGGCAGAAAACCCACACAGCATATTTAACGTAAGGAAACTTAATAAAGAGTGACGACTAATAGATTTACATAGATACAAGTGACAAATTCCAAATTCCCTTGGAAAACGCAAGAATGGTCTTTGCAAGTAGAAACAGGACTCACAGAACCTCTGTAGTGTGGGGTGGCGGCTCTAGTGGACATGAGCCAGAGAAAAGCTGTTGCCTATTTAGAGAAAAACAATTTGAAGACAGATTCTCAGAGAAGATACAATGGGCAGAATGGCTGATGTATTGCTGGGAAAGAGGAGTTCAAGAGAGAGAAACTAAAATCTGAGAAACAAATTTTTTTTCCCTGATGTCTAAGCTGAAGACAAAGTCAAAAGTATTCATCCCATCCCAGAGATTTTTTTTTTTTTTCTGCTCTTCGGAATATCTACAGGTCACCTTTCATCAGGTACATTCCATTCCAAGTATCCAAAGTTTTAGTGTTCTGAGAAGCATTTTTGTGTCATCAAGGAAAAACAAAAATGAAATAGCTCATTTTGTTGAAGTCCTTGTGATCTCACCAGACGCCCCCCCTCTTAGAGCTCGGAAGCAATAACGGTGACCAGCTAATTAGCTGGTAATCTCTTCCAGAGTGATGTCAGGGAAGGGCCTGAGCCTCTGCAAACACAGCCTGTGGCGGGGCAGGCATGAGACCAAACCAGGGCAGGATGAAAGGAGCTTAGTCCTTATAAAAACAGTATTGTTTTTTTGTCAATGAGCTCTTTTTAATCAAGCGCTCTCCATCAGGAATACTTTATTCAGCTGAAGTCCTGAGTTTCTATTTTCAGTGAGAAGCTTTCTGAGCCAAATGTAAGAGTTATCTGATGTGCCTCAGTCACTTTTATTGGCCAGCTACAGGGAATTTGTCATTTTCATTGCTTTTGTCTAATCAATACAAGACTCAAACTTGATACTGAAGATAAAATTTATTTTCTAGAATTTCCACAGGCTGTAAAGGATTTCTGTGTTCATTTATTCAACGAACATTTATTGAATCCCTAGTTTAAGCCAGCCACGGGGCCAGATGTCAGAAATGCAAAGACAAATAAGAGTCACCGCGGTAAGAGCATCGTGAAGGCCTTTGGGAAGGAAAACTCAAGCAATCATTCTTCTGCAATGTAGGGGGCACAGAGCTTTGTGTGTTGAAGTGTTCACAGAGGAAGAGGAATTAGCAATGCCTGGGACAGTAGAACATCAGAGAAGACCGCAGAGGCTGCCCCCAGATGTCACCTTGGCTCCTGGTGACCAGGAGACCGTGAGAACAGGCCCTGGACCAGCACGGCCCCTTCAACAATCTTCATGCCAGCCTAGTCAGTTGCTTTTACCTTGAGTGTCATGTACGCCGTGTTCTCTTAAATGACTCACTTTGCAGATTCAGAGTCTGGCTGTGCTCTGACGTGTGTCTAACTGTGTCTGTAGTGCCTGTAGTGTTCATAGTGTGGACCCTGGCCACCGTCCACCACCTTCTGGGTCACAAGGCCTCAGGAGCGTCTGTCCCTGACAGTCACCACCTGGGATTTTCTTGACCAGCTGCCCTCAGGCCACTGGCACCCAGGAACTTCTTTTTTCTATTCAATATGCATTCAAACTGTGTTTCTCTTAGACAGGCATAGACTTGGGTCTCATTTTTCTTTCATCCAAACTGACAACTACTTTTCAATTGGGATGCTTAAGCCATTGACATAAAATGTGATTATTGATAAGGATGTGGCTGGGTTTAAATCTGTCCTCTCCATATTTGTTCTTGACTTGTCCCATTTCTCGTATGTTTCCCTTATTCTCTATTTTTGTTGTTAATTGAATATTATTATAATTCCACTTCAACTCTTGTTGGTTTAGGTTTATTATAGATAGCATAGCTCTTTTTGTCTTTTAGTGGATGTTTTAGAGTTTATAATATACATCTTTGCTATATACTATATAAAATTTATACTATAATTTTTTGTCTAAGTAAAAATGGAGAACTACTGAAAACTTTCTCCTCCATAAAACCAATGATAAAATTGGCATAAGTGCTCAAGTTTAACTTCTTTGAAAGCGAAAGCGAAGTCACTCAGTCATGTCTGACTCTTAGCGACCCCATGGACTGCAGCCTACCAGGCTCCTCCGTCCGTGGGATTTTCCAGGCAAAAGTACTGGAGTGGGGTGCCATTGCCTTCTCCCTGCTGCTGCTGCTAAGTAGCTTCAGTCAAGTCCGACTCTGTGTGACCCCATAGATGGTGGCCCACCAGGCTCCTCTGTCCCTGGGATTCTCCAGGCAAGAACACTGGAGTGGGTTGCCACTTTTCTCCAATGCATGAAAGTGAAAAGTGAAAGTGAAGTTGCTCAGTCGTGTCCGACTCTTAGCAACCCCATGGACTGCAGCCCACCAGGCTCCCCCGTCCACAGGATTTTCCAGGCTAGAGTACTGGAGTGGGGTGCCATTGCCTTCTCCAACTTCCCTTAACTTCTTTAGAGCTCTGGAAATTAAACAGAGGCTTTAGCAATCCGGGAAGCATTTATTTTTTAAAAACTGACAATCTCAGCAAGAGCAGTGAGATGGGTG
>SJYF01266114.1:1036469-1048173 GCA_006410515.1 Procapra przewalskii | reverse complement strand
GGGACACTGATTTAAGTATAATTAAATAATTATAACTTAGTGTTTTTAATAATAAATGCACATTTTAAAATCTTGATAAATATTAGATACAATTTTTTAAAAACTGTGTCTTGCATTACCTTTATTTTTGCCTTGTAAATTGTTGTTGTTCAGTCGCTAAATCTGTCTGACTCTTTGTGACCCCATGGACTGCAGCAGGCAGGCTTCCCTATCCTTCATTATCTCTCTGAGTTTGCTCAAATTCATGTTCACTGAGTCAGTGATGCCTTCCAACCATCTCTCCCTCTGCTGCCCCTTTCTCCTCCTGCCCTCAATCTTTCCCAGCATCATGGTCTTTTCCAATGAGTTGGCTCTTCCCATTAGGTGGCAAAGTATTGGAGCTTCAGCTTCAGCATCAGTCCTTCCACTGAATATTCAGGATTGATCTCCTTTAGGATTAACTGGTTTGATCTCCTTGTAGTCCAAGGGACTCTCAAGAGAATTCTCCAACACCACAGTTCAAAAGCATCAGTTCTTCAGTGCTCAGCCTTCTTAATGGTCCAGCTATCACATCTGTATATGACTACTGGAAAAACTGTGGCTTTGACCATACACACTTGGTATACATACATCACAATAAAGTGATGTCTCTGCTTTTTAATAGGCTGTCTAGGTTTGTCTTAGCTTCCAAGGAGAAAGTATCTTATTGAGGCTTCAGTGACTGTCCATAGTGATTTTGGAGCCCAAGAAGATAAAATCTGTCACTGCTTCTACTTTTCTCCCTTCTATTTGCCACATAATGATGGGACCAGATGCCATGATCTTAGTTTTTAGAATTTGAGTTTGAAGTCAGCTTTTTCACTCTCCTCTTTCACCTTTATCAAGAGGCATTTTAATTCCTCTTTCAGTTCAGCTCAGTCATTCAGTCATGTCTGACTCTTTGTGACCCCATGAATTGCAGTACACCAGGCCTCGCTGTCCATCACCAACTCCTGGAGTTCACTCAAACTCATGTCCATCGTGTCGGTGATGCCATCCGGACATCTCATCCTCAGTTGTCCCCTTCTCCTCCTGCCCCCAATCTCTCCCAGCATCAGAGTCTTCCAATGAGTCAAATCTTTGCATGAGATGGCCAAAGTATTGGAGTTTCAGCTTCAGCATCAATTCTTCCAATGAACACCCAGGACTGGTCTCCTTTGGGACGGACTGGTTGAATCTTCTTGCAGTCCAAGGGACTCTCAAGAGTCTTCTCCAACACTGCAGTTCAATACCATCAATTCTTCGGTGCTCATCTTTCTTCACAGTTAAACTCTCACATCCATACACGATCACTGGAAAAACCATAGCCTTGACTAGACGAATCTTTGTTGGCAAAGTAATATCTCTGCTTTTCAATATGCTGTCTAGGTTGGTCATAACTTTCCTTCCAAGAAGTAAGCATCTTTTAATTTCATGGCTGGCAGTCACCATCTACAGTGATTTTAGAGCCCCAAAAATAAGGTCTGCCACTGTTTCCACTGTTTCCCCATCTATTTCCCATGAAGTGATGGGACTGGATGCCATGATCTTCGTTTTCTGAATTTGTTGAGCTTTCAGCCAACTTTTTCACTCTACTCTTTCACTTGCATCAAGAGGCTTTTTAGTTCCTTTTCACTTTCTGCCATAAGGGTGGTGTCATCTGCATATCTGAGGTTATTGAGATTTCTCCCAGCCATCTTGATTCCAGCTTGTGCTTCTTCCAGCCCAGCGTTTCTCATGATGTACTCTGCATATAAGTTAAATAATTCCTCTTTACTTTCTTTCATTAGAGATAGCTGTATATCTGAGGTTGTTGATATTTCTCCCTGCAGTCTTGATTCCACCTTGTGATTCATCCATTCTGGTATTTCACACGATATACTCTGCATATAAGTAAAATAAGCAGAGTGACAATATGTAGACTTGTTGTATTCCTTTTCCCAATTTTGAACCTATTTATAGTGTTAATAGGGCTTCCCTGGTAGCTCAGCTGGTGAAGAATCTCCCTGCAATGCAGGAGACCCTGGTACGATTCCTGGTGGGAATCAGGATCTTCCAGTCAGGAAGGTCCTCTAGAGAAGAGATAGGCTACCCACTCCAGTATTCTTGAGCTTCTCTGGTGGCTCAGATGGTAAAGAATCCACCTACATTGGGGGAGACCTGTGTTTGATCCCTGGGTTGGGAAGATCCCCTGGAGGAGGACATGGCAACCCATTCCAGTGTTCTTGCCTGGAGAATCCCCATGGACAGAGGAGTCTGGTGGGCTACAGTCCATGGGGTCACAAAGAGTTAGACACGACTGAGTGACTAAGTGCACACACACACACTATGTTAATAGAACCTATAACTCCCTCCCAGAGATGGAATTCTTCTGTTCTTACAACTCAGTAAACAATTATGAAAGTGCAGTTAATGCTCCAAGGAGTCAGTCTCAATGTGGGACACCAACTCTTAGTAGAATATTTTTAGAGACATCATTCCTCATGGTTCCTGGCTGAGAGTACTGTATTTCACTATACCCTCAAAATTTCAGTTTTACACGTTGAAAACAAATTCAAACAAGAACAAGGCAAAGGTCTTTAGCAAATTTTTAACAATTTTGAAAGAGGGATGAATTTGCTAACATTTTCAGTGAGCTACAGTTTATTAAACATTCCTGCAGAGAATTTTTCCTTTGATGAAACCACTCACTTTGCAGTTGAGAGCTAGGGATCCGGAGAACTGGTCTCCTCAGGGAGACCTCCGGTCAATCTGCAGGTGAATAACAGCCTTAGGTCAACTGAGTTAATCAAGCAGCTAACCAAGCCTGGGAATTGGGTCTTCTTCCTACATGCCCAGCAAGAAAATTGAATACACATTTACAGGCACTCATTTTGTATTTTGGCATGTTACAATCATGGAAATAAAGATAGATCCCACGCCACTTGTCTAGAATGGTTGGTCCTGTGTCTCCTAACTACAACCCCTTCTCCCTTTTATGATAATTCACTTCCTTGTAATTTTCTATAATTTTCCCGTCTATGATTGTTTCCCTAAGCCTATTTCTTTGAGGCTTTGAGTAAGTGGAATCTTGTTGGATATGTTCTTTGTTATCTAGATTAATTCACTCAAAACTTTTTAAGGTTCATTCATGTTTTTGAATGTGGTAGAATATTCCTTTATACAAACATAGTACAGTTTAGCTATACCTTTTTTTAAAATGTTGATGGACATTTGGGATTCTTCCAGGTTGGAGCTGCTAAAAATATGTTGCATTGAGCATTTTGGGCATGAATCCTCATGAACACGTGCACACATTTCTGCTGGTTATACACCCAGGACTGGAATACTAATCATCAGATCTGTGTATCTTCAAACTTCTACAAGACAACATCAAATTGTTTCCAAAACAGTTGTACCAATTAATACTCCCATCACAACATATGAGTGCATTTTGCTCCACAAAATTACTAGGCATTGGATTCATCTAACTCTTGCTAATCTAATGAAGGTTTAATGGCTTTGTGTTGCAGTTAAGTTGCATATCCTTATGTATCAATGAGATCAATCATCTTATCAACTCTATTGATCATGAAGACTTTTTTATATATTCCAAATACTGGTCAAAATTTTTCCTTTGTGGCTTCTCTTTTCCATTCTGGTGCCTCTTGTGGAATGGAAATCTGCTGCTTTTCTTTTCTATTATGGTTTATTACAGGACATCAAATATACTTCTTTGTGCTATACAACATGATCTCTTTTTTTAGGGATCTTAAATATAATAATTTGCACTCCTGGACCCAAGAGTCTGTTTCCCCAGTCCTGTGTAAGTTCTGGCGGCTCTATGGTGGGGTTAATGGTGACCTCCTCCAAGAGGGCTTACGCCATACCCAGGTCTGCTGCACCCAGAGCCCCTGCGGCAGGCCACTGCTGACCCGGACCTCCACAGGAGACACTCAGACACAGTTCTGGATCAATCTCTGTGGGTTTCTGGGTCCTGGTGCACACAAGGTTTTGTTTGAATCCTCTAAGTGTCTCTGGCAGGTATGGGGTTTGATTCTAAAAGTGATTTTGCCCCTCCTACCATCTTGCTGGGGCTTCTCCTTTGCCCTTGGATGTGGGATATCTTTTTTTTTTTTTGGTGGAATCCAACATTCTCCTGTTTACTCCTATCAGAACCTAAATAGGCCCCAAGATGAAAGTTGGATAACACAAGGTTCCTGCTCTTACTGAGCACACAGTCATCTTTCACTTGATTATCAGAAACCAAATTTGGAAAATAACTGGAAATGCTGGTGTAGGTTAACGAACCCCGGGCGAAATGCTTGATTCAAAACAACAAACTATCCGTGGTGAAATTCGTCTCATAACAGTAGGTTATAAAAATGAAAATTAAAGGTGTAATAAAAAACTTAAATTCAAAAAACTTTAAAAGTGATAATAGTCAAAATATATCTAGGAATTTCTCTGGAGCTGCTGTGGGTAATGTGGGGTCAGTTCAGTTTCAGATGGTTCCTTGTTCCAGCTTGTGCTTGTTCTCCATAGGACCCTGCCAATGCTTAGTCAATGTTAACTACAGGGTTTTAGCCTGTTGCGCCCGTCATATCCAGAGCAGTTCTGTCTTCTTTATTTTGGCTTCCTCTATTTGCAAGTCTCTTCTTCAGTGTCTGATTTCCACCCTGACACAGAGGCGAAGGTTGTCACTTAATTAGGCTCACTTGTTTGGTTGTGTTGTGGGGAGGGAGGGACACCACAAATACCACTGGCGTGTGTGGGGAGTGTTGGCAGTGCATGTGCCACTGGGTTTGCCCCCGCTCACTGCAGTGTGAGCCTTCCGGGTCTACACTGCCCAGGCTCCAGAGTGACCCAGATAACATCTTAATGGCCTGGATAACATAGCCATGATGCTGTGATCACTCACCTAGAGCCAGACATCCTGGAATGCAAAGTCAGGTGGGCCTTAGAAAGCATCATTATGAACAAAGCCAGTGCAGGTGACGGAATTCCAGTTGAGCTATTTCAAATCCTAAAAGATGACGCTGTGAAAGTGCTGCACTCAATATGCCAGCAAATTTGGAAATAGCAGTGGCCACAGGACTAGAAAAGGTCAGTTTTCATTCCAATCCCTAAGAAAGGCAATGCCAAAGAATATTCAAACTACTGCACAATTGTACTCATCTCACACACTAGCAAAATAATGCTCAAAATTCTCCAAGCCAGGCTTTAAGAATACGTGAACTTCCAGATGTTCAAGCTGGATTTAGAAAAGGCAGAGGAACCAGAGATCAAATTGTCAACATCCACTGGATCATTGAAAAAGAAAGTGGGTTCCAGAAAAACATCTAATTCTGGTTTTCTAACTATGCCAAAGCCTTTGACTACGTGGATCACAACAAACTGTGGAAAATTCTTCAAGAGATTGGGAATACCAGACCACCTAACCTGCCTCTTGAGAAATCTGTATGCAGATCAGGAAGCAACAGTTAGAACTGGACATGGAACAACAGACTGGTTCCAAAGAGGGAAGGGAGTACATCAAGGCTGTATATTGTCACCCTGCTTAATTAACTTATATGCAGAGTACATCATGAGAAATGCTGGGCTGGAGGAAACACAAACTGGAATCAAGATTGCCAGGAGAAACATCAATAACCTCAGATATGCAGACGACACCACCCTTACAGCAGAAAGTGAAGAACTAAAGAGCCTCTTGATGAAAGTGAAAGATGAGAGTGAAAAAGAATGCTTAAAACTCAACATTCAGAAAACTAAGATCATGGCATCTGGTCCCATCACTTCATGGCAAATACATGGGGAAACAATGAAAACAGCAACAGACTTGATTTTCTTGGGCTCCAAAATCACTGCAGATTGTGACTGCAGCCATAAAAGACACTTGCTCCTTGGAAGAAAAGCTATGACCAACCTAGACAGCATATTAAAAAGCTGAGACATTACTTTGCCAACAGAGGTCCATTTAGTCAAAGGTATGGTTTTTCCAGTGGTCATGTACGGATGTGAGGGTTGGAATATAAAGAAAGCTGAGCACCAAAGAATTGATGCTATTGAACTGTGGTGTTGGAGAAGACTCTTGAGAGTCCCCAGTCCATCCTAAAGGAAATCAATCCTGAATGTTCATTGGAAGGATAGATGCTGAAGCTGAAACTCCAATACTTTGGCCACCTGATGTGAAGAACTGACTCGTTTGAAAAGATCCTGATGTTGGGAAAGATCGAAAGTGGGAGGAGAAGGGAACAACAGAGGATGAGATGGTTGGATGGCATCACTGACTCAATGGCCATGAGTTTGGGTAAACTCCGGGAGTTGGTGGTTGACAGGGAGGCCTGGCGTGCTGCAATTCATGGGGTCGCAAAGAGTCAGACATGACTGAGCAACTGAACTGAAATGAACTGATAAACACACAAACACACAAACATACACACTGCATCTTCTTTATCCATTCATCTGTTGATGGATATTTAAGTTTTCCCATGTCTTGGGTATTGTGAATAGTGCTGCTATGAACATTGAGGTGACCTGTATCTTCTTGAATTACAGATCTGCCTGGATATATGCCCAGGAGTGGGATTGCAGGATCATGTTGTAGCTCTATTTTTAGCTTTTTGAGAAGCCTCCATACTGTTCTCCCTCTTGACTGTACCAATTTACAGTCCCACTAACAGTGTAGGAGACTTCCTTTTTTTCCACACCCTCACGAACACATACTATTTGTAGACTTTTTGATAGCCATTCTCATTGGCCTGGGGTGTTATCGCATTGCAGTTTTAATTTCCATTTCTCTGATAATTAATGATAATAAGCATCTTTTCATGTGCTTCTTGGCCATCTGTCTGTGTTCTTTGGAGAAATGTCTACTTAAGTCTTCTGTTCATTTTTCCATTGGGTTGTTTTTGTTGTTGTTATTGAGTGCATGAGCTATTTGTATGTTTTGAAAATTAAGCCCTTGTGGTTGCATTGTTTGTAAATATTTTGTCCCATTTTGCAGACTGTCTTTTCATTTTGTTTATGGTTTCCTTTGCTGTGCAAAATCTTGTAAATTTGATTAGGTCCCATTTACTTTTGCTTTTGTTTCTATTGCCTTGGGAGACTGACCTAAGAAAACTGGTGCAATTTATGCCAGAGTGTTTTGCCTATGTTCTGTTCTAGGAGTTACATGGTATCATGTCTTATAAGTCTTTAAGCCATTTTGAGTCTTATTTGTTCTAGTTCTGTGGAATATGTCATAGATAATTTGACAGGAATCACATTAAATTTGTAGATTGTTGTGGTTATTCTTGCCATTTTAACAATATTAATTCTTCCAATCCAAGAGTATGCGCTATCTTTCCATTTCTCTGAATCATCTTCAGTCCTTCACCATTGTTTTATAGCTCTGAGCATATGCCTTTTACTTCCTTGGTTTTGTTTATTCTTAAGTATTAACTTTTAAAATGTGATTTTTAAAGGATTTTTAAAAAAACGTTCTGATAGTTCACTGTTAGTGTAAAGAAATGCAACCAATTTCTGCATGTTAATCATATCCTGCTACCTTGCTGAATTCATCTATCAGTCCTATTAGTTTTTGTGGGGAGTTTTTAGGGTTTTCTACATACAACATCATGTCTTCTGCATATGACTGTTCACCTCTTCCCTTTCAATCTGGAGACCTTCCATTTCTTTTTCTTATGATTGCTGTGAAGAGGACTTAAGTAATGGAAAAACCTTAACTTTGATGTACTTGAATTTATCAATCTTTCCTTTATAATGAGTACTTTCAGAGTTGCTTAACAATTCTTCCCTACTGTAAGTTTGCTTCTGAAAACTTTTTATTTTTCACATTAATATTTTGCCTGGAATTGATCTTTGCATGGAGTAAATCAGGGTCCAATGTCCTTCCTCCCTCCATCTCGCTCCTTATTTCCTTCCCTCCCTCCCTTTTGCTCCTTCCTCTCTTCTTTGCTGTATTAGATACGCTGTCCCAGCACCAATTATTTAAGAGACTCTTCTCTACAACCCAGAAGTGACACTTCTATGAATTTCAAATACACTTATACAGATGAATCTGTTTCTGGGATATCTATCCTGTTCCATTGGCCTACTGATTTTTCTCTGCACTATAACCTCATATTTTAATCACTATAATTTTATAATAAGTCTTGACATCTGGAACTAGCCTCTCTTTTTATTTCCAAAAGTCTCTTCACTATATCTGGCCTTCTACTTTTATATAAGTTCAATAATGACCTTATCAAATTCAGATTTAGATTGTGATTGTACTAAATCAATAGATATATCATTTAGGTAGGAACTGACATTTTTATCCTGTTGAGTCTTCTAATTCATGAATGAAGTGAAGTGAAGTCACTCAGTCGTGTCTGACTCTTTGGGACCCCATTGACTGTAGCCAACCAGGCTCCTCCGTCCATGGGATTCTCCAGACAAGAATACTGGAGAGGGTTGCCATTTCCTTCTCCAGGGGATCTTCCCAATCCAGGGATCAAACCCGGGTCTCCTGCATTGCAGGCAGATGCTTTAACCTCTGAGCCACCAGGGAAGTTTACTTTCATTTTTCTGACTCCTGATAATATTTTACAATTTCCCCCTTGGAGGATTACATATCTTTTGTTGCTTAATATTTTTAATGCTAGTATAAATAGCCTTTATAATATAAAGGCTATAATATAAATAACCTTTTATTTTCTATATTTTTCTTGATGATATACAGAAATTTAATTTACTATTCTTTTTATCTAGGAGCCTAAGATCATTTATTCTAAAAATTTGAGTTGTGGGTGTTTCCTATGCACATAAGGGTTCTACCTGTGAAAAATGATTTTCCTTCTTTTCAAAACTTCCAATTTTCTTATATTATTGCACCAAGACCCCCCACCCAGTAAAATTCTGAAGAGAAAAGAGAATAGCTGGCATCCAGTTTATCTCTCCATTTATTTATGTCTTTTAAAATTTCTGTGCTATTTTGTACTTCTCAGGGTATAAAGCTGTTTACATACTTTGTCAGATGTATCTCTAAAGTATTTAAAATAATTTATGCAATTTAAACGGGTGATTTAAAAATTCAGTTTCTGACTGTTGCTGGCATATTGGAAACCAGTCAATTTTGGTTTATTGAGCTCAGATCCTGCATTCTTTCCAAATTCATGTATTATTTCTAGCAACTACTTTGTAGATCCAATCATGTTCTCTACATGGAGAATCTTGCTACTTGTTAAAAAAAAATAGCTATATTTCTTCCTTGCAATCTGGATTACTTCTATTTTCTCTAGTGTCTTATTGTACTAACTGAAATTTGCAGCACAATGTCAAATGGAAATAAACACTACAATTTTCATCACATATCATGTTAGCTGTGGCCTTTTTCATAGATTTCCTTTATCGAGTTAAGAAAATTCCGTTGTATTTCTAGATGCTTAGATTTCTTATTAAGAATAGGTGGTGCATTTTCTCAAATACTTTTTCTGAGACTATTCAGATAACTATTCAATGTACTTTTAAAATTTTGTGTCTTTATATGTTCCATGCTGTATGTTCTTCATAGTTTTTGTGTGTGAGGTTTGTTGAGTTTTTTGAATCTCTCTCTCTAGGTTTTAATCAAACTTGGAAAAATTTCAGCCCTTTCTTCTAATGTTTTTTAGTATCTCCTCTTCTCTTCTCCGGAGATTCCAATTAGACATAATTAGGCCACTTGGATTTGTTCCAAAGCTCCCTGCTGCACTTATCATTACTACTATTATTTTCTTGGTTTTATTACTAGAAATCTACTTTCTACTGCCATGTTTTCCTTCCTTTGCAATGTCGAACCTGCCATTTATTCTCTTCAGGGTATTTTTCATGTGACAAGTGGTAGGTTTCATCTTTAAGGTTTTCATTGGGTCTTTTATTTCTTCCAGATCTACTTTATGAACATATGTAATAGAGTCATAACTATTTTCTCTTTTTAAAGTCTTATTTAATTTTGGGCTGTGGTGATCTTGTTGCTGTACACAGCCTATCTCAAGTTGCAACATGTGGGGCCTACTCTCTAGCTGTGGCACGTGGGTTCCAATCGCAGTGGCTCCTCTGGTGGAGCACAGGCTCTAGGGTACATGGGCTCCAGCAGTCATGGCTTGCAGGCTCTAGAGTGTGGGCTCAGGAGCTGTGGCGCACAGTCCCAGGTGCCCGTCTTCCAAGACCAGGGATGGAACCCATGTCTCCTGCACTGGCAGGTGGACGTCCGATCACTGGACCACCAGGGAAGCCCAATAACTATGTTCTAACTGAAATCTCTGAAGTAACTACAGTTTACATGCAGTTTAAAGAAAGAGAGATCCTAGATACCTTTTATTCAGTTACACCAAATGTTAGCATTTTGTAAAACTATGGTACAATTGATATCACAACCAGGAATATTGGCATTGACATAATCCATCTCTTTTTCAAATTTCCCCAAATTTCTCATCTACCAACTGTGTATCTCTGTGTACACAGTTCTCCAATTTCACGACATATATGTTCATGTATTCACCATCAGAGTCAAAATAAAGAACAGTCCCATCACCACAAGCATCCAACTTGCCTTTTTGTAAACACACTCATTCCTACTCCCTGACAAACACTGATGATCTTCTCTAAGTTTTTGTTACTTCGGAAATGTGCAAATAGAAACATATAGTAATTAACATTTTGAAATTGGCTTTTTAAAAAAATTGACATAATTCTCTGAAGAGTCATCCAAGTTGTTCCATTTATCAATAGTGTTCCTATCATTGCTGAGTTGTATTCCATGAGGTAGATGTACCAGTTTTACTTAAACACTCACCTGCTGAAGAAACTCCGGGTTGTTTACAGATTTTGGCTATAGCAAATAAATCTGCTATGAGCAGTTCTGTACATGTTTTTCAGAAAATGTATGTTTTAATGGTTCCTTAGATAAATGCCTGATATATCTGGGTCAGTTGCATAGTAGGTAGATGTAGCTTCATAAGAAACTACCAAATTTACCTTCCCTTCAACAGGATATCTACAATCTGGTTTCTGTGCACTCTCATCAGCATTTGCTGGTGTCTCTACTTTTTATTTCATTGCTTCTGATAGGTGTGTGGTGACATCTCATTGTCAATTTGCATTTTCAACAGCTAAGGATTTTAAGCCCCTTTTCATGTATATATTTGATATCTGTATATTCTCTCTGGTGAAATATCTGTCATGTCTTCTAATCAGAAGTGATTTCTAATTAGAAGTGATTTCTAATTAGACTGATTTTACTGTTGAGTTTTGAGAGTTCTTTATATATTCTAGATATTAGTCCTCTGTTGGACTGTAGTTTTCTTGCAGTGTCTTTGGTTTCAGTATCAAGATAATGGTAGCTTTGCAAATTTATTTGGGAGCATTCTGTCCTCTTCAACTTTTTGGAATAATTCAAAATAATTAGATTTCCTTTAGATGTTTGCTACAATTCTCTGTGACACCACATGGTTCTCAACTTGTTTGCTGGCAGTTTTTAAAGTTATGAATTCAATTTTACTACTAGTGATCTCTCTCTTCTGTTGTCTCTTTTTTGTTGTTGTTGATTGGTTGTTTTTTTCCAGAAATTAGTCCACTTTTAGGTCAACTTTTTGGCATATAACTGCTTACAAGCCGTCCCTCATGATTTTTTGCACCTCTGTGGTATCAGTTACTACTTCTTCTCTCTCACTTCTTTTTTGGGTCTTCTTATCCTTGGTGAGTCCAG
>SJYF01266114.1:959872-975728 GCA_006410515.1 Procapra przewalskii | reverse complement strand
AATGGAAATTACTCAAAAATAAAAGAAAAAATTACTGATAAATGCAACAGCTTGGATGAAAATGATTAAGGTGAGTGAAAGAAGTCAACCAATAAGGTTTATATATCATTACGTATACCATACATATTTTTTTGCCTTTTCATACTTTCTAAACAAGGGAAACGGTGACAGACTTTATTTTCCAGGGCTCCAAAAACACTGCAGATGGTGATGACAGCCATGAAATTAAAAGACCCTTGCTCCTTGGGAGAAAAGTTATGACCAACCTAGACAGCATATTAAAAAGCAGAGACATTACTTTGCCAACAAAGGTCCATCTAGTCAAAGCTATGGTTTTTCCAGTAGTCACATATGGATGTGAGAGTTGGACTATAAAGACAGCTGAGCGCCAAAGAATTGATGCTATTAAACTGTGGTGTTGGAGAAGACTGTTGAGAGTCCCTTGGACTGCAAGGAGATCCAGTCAGTCCATCCTAAAGGAAATCAGTCCTGAATACTCATTGGAAGGACTGATGCTGAAGCTGAAAACTCCAACACTTCGGCCACCTGGTGCGAAGAACTAAATCAATGGAAAAGACCCTGATGCTGGGAAAGATTGAGGGCAGGAGGAGAAGGGGATGACAGAGGATGAGATGGTTGGATGGTATCACTGACTTCACGGCCATGGGTTTGAGCAAGCTGCAGCAGTTGGTGATGGACAGGGAAGCCTGGCTGCAGTCTGTGGGGTTGCAAAGTTGGACACAACTGAGTGACTGAACTGAGCTGAAATGATACCACACATATATACCACCTAAGATATTCCTGAAAAGACAACACTGTAGTCATGGAGAACAGACAGTAGCTGCCAGGCTGTTGATGGTGTAGGGACAGCATGACTATGCTGAGAGACACCGAAAGAGTTTGGGATGATGGAACTCTTCTATATCCTGACTATGGTGGTGGGTACGTGAATTTATACTTGTGCTAAAATTCATAGAACTGGAGAAGAAAAATAAAGTCGAAGTTATTGTGAAAGTGAAAGTTGCTCAGTCATATCCGACTCTTTGCGACACCATGGACTATACAGTCCATGGAATTCTCTAGGCCAGAATACTGGAGTGGGTAGCCTTTCCCTTCTCCAAGGGATCTTCCCAATCCAGGGATTGAACCCAGGTCTCCCACACTGCAGACAGATTCTTTACCAGCTGAGTCACAAGGCAAACCCATTATTGTATTATAATTTAAATAATACAAGGAGAGTTATTGTATTATAAAAAAAGTTAAAAGAAAGTTAATTATATTACACATTAAATAATAAAACGAAATTTAAAAAATAAGGTGTCAATGAAACACCCAGGAAGTGATGTCCAGAAGGCAGCTAGACAGGACAGAAGTTAGAAGAGTAGTCTGAGTAACTGAGACAGACTATGAAGTCACTGGTCCCTTGTAGAATGAGATCACCACAGGGTATTAATTATAGTGAGAAAACAACCAAGGACAGAACACCCCAGAAAATATCAACCTTTAAAAAGTGAGCGGAAAAGAATCCTGAAGGAAAAGATATTAAGAAATTAAAAAAAAAAAACAGAGAAAGAAAAACAAGGTGAATTTGGTACCAGAGAAGGTAGTGAAGAAATTTAGAAGCAGTAACTCACGCGACCAAATGTCACAGAAAGGTCAAGTAAGATACAGACTGAAAACACTGTATTACATCTGAGAAGATGGACAGTGGTAACTTCTCTATCAACAGGATTCTGAATATTGGGTAAGCAACAAGGAAGAGTAGTGCTTCATTCTTTCGAGGGGCCGGCTACGAAGAGGAGGAAGGAGCAGGAATGTGAGAACCATGGATGTATTTATAGGCTATGGGAGAGTACCAGGGAAGAAAGAAATGATCAGGAGAGAGAGGAAACAAGTGATGGAGTAAGGAGGACCCTCAAGTAAACAGACAATATGGCACAGAAAAATAAAGCCATGAAAGCATGGGTTCTACAGTCAGACCGTGGCATTTAAACACGTAATCTACCATTCAGTCGCTGTAAAACCGAAACTGTCATGTTAGCTTCTCTGCTTCTGCCTCAGTGAGATGTAAGATGGGAACACTACAGAACCCACCTCAGGGCGCTGTTGTGAGAAGTGAGTTAATACAGGTAGAGAACTCAAAACTATACCTGACATATAGTAGTTTAGTTCAGTTCAGCTCAGTCCCTCAGTTGTGTCCTATTCTTTGCGACCCCATGGACTGCAGCATCCCAGGCCTCCCTGTCCATCACTAACTCCCAGAGTTTACTCAGACTCATGTCCATTGAGATGGTGATGCCATCCAACCATCTCATCCTCTATTGTCCCTTTTTCCTCCCGCCTTCCGTCTTTCCCAGCATCAGGGTCTTTTCCAATGAGTCAGTTCTTTACATCAGGTGGCCAAAGTATTGGAGTTTCAGCTTCAGCATCAGTCCTTCCAATGAATATTGAGGACTGAGTTCCTTTAGGATGGACTGGTTGGATCTCCTTGTAAGTCCAAGGGACTCTCAACAGTCTTCTCTAATACCACAGTTCAACAGCATCAATTCTTCGCTGCTCAGCTTTCTTTATAATCCAACTCTCACATCCATACATGACCACTGGAAAAACCATACCTTTGACTGACAGACCTTTGTTGGCAAAGTAATGTCTCTGCTTTTTAATATGCTGTCTAGCGTGGTTATAACTTTTCTTCCAAGGAGCAAGGGTCTTTTAATTTCATGGCTGCAATCACCATCTGCAGTGATTTTGGAGCCCCCCAAAATAGTCTTTCTCCGTTTCCACTGTTTCCTCATCTATTTGTCATGAAGTGATGGGACCAGATGCCATGATATTAGTTTTCTGAATGCTGAGTTTTAAGCCAACTTTTTCACTCTCCTCTTTCACTTTCATCAAGAGGCTCTTTAGTTCTTCTTCGCTTTCTGCCATAAGGGTGGTGTCATCTGCATTATCTGAGATTATTGATATTTCTCCTGGCAATCTTGATTCCAGCTTGTGCTTCACTCAGCCCAGCATTTCTCATGATGTACTCTGCATGTAAGTTAAATAAGCAGGGTGACAATATACAGCCTTGATGTACTCCTTTCCTGGTTTGGAACCAGTCTGTTGTTCCATGTCCAGTTCTAATTGTTGCTTCCTGACCTGCATGACTTCTCAAAAGGCAGGTCAGGTGGTCTGATATTCCTATCTCTTTCAGAATTTTCCACAGTTTGTGATGATCCACACAGTCAAAGGCTTTGGCATAGTCAACAAAGCAGAAGTAGATGTTTTTCAGGAATTCTCTTCCTTTTTCTATGATCCATCAGATGTTGGCAATTTGATCTCTGGTTCCTCTGCCTTTTCTAAAACCAGCTTGAATATCTGGAAGTCACAGTTCATGTACTGTTGAAATCTGGCTTGGAGAATTTTCAACATTACTAGCATGTGAGATGAGTGCAATTGTGTGGTAGTCTGAGCATTCTTCTGGAGAAGGAAATGGCAACCCACTCCAGTATTCTTGCCTTGAAAATCCCATGGGCTGAGGAGCCTGGTACATGGCTATAGACCATGGGGTCACAAAGAGTCGGACATGACTGAGTGACTTCACATTCACGTTCGAGCATTCTTTGGCATAGTATGCACCCAGTAAATTGACCAATGTCAACAGTTAGTAGCATTATAGTCATCAAGTAGGATGGAATGGGAAGATTACTTTTGAACAGAAGAAATTATATCCTCCTCTCAGACTGGAGAAAATAAGGAAATACTGGGTACAATTGTAGATAAATTTATAAGAATGGAGGGATAGCTCTGACAGCTCAGTTGGTAAAGAATCTGCCTGCAATGCAGGAGGCCCTGGTTCAATTCCTGGGTTGGGAAGATCTGCTAGAGAAGCAATAGGCTACCCACTCCAGTATTCTTGGACCTCCCTTGTGGCTCAACTGGTAAAGAATCCACCTGCAATGTGGGAGACCTGGGTTCAATCCCTGGGTTGGGAAGATACCCTGGAGAAGGGAAAAGCTACCCACTCCAGTATTCTGGTCTAGATAATTCCATGGGTTGTATAGTTCATGGGGTTGCAAAGAGTCGGACATGACTGAGCGACTTGCACTTCACTTTTAAATATGGAGGCAGAAAAATCTGATGAAATGTGGGATTCATAAGCCAACTTTCTCTGTAATGATTATCTTCACAGAGAAGGAAGAAGGATGAAATCATTGAGCAAATGGACAAGATTAGAGGCTGCTGACCATGGAGATTTAACAAAGCGCTGAAAAGGACCACACTTCTGCTGAAACCAGAGGCCATAAACCCATCTCACACTAGCCATCACAGCTGTCACCTTCTCCAGCAGTGTTCAGAAACCTGAGTGTAGTTAGAGACTACTGACTTAATTACACATAATAGAGAGGGATATGCCAACTCAGAAAGAAGGGCTCCCAGGAGCATGGGCTAGTCAGTTCAGTGACTTCCAAGAGTTTTCAAACCACCTCTTTTAGAACCACACAAATGTCCATCAACTGAGGATTGAATAAACAATTTGAGGTATAGTCACATGATGGAATATGACTTAGGAATAAAAAAGAACTAAGGATACACACCACCCCAAAATCTATATACTGTAAGATATTTCTATATGAAATTCTAGAAGAAACAAGAGCACAGCCTATGGTGGCAGCAGACTGACTGCAAAGAAGCAGGAGGAAACTTCCTCCTCCTGTTTAGCTGAGATGTGTGTGTAGTTGCTACGTAGCGTCCGACTCTTTGCAACCCCCTGGACTGTAGTCTGCCAGATTACTCTGTCCATGGGATTCTCCAGGCCAAAATACTGGAGCAGGATGACATTTCCTTCTCCAGGGGAACTTCCAGGGAATGAACTCAGGTCTCCCGCATTGTAAGTGGATTCTTTACCATCTGAGCCACCAGGGAAGCCTGGTTTTATTGAGATACAACTGCCATAAAACATCATTAGTTTAAGGTGCACAAAATAATTTAATATATGCGTACACTAAGAAAGGATCACTATGCTAAGTTTAGTTGTCATCCATCATATCACATTCAATTTTTTTTCCTGATGTTAAGAGGAGGAAGCTTTTAAGAAATGATGGAACAGCACTATCCTGTGACTGTGGCAGGGATTATATGACTACATACTCTTGTCAGTACTCATCCAGACACACACCTAACACTGGTGAATATCACTGTATTTAAACTTCATGTTAATAAACCAATTTTTTACAGAGTTCTGTCTGGACTCCTGGGTAGTGCTCTCGCTCAAGTATGTTGCTCAAGTCAGCTCCTCCACTTCACCTCATCTGCTGTCCCTGACACACTCTCTAAAGTCAAAGGCAAAGGGACCATGGAGGGCAGGACTTGGAGAAGGCTCCCAAGGTTTCCTGACATTCACTCACTCCCCAGGACTGCAAGCCCTGCACAGATGATCTCCAGCAATGGGAATATGATGGGGTGTACCCCCAGGACTGAGTCACATTAAATGGGATGAGTGGCATTAAGACAGTGGGTTGACCATTAAATGCCAAGTTTCCCTGGCTGGTTGAAGAAGCAGGAGGCGGGGAGTTGATGCTCAAGGAGTTCTTTGCTGGTGAGATGAAGGGGCTATGTGGCAAACAACTGAGCATGGTCTCAGTCAATCTCTCCGATAGCGGAGGCCTGATTACCACAGCAGAGGGAGGAATGGCCTGAGGGCACCATGAAGGCAGAGCCGCTGACACTGCTACCTGGGCTTCAGGAGACGAGGGGGCAGAGGACGATCACAATGTGCCAGAGTCCTGGCCTGGAGAAACGGTGGGTCATAAATCTCTGATGCTCTTAGGCTTCTTGGTTTACGATAACTTGTCACAAAGCATAGAAAAGGAGAGATCAATTTTAAACAGGCCCTCTATCTCATCATAAAAACGTTTCTATTTAGAACTTAAAATCTGTGAGAACTTTTCTCCCCACTCAGCCCTTGCTTCTAGGTCTCTGGCTCGGTCTCCAGTGTACATATTCTTGTCTAACTCGAGACTCTAAACTACTCCAGAAACAAACTATGTCTGGTTAAGTTTTAATTAAGTAGTCTTCAATCAGTTACTTAACCTACTGTCCCCAAGATGTTTAACACACTGCCTTTGTTATTTAATTAGTGAATAAAACAAGTAATATACAATGTACACACCCTAATACACCAAAAAGTAAAAATTCTTCACTTTTCTAAAGTTTTATGTATGTATATATATTGTCACCTAGGGAACAAAGAAATTCTAAATAGTTTAAAAAAATGAATCTTGAAAAGTCATATAAAAATCACTTATCTCTAAAGCAAAATTTTTTAAAAGATTTAGTTGAACACATTTATTAATTGGCCACGTAGCATGTGGGGTCTTAGCTCCCAGACCAGGGATTGAGCCTGCATCCCTTGCAGTGATAGCATTAAGTCTTAACCACTGGAATGCCAGGGAAGTCCCTAAAGCACATTTTTAAAAAATAACACAACAAAATGAAAATGATAATTTCTGACTGTAAGGTGGAAGAATGACACCATGGCCTCTCTCCCTGCAAAATTCTAGATTAGAGAAGTTGCTGTGTTAAGTAAATGCATATCAGCACTCAAAAACAAGCAAAAAACTCTGGGCAGTCCCAAGAATGGAAGGAACCCAGAGATGAGGCAAGTACACAAATGGGTTTATGATAAGTGACATGAGCACAGCATGTGGGGTGAGGCCTCAGCATGGGGGTGCGAAGGGGCCAGAAGCAACATGCTTCCAGAAGAGCTTGCCTGGCCCCAGCAGCTCCCTGAAGACACTAATGACAAGAGAGTTGGAGGGAAAGGCCAGGCCAGTGCTCCAGATGACTGGTGACACCAGGAAGGAAAGGGCTCTCCAAAGCCCAGAAAATAAGCTGCCAGGGATTTGCTTGGCAGAACAGCAATGTGTCTCACCTGGCATCTACTCTGACAGAAAACTGGGCAGAGGACTGGGCAGAGCAGCATGTACCATCTTGCCAGGGGCCTACCCGAACAGAGGCAATGAAGAGTGAAACAGAGAGCCCCATACGTGACTGCACCAGCAAGAACACCAACCACGCAAGGAACACCAGTACCATGAAAAAGGACACAGACTTGAACACTGAAGACACCGACACTGCCAAGAGAGCCCCAAGAACAAGACCCTACAATACCTAGAGTACTGCAGGAGAAATGAGCACATGATCAGGGAGCTTTCAAGGAAAACTAAATAGCTTCATGGACAGGAAAATACAAGTTTGTAAGTTAAGAGAATCTCATTGGATAGGCTGAAGAGCCAGAGCAGGCAAAATGAAAGAATGTGTTATGAGCTGAAATTTGGGCTAGGAATCCTTCCAAAATAGTAAGAAGGGAGGAAGGGACTAAAAAAAGAAACAGAAGAACACAAAAAAAGACATTTGAGGCAGAGGTTCCAATCTATTCATTTAATAGGAGCTTTGTCAAGGAGAAAAAGGAGAAGAAGCAATACTTGAAGAAATGGTAACTGAGAATGTCTCAGAACTGAAGGTGAGTGTTCAGACTGAGAGCATCTGATTAGCATCAAGTCGGATCAATTAAAAATAACAAACTGATAAATACCCAAGTGATTATTTCAGAACATGAAAGGTAGAAACAAATAGTCCAACATGCTTTCAGAGATGAAAATCCCTTACAGAGGAGCACAGAGAACATCGTCACCATGCTCACGAGTCACAATGAGATAATAAGGCAGCAGCTTTAATGTGGTCTGGGGGGAGCCTGCAACCTGGATTCTTCATCCAGCAAACCACCACCCAAGACTTCACCTGCAGTTGGTAACACAGACCAGATGTGCCCTCCCACCTTCAACAAGGAAAGACTGGACAAAGTATATGAAACGATGATTTTCAAACAAGGGCAAACAGGAAGCATAAGACAGTGATCCTTGTGAGAGGAGAACAAGTGAGGTAAGCTCAGTCACTGCCCATTTCCAGGCTGCAGCACAGGGAGAGGGGGTCTCTGAGCCCAGGAAAGGGCAGTCAGAGTGTGGGAGGTGGAGAAACACTAACATCTGCAGGAAGAGAGTGCTGGAAGCTGCAGAGGTTTCCTCTGAGTCACAATTAGCCTGACCTCACCAAATCCTGGGTCAGGAAGAGACCCTGGAGAAAGAATAGGCTACCTACTGCAGTGTTCCTGGGCTTCCCTGGTGGCTCAGATGGTAAAGAATTGGCCTGCAATGCAGGAGACCTGGGTTCGGAAGATCCCTAGAGGAGGGCATAGCAACCCACTCCAGTATTTTTGTCTGGAGAATCCCCACGGACGGGGGAGCCTGGCGGGCTACAGTCCATGGGGTCACAAAGAGTCGGACACAAATGAGCGACTGAGCAAAACACCAATTCCTCAGGCTCCCTGAGGGCTGGGAACATACCACTCTTCCAACAGCCAGACTGGAAAGGCCTTCAAGTCAACAGAGCATTGGAGGACACCAACACAGTATCACAGCACAAGGGCACTGCCTCAGTGGTGCAGCCAAGTGAGTCCCAGATCAACAGTTGTGCTCCACCTGCCCAGCAAAGCTTAGAGGCAAGCCCTGAAAGACTCAAACTATCTTTAACTAACAACATTGCACCCCAGAATAAAGTCTCCACACAGTTTAATACAGAAAAATCCAAGATAAAATACACAGTGCCTGGCATCCAACCACAAATTACCAGGTGGGTAAAGAAGCAGGAAAAGATGACCAAAATGAGGAGAAAAATAGCCAACAGACTCAGAAATGACAAAGAGGGCAGAATTAGTAGACAACGTGATTAAGAAGGCTATAATAATTACATTCCACATGTTCAAGAAAGGAGAGAAAAGTATCATAAAGACAGACATGGAAAGTATAAAAATGACCCAAATAAACTTTAAGAAAAAAAAAAAAGCATCTTAAAAATACATGTCTGGATGGGATTAAAAGGAGAGCAGATTGCAAAAAGCAAACAAAAAGCCTAGTGAACTTGAAGATTTAGCAACAGAAGCTACCCAAAATGAAATACTGGAAAAGGACCAAAAAGAGATGAACAGAGCATCAGTGAGCTAACATGTAGATGCTGAACACCCAGAGGAAAAAGAAGAGGAGAACAAAAAAATTTTTTTGAAGAAATAATGGCTGAATTTTTCCAAATCTAATAAATATTATAAACCTACAAATCCATGAAGCTCAATGAACCCCCAACAAAATTAACATGAAGAAGTATACCAAGCTATATCATAATCAATTCACTTCCAGTGATAAAGAGGAAACGTTAAAAGCCATTAGAGGAAAAGACACCTCAAACACTGAGGAAAATGTAAGAACGCCAGCAGACTTCTGGTCAGAACAGGACTGCCAGGATGTCAGTGGAGAAACATTTCAAAGAATGGACAGAGAAAGAACTCTCAACGTATAATACTATTTTCAGAAAAAATATTTTTCAAAAAAGAAGGCAAAATGTTTTTTCAGACATATAAATGCTAAGCAAATTCACCAGTAGACCACTACTACAAATTAACATTAAGTGTGAAGACAAAATAAGTACATATCCAAAAAATCTTGGACAATTTCTCTCTGAAATGCTCCAAGAATCGTCTCCATCATGAAGACAATAAACTCAGGGGAGGACAGTAGATGTAAGGAACAGTTCTGAGGTGAGAAATGTGTACATCTTGTTATGTCTAATAACTGTCTGAAAATATTTTTAATTAATATCTGTAACTAAAATTCCAGATGCTGTTAACATGGGAGAAATGGGGCAAGGGAAAATAAAGCAGGTTCTCTTCTGCCCACAGAACGGATACAAATACAGATTAATTCCAGATACTAGAAAAACAAGCTGATGGGTGTTAAAAATATAAAGGGTAATCATTAAAAAATTTACTATTTTTCAATACTATTATTTCAAAGAAAAAATAAATTGAAATAATTATATTAACTCATAATGATGTTACTTATGAACTTATAGTAGATGTAAGTATAAAAAAACATTTAACTATACAATTGACCTATTTCCTACATAAGCATGCTTCTTCACGGGGTACTGAGCTGACAGAAACAATCACCATTTGTTCTGCGGACAAAAGATGAAAAGGCATTGTGTACCTTTGTATGTCAAAACCAACATCTACTAAAATGATCATTTAAAAACTGTTCGTATTTTCTTGAATACATGACTTATTCAGTTACCTGACTGAATAATTAGAGGCTTTAAAACACATTTGGTCCTAATTTGCTTTTGAGTAAATGCAATTACATGTATACTGATACAAATGTTCATTTCTCATTTTTGTTCTACAATTCTTTGCTAAAGTATTTAAAACAAAAAGCAACTAGGGCCAAAAAAAGCAATGTAAGAACTTATTTAACCTAAATATCTGGGTTGCTATACCTACTCTGACTCTCTTAAAAGGAAGACTGCAACTATGAACTTTCAATTAACTAAGGCAACAACAGAACTTCACACTTGGCATAAAAGAAATTGTACAAGGAGAGGTTTAATACTCTGCAAATGTTCAGATGTAGTGTTTGTAAAGAATGGTGACTCTTGTCATTTATACCTACCTTGTTTCAGTCCTTCACTCTGAATACTATGTTCAAAAATCTCAAAAACAAAATCCTACCATGTGCCCCTCGGCCCGAGCTTTGTTCTGCTTTGCTTCCCGTCTTCGCTGTAGAAACTCTTCTACTTGTTTTGCTCTTTCCATAGTTGGCTGCCCCTTCTGCCTGAGGAATTTGGACAAACAGCAAAACTAAAAATTCTGAACATCAAATATTACAGAAAGTGTAAAATTACACAGAAATATTTTCTTTAGAAATACCTGCAAAATATGAAGGCTGATATGAAGTCAAGTCTTCCTATTTAACGAATCAATAGCTATACACATATCAGAATCAACGACCTAAATCAGTCACTATTTTAAAAAGGGGCAAAATCTACTCTACTATACCAAATCTTAACAAGTCTTCTTTTGTGTTTATTTAATCTATGCTACTTATAGACACATAAAATTATTTTAGAGCATACTTATAGAAGACTGTCCATAGTTTCCAAGTTAAGCTTATTTCAGAACTCTGTATCAAATATATTGATCAGTAGAAAAGTAAGATTAAAGCTGCAAAGTAGCAATTTCAAAGGTCATCAAAAATAATGAAAAGTTTGTGTCAATTTTAAAAATTAGGGTAAAAAGTGAAATCTGAATTCCTTGTATGTTTAAACTATTAAAAAGTAAAATGGACAGATTAGGGGAAAAATCTAAAAGCACATTTATTTGTTTCAATCTTTTCTGATTATGTTTCTGTAACTTTCTTTGACAACTACAAAAGAATGTAAACATGCTGGGCTTAGACAACAATGAAAATATATCAGTAACATTTCAAGGTACCAAGAACAGTCAAAATCACAGAATCAGAAAGTACCTCAACCCCCAATCAGGGTTGGGGGTCAGGAGTTAGTATTAAACAGGGACAGACTTTCAGTTTAGGAAGGTAAAAATTAGGGAGATGGATGATGGTGAGAGTTGCACAACATGAAAGTACTCAGTGACACAGAACTGTGCAGTTAAATATGGTTAAAACAGTATGTTTTATGGGGCTTCCCTGAAGGCTCAGTGGTAACAAACATGCCTGCAATGCAGGAGACACAGGAGATGCGGGTTTGATCCCTGGGTCAGGAAGATCCCCGAGAGAAGGAAATAACAACTCATTATTCTTGCCTGGAAAATCTCACGGACAGAGGAGTCTGGCAGGTTATAGTCCCTGGGGTCACAAAGAGTCAGAGACAACTGAGTATGCATGCATGCATATGGAACTCTGTTCTGTATTTTCCAAGTCTCCTGTAAATGTACTGTACTTTTCTCATTTTTTTAAAAAAGTCAGTAACATTTTGAACATCTAATAAATATTATGCCTGTTACCGTGTGCTAAGCAAGAAAGATAGGAAATAAATAAAACCAACTCCCCATAAACAGAGAACTCACTGCATAGTATCAACTGCAGTAATTTGTAAGTAAGGAAGAAAGATCAGGAAGTTATTGGCTGTGCATCTTGGATATTGGCTATGAAAGCGCACCAACTTCCTATAGTGTAGGACCATGTGTCTAGGATCATAATTATGTTCAGAAAAATACATGAAATAATGCCTTCTCTCTTCCAATAAACATTTCTGATTTTCATACCCCAGTCATTTCTTTTATATGTTAACAATTACAATTGACCATTGACCACCACAAATTTGAACCACGCTGGTCCATTTATTATGGTTATTTTGCAAGAGTAAATACTACAGGACTACATGTGGCATCCTGTGGTAGGATGGCGATCACCGACTCAATGCACATGAGCTTGAGCAAACTCTGGGAGATGGTGAAGGACCAGGAAGCCTGGCATGATGCAGTCCATGGGGTTGCAAAGAGTCTAACACGACTGAGCAACTAAATAACATGTCCATAGTTGGTTGAATCCACAGATGCAGGGGAACCTCAGAATGGAGGGATGACTGTAAGTATAAGCAGATTAACTCCTATATTGCTCAAGGGTCAACTGTACTGAGATATATAAATATTTGAGATGTGAGATTAAGCTGTAAAAATTTTAAATGACTCACCATAAAGCTATGGATGATAACGGCCTAAGATTCACTTAACTTAGGTAATAGTGCTTAAAACAGATTCTTGTTAAATTTCACCACTGGAATCTTCTAGGATTAGATCATCTTTATACCTGGTTAAGAGCCTTTCCTGGTTACTAATATTGTATTCTGAAACTTGAGCAAATTCTCTGATGAACTCTAGGAGTATTTTGGTAGTGTTTTTAGGACTTTCTATGTATAGTACCATATCATCCATAAACATTGACAGCTTCAGTTCTCTTCAATTTGGATTCCTTTTATTTCTTTTTCTTCTCTGATTGCTGTGGCTAGGAAAATGTCCTTCATATATATAGGCAAGGCTGTATTCTGGTCTGTTACAGCCCCATTTATATAAAAGACTGGGCCTAAAGAGGGCAGATAAACTTTCAAAGAGTATGATACACAGACATGTCACCTGAAACTGTGTCTACTGATAAGGCTCTTGTGAGGAGTCCTGGATGTTTACACCACTGCATACAATTAGAATCTCTGCTTTGTATCTTGACTGAACTGACTTCATCTTTTAACCTTTACATAAGTAAAACATCAATAATATTTTTATGTTTGATTTCCCATCCTAAGAAAGCATGTCCAATGTCTGTCAGTGTGGGCCTTCAACTGACTTAACGATAATTTATATTCACTGACTGATCTGATGCACTGAATCAAATAATTCAAAAACTTTAGCAGAAACAAATTATTTTAATAAGAACATGGCCACACACATAACAGCTTTGATTAAAAGAATGTTCACACCATTTATGTATACATAGATCTATTTTATTTACTTATGTAATCTATTTAAGTTCTGCTTTATTGAATGGCTTTTCCTAGTTTAAATGATCAGGTGCACATAATCCATTGCTCTCAATCACAAACTTAAAACCTGTAGTGATTTTTGCTTACTATTATTTCTTTTTTCTTCTCATTTATTTGAGTATCAACTATTACCAATAATGTATCTGTCTCTGAAGATATAAAATGTATAGAACAGAATTTCAGGAATGCAGGGTATGTCCAACATATAAGTCTATCAAAGCAATTTTGTTGTTTTCAGTTGCTCAGTTGTGTCTAGCTCTTTGCAATCCCACAGACTACAGCAGGCCAGGCTTCCCTGTCCTTCACCAATGCCCAGAGCTTGCTCAAACTCATGTCTATTGAGTTGGTGATGCCATCCAACCATCTCATCCTCTGTCGTCCCCTTCTCCTCCTGCCTTCAATCTTTCCCAGCATCAGGGTCTTTTCTAATGAGTTGGCTCTTTGCATCAGGTGGCCAAAGTACTGGAGCTTCAACTTCAGCATCAGTCCTTCCAATGAATATTCAGAACTGATTTCCTTTAGGACTGACTGGTTTGATCTCCATGCAGTTCAAAGGACTGTCAAGAGTCTTCTCCAACACCACAGTTCAAAAGCATCAATTCTTCAGTGCTCGGCCTTCTTAATACTCCAAATCTTATATCCATAGATGACCACTGTAAAAACCATAGATTTGACTAGACGGACCTTTGTCAGCAAAGTAATGTCTCTGATTTTTAATATGCTGTCTAGGTTGGTCATAGCTTTTCTTCTAAGGAACATAAATCTTTTAATTTCATGGCTGCAGTCACCTTCTGCAGTGATTTTGGAGCCCAAGAAAATAAAGTCTGTCACTGTTTCCATTGTTCCCCTGTCTATTTGCAATGAAGTGATGGGACCAGATGCCATTATCTTAGTTTTCTGAATGCTGAGTTTTAAGCCAGCGTTTTCATTCTCCTTTTTCACCTTCATCAAGAGGCTCTTTAATTCCTCTTCACTTTCTGCTATAAGGGTAGTATCATCTGCATATTTGAGGTTATTGATATTCCTCTCAGCTATCTTGATCCTGGCCTGTGCTTCAACCAGCCCAGCATTTCGCATGATGTACTCTGCATATATGTTAAATAAGCAGGGTGATAATACCCAGCCTTGATGTACTCCTTTCCCAATTTTGAACCTGTCCATTGTTTCACGTCTGGTTCTAACTGCTGCTTCTTGACACAGGTTCTCAGGAGGCAGGTAAGGTGGTCTGGTATTCCCATCTCTTGAAGAATTTTCCATAGTTTGTTGTGATCCACATGGTCAAAGGCTTTGGCATAGTCAATGAAGCATATGTTTTTCTGGAATTCTCTTGCTTTTATTATGATCCAGTGGATGTTGGCAATTTGATCTCTGCTTCCTCTGCCTTTTCTAAATCCAGCTTGAACATCTGGAAGTTCTTGATTCATATACTGTTGGAGTCTTGCTTAGAGAATTTTCAGCATTACCTTGCTAGCGTGTAAAATGAGTGCAATTCTGTAGTAGTTTGAATATTCTCTGCCATTGTCTTTCTTTGGGATCGGAATGAAAAGTGACCTTTTCTAGTCCTGTGGCCATTGCTGAGTTTTCCAGATTTGTTTGCATATTGAGTGCACAGCACTTTCACAGCATCATCTTTCAGGATTTGAAATAGCTCAACTGGAATTCCATCACCTCCACTAGCACTGCTCATAGTAATGTTTCCTAAGGCCCACGTGACTTCGCCTTTCAGGATGTCTGGGTCCAGATGAATGATCACACCATTGTGGTTACCTGGGTCATGAAGATCTTTTTTACATAGTTCTTCTGTGTATTCTTGCCACCCCTTCTTATCTTGATTCTGTTAGGTACATACCATTTCTGTATTTTATTGTGTCCATCTTTGCATGAAATGTCCTCTTGGTATCTCTAATTTTCTTGCAGAGATCTTCAGTCTTTCCCATTCTATTGTTTCCCTCTATTTGTTTGCACTGGTCACTGAGGAAAGCTTTCTTATTTCTCCTTCTTTTCTTTGGAACTCTACATCCAGATGGATATATCTTTCCTTCTCTCCTTTACCTTTCACTTCTCTTTTTTCCTCAGCTATTTGTAAGGCCTCCTCAGACAACCATTTTGCCTTTTTGTATTTCTTTCTCATGGAAATGGTTTTGATCACCGCCCCGTGTACAGTGTTAGAACCGCCATTCACAGTTCTTCAGGCACTCCATCAGATTTAATCCCTTGACTCTATTTGCAACTTCCACTGTATGACTTTAATGGATCAGATTTTGGTCACACCTGAATGGCCTAGTGGTTTTCTCTAAGTTTTTCAATTTAAGTCTGAATTTTGCAAAAGGAGTTCCTGATCTGAGCCACAGTCAGCTCCTGGTTTCGTTTTTGCTGACTATATAGTAATATACCTTATTAACAGAGGACAAAACTAGCTTATAATTGATTC
>SJYF01266114.1:900509-914192 GCA_006410515.1 Procapra przewalskii | reverse complement strand
AAAAAAAAGAACAATGAAGGACAACATGTTTACTTGATATCAAGAGACATTAGAAAGCTAATTATGAAAGAGGGAAATCACAGGGAGTCTAGAAATACATTAAAAAAAATTTGTTTTAATTTGGTGGATGACCATGGTGACATTTTAAATCTGAAAGCAAAAGATAGAATTTGAAACAAACAATATTTTAAAAACTAGGGAACCATGTGGCCAAAAAAAAAAAATTAAACCCATTTTCTTCACTTTATACCAACACAAACTTCAGATGATAAAAGTTAAATGTCCCTTAAATTTTTCTATATGACATCACTCTTTTTAAGTATGTCAACTATGTTCCAGAGAAAGCAGTCTGTTAGTCAAGTTAGACATCTTTCCTCACATGTTACAAGAACATCTTTAAGTCATGAATGTTTGATATAATAAAATGTTGTGCACTAAATGTGAAAAATGTTAAATTTATGATGAAAAACTGTATCCTCAGTAATATGGAACTTGAATCAAGCCTTTTCAGCTGCTTCAGCTATTTGACAGACAAGCAAGCTGTCCTAAAGGGAAACACTGGTGAAGAAATATCAACAGTTTTCAAGAACTTACGGTACTAACTGCACCTATGATCCACAAATATAGTTCTCCCAAAACAATAAATCCCATTTTAGGCTGAAGGAGAAGGTCAATATAACTCCTCAATGAGGAAAGGCCCTGTCTCATTTCTCATAATTCAAAAAAGCAGAAGACAAAAATGGGATTCCTACTAGAGTTGGTTCAAAATAATCTACTTCTCTGAAGTCTAGTCCTCTCTGTAAGACTATTCAGACAATAAACAGTTTCCCTAGTGCAAAGTATGAACATATAAATGGTATATATTCATGAGATGATGCCATGTCCACGGGATTACAGTTAAGATTTACTTGGAACACAGTATAATGCATGAAAATGACCTAAAAAGAACTCCCCTGGCCAAGTTCCATAACCTTTACAAAACTCCCAATTGGTTACTCTTATTGTACAAAAACCTATTTTTCCACAAATTAGGCTCCTTATCTTTCACCAAAGGAAAAAAAAGTGAGCAATCTTGAAACAGATCTGTGGATCCTCTCATTTCAGACAAATCTAAAACAGAAGCAACTACTCTCTCCACATATGGCTTCCCTCCATGGTCTCTACAATACTGCTGCATCATAAGAAAAGGCCATTGCTAGCAGAGATTGCTAATTATTTTTAATCCTTCAAGTTATGTCCGATGTAATTTACCATGGCAACAACAACAACAAAAAGATCTCTACGTTTTGAGGTGGATCTTACAATAAAGAATAAAAATTAGGCCTATATATGTGGTTTTTTTAAAAAAAAGCCTTATGAAAGTATTAGAACTTTCAATGCCGTACATGTAGACTGTTTGAAATTATGGGAAGTGGAATGTAAGATTGTGAGCTAACCAGTTAACTGCTACTCGTTTTCTAATTAAACCGTGTATGCAATTTAAGACTGGAGACAAGAGATAAGCAACGTAAATGACTTGCTATCGATAACAACACTTCTCATATTACTTTAATTCCATGCTCACTATCGCTTTTCTTTTTTATATCGCCTATTAACAATGTCCAAGGACTGCTCAGGAACGCTGTTCCTCAGGGACTCATCATCTCGGTGAGATGCGGCTATTTCCGCGCACCTCCGGGCAGGAGTCCGCAGCCTCCCCAGAAGGCAGTCAGGGCGAGGTCTCCGCAAGAGAACGACCTCTCACTTCTGCACGTCACGCCTCCCCGAGCGCCGCTCACCTCAGGACTCAGGCCGTGGGCATCTTCCGGGCCGCCGCCTCGCCCGGGGGTCAGCGAGGCAGAGCCGACCTTCCGCGGTCCGGAAAGCGCATCGGGCCGCAGCCTGCGCCGCCCGGGCCAACGCCCCGGGACACGACTCCGCGTCTCCGGACCGAACCAACCGGTTTCCGAGCCCCTGGCAACGGCGGCAGGGGGAGTGCCCCGGGCGCCGCCCCCAACTTCTCAGCTGCGGCTGCCGGCAGCCTTGCGGGGCTGGCGCATTGGGTCTGGGGGCTCCTTGACGGCTCGTCCCCCCGCCTCGCCACGCGGACACCTGATACCCGGCGACGAGGAGAAGCGCTGAGAGGTCCCGCCTCAGGGCTCCTCACAGGACGCCCCAGTACCTCACAGGAGGCAGAGCAGCGGGCGGGGCGCCCCGGCGCGGGCATGTGACGTCAGCGCGCGGACGCGGGCGCGGAGCGGGGGCGACCGGGAAGGACCTCGGGGGCGGGGCCAAGGCGGGGCCGGGTTCCGGAGGTTTGGGTGGGGCGGGAGGAGGGGAGGGAGGCGGAGGGGGAGCGGAGCGTCCGCACTCATAGGAGTGAGGCCAGGGGCCCACGGGACCGCTACGCAAGGTGATGTGGAGAAGAGCCTGCTATCGTCCCACACATACTGCAAGGGAAAAGGGACTTACTTAGCTTTGTTAGAGATGTCACACTTCTAATAATAGTTTGGCTGTTTTGAGTACTTCTTGCTGCATAGGCTTTTCTCGAGTTGGAGAGAGAGGGCCAACTCTCCAGGTGCAGGGTGCAGCCTTCTCATTGCGGCGGTTGCTCTTGCTGGGGAGGACGAGCTTTAGTAGTTGTGACACAGGGCCCAGTGACTCCGTGGCTTGTTGGATCCGTTCCAGACCAAGGATCAAACCCCTGTCTCCTGCACTGGGCGGATTCTTTACCATTGACCCACCAAGGAAGCCCAGGGATGCTACATTTTGAAAACTGATTTTGCTTTAAAAAGCAAATCAAGTGAAATATATCAAAGATATATATTGTAATGATGTCACATGTGGAATCACATGTGGAATCTATAAAATAATTTAAACTAGAGAACATATGATCTTGCCTGGAGAATCCCAGGGACAGGGAAGCCTGGTGGGCTGCCATCTATGGGGTCGCACAGAGTCGGACACGACTGAAGCGACTTAGCAGGAGCAGCAGCAGCAGAGAATATTAAAACAAGAAAATGATGAAAACAAACTATTCATACTAGTTATTAGTGGGGAGAGAGGTGGGGCACGATAGGGATATGGGATTAAGATGTACAACTATGTATACAATAAATAGTAAAAGATACATATTATACAGCACAGGGAAACATAGATATTGTTGATTAATATCTATAACAAATGTAACCTGTAGAAAATTTTAATATGTTGTGCACCCGAAACATATGTAATATTGTACACTGACTGTACCCCAATAAACAAATAGAATGTTTTTAAAAAGTAAGACTAGTCCTACTATATTTTGAATGATTAAAGCAAAAGTATTTTTAAGTCTTGAATTTTTAATATAACATGGTTTAAAGAGAAAAAAATTAAGAGGCAAAGAAAAAACAAATAAGTATAACGTGGTTTTCCACACCTTTACATCTGTTGAGTGTATGTGTTTCTTACTGGTACACTGAAAGGTTCAGTGGTCTCCACTGCAGGAGTTTCAAAGATGGAGACAGATTTTTCTGTAATAAGGGATCAGGTGTAGTCCTGAGTAGCCCTTTGGCTAACGTGCCTTTCTGAGAGTAACTCAGGATACTGGAGAATCCAAACTTGAAGCTGGAGGATGGTAGTGTGGCTGTCTTAATTCCTCTCCAGGTTGTACCTTTCATACATGCTGTGTGTAGCTGCCAGAGAGACCACAGATTTTGCCAGAGACCGCACATGTAAATGATTCATATATTTGCTTCGAAGAAATCAGTTTCATTCCCCTCATGTCCTCTCCGACACACCAAAGTCGAAGCCTCTCTGGGTTCTCCTTCAGTGTGATTGAGTCCTGCTTGTATTAAAGAAGCACTTTATTGCTAGCATGGAAATTGAACGTTTTTTGGCTTCTTTGCCAGAAGATGGCACTGCAAGTCATCCAACCTGGCAAGCCAGGGAAGTCACCATTGGTCTAGCTCCTGTCTGCCATCTCCATGTGAAACGCCAGTTTTCATTTCTGAACTCAGCTAACCTCCTGTGACCCCTCCCACTCCCAGTCGGTAGGAATTTTGGTGTCTGAATGCACAATGACTCTGGCTCTACCCACATCCCTTTGTTCAGCAAACAATATGAAAACATTGCCAATTACTAATATAAGTAAATTCATTTTGTTGTTTTCATAAAGAATGCTTAGTCAGCTCCTTCTTTAGACTTCTGTCATAAATTATTGGTGGGAACATAAACTGCTAGAGTCTTTGCAGAAGGCATGCTAGCTATAGGCATCCTCTAGACAGCAAGTTCACTTCTAAGACAAGTGGGCAAAAATGTATACATAAAGCAACCATTGTTTATAACCAGAGAAACTAAGAGGATCGTAGATGTCTAACAATATGGAATTGACTGAATACATTACAATGAAGTCAAACAAAGGAGTATTCTGAAAATATTAAAAGAGTGACTGAGAATTTTTTATTGACACAGAAAGTTGCCCTTGATGTGGTTGTTATTCAGTCACTAAGTCCAACTCTGCAACCCCATGGACTGTGGTATGCCATACTCATCTGTCCTCCACTATCTCCTGGAGTTTGCTCAAATTCATGTGCACTGAGTCGGTGATGCCATCCAACCATCTCATCCTCTGCTGCCCGCTTCTCCTTTTGTTGTCAATGTTTCCCAGCATCAGGGTCTTTTCCAATAAACTGGCTCTTCATAGGGGCTTCCCAGGTGGTGCTAGTGGTATAGGACCCGCCTGCCAATGCAGGAGGCATAAGAGACATGGGTTCAATCCCTGGGTGGGGAAGATCCACTGGAAGAGGGCAACCCACTCCAGTATTCTTGCCTGGAGAATCTCATGGACAGAGGGTCCTGGCGGAATATAGTCCATGGGGTCACAAAGAGCTGGACACGACTGAAGCAACTTAGCACACACTCAGGCATGGCTCTTCATATCAGGTGGCCAAAGTATTGGAGCTTCAGCTTCAACATCAGTTCTAACGAATATTCAGGGTTGATTTCCTTTAGGGTTGACTAGTTTGATCTCCTTGCAGTCCAAGGGACTCTCAAGAGTCTTTCCCAGCACTACAATTTGAAAGCATCAATTCTTGGTGCTCAGCCTTCTTTGTGGTCCAGCTATCACATTCCTATATGACTACTGGAAAAACCACAGCTTTGACTGTATGGACCTTTGTCAGCAAAGTGATGTCTCTGCTTTTTAATACGCTGTCTAGGAGCAAGCATCTTTTAATCTCATTGCTGTCGTCACCATCCACAGTGATTTTGGAGACCAGTCGCTGTTTCCACTTCTTCCCCTGCTATTTGCCCTTGATGTATTGTTGAGTAAATAAAGCAGTTTAGTCTTTACAGTGATGGGGCGAAGATCAGGCTCTCGAGGCACAGAAAGCTGAACTCGAACTCAAGACGCACAGAAAGGCGGGAGTTGCAGCATTGTGAGGCTTTATTGTAGGACTGACTCCAAGCAAGGGGGTGGAGACCAGCCTTAGAGCCACTCCCTCTTGCTCTCTGAGTTGGGTTTTTTAAACTGGAAGGACAAAGAGGCGGGGGTAAACCACTGTCTTGTGACAGTTCTTAATCATGCTTTTAGGAGTCAAGACGTCTCTGGTTATCATTTTCTGGCCAGGTGGTCCATGGCTAGGGGGTCTGTGAGCTCATCTTTCCCTGGAGCAACCACCTGAATTGTAGTTAATGATGGTGTCTATAATAGCAATGTTAGTACTTGAACTTCCCTTGTGGCTCAGCTGGTAAAGAATCTGCCTGCAATGCGGGAGACCTGAATTTGATCCCCAGTTTGGGAAGATCCCTTGGAAAAAGGAAAGGCCACCCACTCCAGTATTCTGGCCTGGAGAATTCCTCGGACTGTATAGTCCATGGGGGTGGCAAAGAGTCAGACACAACTGAGTGACTCTCACTAGTACTTGAACGATGTTCTCAACAGCAGTTTGAGTCATCTAGCTGATGAGTGTTTGGTGGGCACAGAATTGAGGTCAGAGGAGACAAGAAGGGGGATAAAATTTGGGATAGAGAGATAAATCATAAACTTGGTAAGGAAACTTAGTTTTAGGGGGACTTGTTTTCATAATCTGAGTTAGAAGGATTACCTGATTATTTTCCTTTCTGATTTACATACCTCTGTAATTTTTTTTTTCTTTGACAACGAGAACGTGTCTGGGTTTCTTTATTTTTATTTAAAATTTTTATTGTTTTTTTTTCTTTCAAAACAACAAAAAAGTCTTTGTTCTCTGCAACAACCTCCAAACACAAACATGCAAGGTAAGGTCCACATGTAGTCTGTTCCCAGAACTCCCCAGAACGATGAAAATTGTTAATTTTCATGCATATAGTCTACATTTTTCTCTAAATTCATGAAAACATAAATGAACTCATGTGCATATATATTAGTTTTAATCTTTTAAAATGAGATTATAGTTTAAACATTATTTTGCAACCTGAATTTTTTTTTTTTGGTAACCTGAACTTTTTAACAGTATATCATGAACATTTCTACAGAGATCAACTAATTCTTGTTTATGGTATCAATACTCCATGAGATGGATGCACTGAAATCTATTTAATTAGATCCCTCTCGACAGACATAGAGATGGTTTCCAGTGGCACTGTTATTTATCTTCATAGATTCTAAAGAGTGGGTTTGCTGGGTCAAAGAGTATGCTTTTTTAAAAAAAAAAAATTTCACTTTGACAGGTACTCCTGCACTTTGGTCATATTTCTGTGTGCAACAAGCCACCCTAAAGCTTAGTGGCCAAAAGCTCAACAGTGATTTCTTTTTTCTCACAATTCTCAGGCCAGGAAGTCACACAGGGTTCTTCTGGGCGGTGCTTCTGCTCTTTGTGGATCCAGCTAGAACCACTCACTCAGTTTCCTTCAACTGCAGACCGTGCTGCCTGGCAGCTCTGCTGCTCCCGTGTGGGGCACAGGGCACACAGCACTGTAGTCTCAGGAGCGCCACACCCCTTTCAGAACAGCTGCCCTCACAAGCAAGGGAGAAGTAAACCGTGTGCTCAGCCGTGTCCCACTCTATGCGACCCCATGGACTGTGGCCCGCCAGGCTCCTCTGTCCATGGAATTCTCCGGGCAAGAGTACTGGAGTGGGTTGCCATTTCCTCCTCCAGGGGATTTCCCAACCAGAGATTGAACCCATGCCTCTTGCTTTGACAGGCAGATTCTCTACCACTGAACCACCAGAGAAGCCCATAAGTTAGAAATAGACTCTGCCAGTCCTTTTAAAGGTGAGGCCAGGAATGGGCGAGGTGTCACTTCTGCACATTCCTAGTGAAAAGGAGGTTCAAGGCCAGTTAGGATTTATAAGGAGGCAGGGAGTCAAAAGTGGCCATGTTTGCAGACCATCTACCACTTCCTCTGGATGTTTCTTAATTTTGCAAATTTTTAAAATTTCCTCCATGTGTCTGCCTTTTATACCACTTGCCCCTTTTTCTACTTGATTATCTTTTTATCAATTTATAGGTGATATTTGTAAAATGTGGAAATTAACCATTTATTATGGTCTGAAAGAAATATTTCTGGCAGTTTCTCACTGGTGTTTTGATGCTTTTTATGGTGTCTCTGACCATACAGAAATTTGTCAATTTGTAGTCAAACTGGGGAGCCCCATGCCCCAAGATCTATCAGTCTTATAATTTGTTATTCACGTTTTTCATCTTGCCAAGCCAGTATTCCTTCACTCCAAAGTTAGCTGAATAATCTCAGTGTTCTTGTATTTCAACTGTCTAATAGATTTAATGCATTTGAAATTTATTTTTATATATGAGTAACATAGGGAGAATGACTTTGTATTCTTTTGGAGGAAATCTAGTAATGCCAGAATTATTCATTAAATGTGATTTCCTTTTCCACTGACTTCAAATGTCAACTTTATCATATATTACACTTACTAGCTGTATCTGTATCCATTTGTGGATTTCTTTTCCATTTAACTATTGATTTCTCATTCAATGTGTCAGTTTTAGAAAGAATCAGTTGTTTTAGTAATCAAGAAATTCTATAACAACATTACCAAACCAAATTAGGGTCTGGTCACCCTCACTCTGTGAAGCCAGGGTGCTAGGAGGGAGAGTGCAGAGTTCATCCCAGGGCATGGAGCCAGGAGGAGGGGTAGCTAGTGATTCAAAGACCTGATCTCCCTGCTGGCCTGGCCTTGGGAGAGTTTTGAAAGGCCAGGGGAAGGAGGGGGTTGAAGACAGTGTGATCAGCTTATGTACAGACTGGTTGATGCTGAGCTGACATGGTAGTATTCCAGGAAACTCAATTATCAGTTTTCTGGCTCCGACCAGTCTGGGGTCTGGTGCTCGTGATCAGCACACAGTTAACTTCTGCCAGGAGGGGGTTTTACTACTGCAAAACAGTTCAAGGATGTGGCTTAGGAAATCATCTTCACCCACTGTTGTTCGTTCGCTAAGCTGACTCTTTGTGACCCCATGGACTGCAGCACACCAGGCCTCTCTTCCCTTCTCTATCTTCTGGAGTTTGCTGAAACCCATGTCCATTGAGTCGGTGATGCTATTTAACTATCTCATCCTCTGCCGCCCCCTTCTCCTGCCCTGAATCATTCCCAGCATCAGAGTCTTTTCCAATGAGTCGGCTCTTCACATAAAGTGGCACAGTGTTGGAGCTTCAGCATCAGTCCTTCCCATGAGTATTCAGGGTTGATTTCCTTTAGGATGGGCTGATTTGATCTCCCTGCTAGAGATTATCTCTAGGAAATTACCTCTAGCCACTGAGGAGGACTTTATTTTGGGTATTATTTATTAATAATTGACTTTATGAGTAAACTTGACTTTATTTTATGGGTAAACTCTTATTTTTCCATCTTGTTTGAGTATTTTCCTTTGTGTATTTTCTCACTTCTCTGATTAAATTGGCTCTTTGGAATTTGGGGAAGGCCTAGGAGGCTGAAGTTTTTCTATAAACAAGAGGCAGGGGACATGGTTTGGGGAAGCAGGGGGTCTGTCCCCAGGAAGACCTCACAGGATTCTGCTTGGTTTCAACAATATTTCCATTTGAAGAAAAAAAAAAAAAAAGAAATGCCAACACTAAATTCATTTTTTTTTAACCCTGCCATACAGCTTGTGGGATCTTAGTTCCCTGACTGTGGAGACTCAACCTGGGCCCACGGCAATGAAAGCACCAAGTCCTAACCACTGGACTACCAGGGGATTCCTAAATTAATTTTTAAAATTATGATAATAAACAGAACTTCTATCCTAAATATAGTTATAAAGTTATACTTGTAGACCTCTTTCTGGTAGGAAAAAAAATGAAAATTCTTCCAACCTTTATTAATAGTGGTATATACCTGGCAGGCTACAGTCCATGGGGTTGCAAAAGCATCAGACATGACTGAATGACTAAATAACATCTAACAAGGCAAGGGGAAAGGGGGCAATTTCCAAAGTCCTCTTCTATTGAGGTTTTTCAGAAACACAGCCAGTCATTCATACACAGTGATTTAAGTGCCATGCCAGATGATGGGGTGTTGTGGTTCATTCTTTCTAGAAATCAGGCAGCAGTGAAACAATCAAGACAACAAATCAGAGCAGGTGGCTGGAGGTCCACTTAGATTGAGTACCTTCCCTTTGGGAGTTTATTAAAAGGCCATGTGTTTATGTAGGTGTATGTACTGGATCAAACTATCCTGACACACCAGCCATCTTTTGTTGGGGAAGAGAGACCTAAAGCCTTAAATAGGAGCAAACACAGTCTCTAAAATTGAGACCCCTTGAAAACATGTGATGCTCAAATCTGACAAGGAAAAAAGGTCAGTGTCTGCACACTCCGTTTTCCTGTATCCTAAGACGGGAGCTCTCAGTTCTGAGCCGCACTCCTAAAGGCCTACTCTGGCCTTGTGCTGGGTGTGCAGCGTGAAATAAGCATGAGCTGGAGGGCACTTGGAGTGAAACGGCAGCAGCCTGCTGCACTTGCCAGTCTTAGTCTAGAAGGCCTCGCTTGATATGACAAGAGGAAACATCCAGTCAGGTCTTGGGTTTCTTGCTTTCTGGGTTGGAAAAAGGGCGAGCTCTGAAAAGGAAGATCACAGTCATTTCTAGGAAGAGTAAAATAAAACACTGAGCCCTCAGCCATGTAGCTCCTGAGAGAGGAGTCTCACCATGAGACTGAACTGGGGACGGGCTTAGTTGAATAGCTCAGAGAATACTGTCAACTACACAAGGGCACTTGCCATGGGCACTGGCCATCTGCCTCTGCAAAGATTAAGTCACGTGCTGCTGCCGCTGCTGACCTTCAACACCCCCTTAAAAGGAGCGCCGGGGGAGAGCAGGAATGGCACACTGTGTGCCCAGGGGAGAAAAACTGGCAAGACAGATCTCCAGAGAGTAAGACAGTCTCAGGAGCTGATTTTATGAACCCAATTCTTGTATCTCCTCATATCTAGAACAGCACTGAAATCCTTCATGGTGACGTCTGCTCCTTGTGACTGGCAAAGCTTCACGAAACCAGCAAAAACTTTCTGGAAAAATATGTGCTTCATTGCATGTATTCCGCCTTCGCCACACTCATATATATTCTGACCTCCCCTGCTGCTTGGGAGCAGTCTCTCAGAGCTATCCGAGGTGCTGTCTCCCAGGATGCAGTCTTCATTTTGCCCCAAATTAAACTTAACTCACAACTCTCACATTGTGCATTTTTTTCTAACTCAACAGTGTCAAGTTCCAGGGAGGCTTAACTAGGGGATCTGTAGGAAAGAATCTTGGCCTTCTTTGGTGGCTCAGTGTAAAGAACCCACTTGCCAATGCAGGAGACACAGGAGGTATGGGTTTGATCCCTGGGCTCGAAGATCCCTTGGAGGAAGAAATGTCAGCCCCCGCCAGTATTCTTGCCTGGAGAATCCCAGGCAAGAGAAGCCTGGAGGGCTACAGTCCATGGGGTTGCAAAAGAGTTGGACATGACCTGAGTGTAGATAAGCACAGCAAAAAATTCATGAAACTTGAAGATTGTCAGCAATGCCAAAGCCTTCAAAATGTAATTAAGACTGCCAATCTATTCATTTCATGTTCTTCCCTAGGGAAAAGGCCAAAGACAAGAAAAGGCCATTTTTCAACTAGTTCCCTGATACTAGTGATATCAAGAATTTCCAGACTAGAACCACACCTCCATTTTCCTAACAGAACATCTCAGCTCCTTTCTCTCCCTCTTGCCCACGTGCCTGAAATGTAGGTGATAAAATCAAAGTTCCTTTTCTGAGAGAGCTCACAAATGTATGAAGCACATCTATATGACCTTGTTCATGTCTCTGATTTTCTGTGGAACATTTTTTTAAAATGTATTTTTAATGTCATTATGGGAAATAATCATATCTTCAGGTTTTTTTACTTCAGGAAAAGCTCAGAGCAATTTGACTGGGGCCAGAGAGCAAGAATCTAGGATGAAATGAAATAGGATCCCCAGAGTTTTTCTGACTTCTCTTGCTAATCCTATAAAATAGTACATTCCAAACAGAAGTCCTGGCAGGAAGGACTGGCTGCCATCACAGCCACAGGCTGGCGATGCCTACCATGCCCTGGATATACCAGGGCATCAGATGTGGCTGGAGTAAGTACACTCTTAGCACTGTGAGCTACTCTTTCACTTTCCTTGAGAGCTTAAAGGTTTTCTTGGTTAGTTGTCGGCAGAGGAATAGAACTAACAGAAGTCTTGGTTGAGCTCTTTCTATTCGTGCTTCAGCTCAGTTCTTACTAGAGACTATGATTTAACATACAGGAGCCTGGCTTTACTCACATAACGTATTTCGCTCTGCCTCCAAGTACTTCCTGTGGACTGATAGGCTTTTGTCAGTTTTTATTTGTTGGTTTGGGTTTGTCCAGTTTACTGAAATGTAACTGATGGACAAAACCGCATAACTTCAAAGTGTACAGCGTAATGATTTGACTCACATATATTGTGAAACCATTACCACAATGCTTAGTTAATATCTGCCATCTCATGTAGATACCAAGAAAAAAGGAGAACCATGTTTTGGTCTTTTTTCCCTTTGTGATGAGAACTCTTAGTATCTGGTGTCTGAACAATATTCAAATATACCATACAATGAACTACAGTGGTAACTACAGTTCCTTGGGGTGGATACGATACCACAGTTATATGGCTCTGACTATTGTCTAGGCTCAAATCTGAGCACCTCTCCCCATATTAGGCACTGTTATCTGCAGTGAGAGAAGAAAACATATGTCTGTAAATCTCTTGAAAAATTCCACTTAGTTTAGAAAAGTTTTTGATTACTTTCCAACATTTTTTCTGAAAAAAGAACCTGCGAAACTTGTCCAACAGAGCCCCAACTAAAATAAGAGAAAACTGTGCTTAGATACGGGCTTCCTATGTGGCTCAGTGGTAAAGAATCCACCTGCAATGCAGGAGACTTAGATTCGATCCCTGGGTTGGGAAGATCCCCTGGAGGAGGAAATGGCAACCCACTCCAGTACTCTTGCCTGGAAAATCTCATGTACAGAGGAGCCTGGAGGACTACAGTCCATAGGATTGCATAGTCAGACACGACTGAGTGCCTGAGCATGCATGGATGCATGTGTTTAGAGATAACCATGGTTTCACACATGCTATCATGATACCGGCAATGAAAGAGTCCTGAGAAGTTGGACTGTGTTGTGGGCACTCCCATCACCACAGGGACACCATACAAGCCCCCAAACCCAGGACTGTGTCATCTGAGAATATTCAATTCTGCCTTGAAGAAAAGAAATAAATAGGACAGACTAAGCTCATGGACAAAGCACAGATGACACAAGTTACTCAGCTGCGAGGCATGGTGGACAGGTCAGTAGGGCCTATCTAGACTTGAGAGCTGAGACTGAAAAAGTTGGAAGGACCAGGAGATGTGACATGTTCACGAGGCACTAAACATGCAAGACCCATCAGACATGTATCAAGCACCATATATTCATGGCACACTAAATAGCCACAAGACACCCAGCATACACAGGTCTTAATCCTGCCGCCCAGCAGTGACACTCTGTGTCATACACGTCCTGCCCCAGAAGGGCTCAACAGGTTAACCGGCAACCTGGGCTGTGCTCAGGCACTCTAGCCCTTGCATCTCTCCGACGGCGTGTGTCATCGGCCTGAAGCACCTTCCATTTCTGGACTCTTGCTCACCTCTAGTTCTAACTACCCCACAATCCATGGGAGGCCATAAAGACAGATAAGACATATGTATGCTGCATGACCACAGCCTTAAATCTTTCCATTTCCATTGCAGCCTATCCTGAGTGTGTTTCTTTCTTCCCCGCTGGCTTCTCAAGGTGTGTTGGCTTTCTTTCCCTGACCTCTGGAACAGCTTGTCTGCCTGTGTATTTTGAGGGTACCACTGCAATGAGGAGAGGGAAATGGCAACACACTCCAGTATTCTTGCCTGGAAAATCCCATGGATGGAGGAGCCTGGCAGGCTACAGTCCATAGGTGCTGGGAGCCAGCACGGGAGATCCCACCCATGACAAGCTCATGCAGAGAGACCTGATGGGCAAGGCGAGTCAGGTTTCAAGGGGTCCTCTGCCTGAGCATCTACCCCAAAACCAAAATCTGTCTGTTCACTGTCTGTACACTAAACTCTTCTGACATTACAGGGGGCTATCCCCGACCACCTTTCTCTGGAAAAAGTTAACTTAGGGCTCCAACTGGTCTCCTACATATGAAAGGAATGTCTCGGCTTAA
>SJYF01266114.1:874707-889562 GCA_006410515.1 Procapra przewalskii | reverse complement strand
TTTTCCAGCTGTGTCATGGTGGCTTGTGAGACATCAGTTCACTGCCCAGGGTTTGAACCCTAGTCCCCACCAGCACTGGCAGCTCTAAGTCCTGACCTCTGGACTGCCAGGGAATGCCCCACCCCCCCCATTTTTAAGATCCAGGTTGTGTATCTCTTCAAAAGAATGCTTGTCATCATCAGCTATAGTGGGATGTGGTCTTCTCTCTGAACTCTTCAAACAGTTCTGGTGTCTTTTGTGATGTGTGTCCCCTTTTATTATATGGATATTTACAAATTTGTAGGAAAAAGTTGTCATATCCCTGAGGACAGTAGGAAATGTAATTTATGCCACCAATCAATAAAAATTTTATTTGTATTATATATTTTTTTTACAGTTGCTGTTTTATAAGCTTCAAATAAAGGAATAAGTGATTCTGTTGAAATTCATGGTCACGTTTTAATTTTGGACTAGTATCTTGCTCATTTAGCTCCTGCGATGTTTCTACCAGAAAGCTCCTTGGGGCCAAGTGATAGATCACTCAGGGTTCCCCCTCACCTCTGTCATCGATCCTGAGACTCTCGTTCGTCTCTCTGGTTGCTGACACCTGGGATTTCCTTTGCCCCTCTCCCGTTGTGCCTGCTGTTCTCAGATAGCTGACAGGCGCGCCTTGGAAGCTTAGCTGTCCATGGTCCTCAGCCCTACCCAGTTCCCTTGATGAGAAGCCAGAGCCCTGTTGGAGTTCTGAAGACTCAGTGTGCCTCCCTCGGCTCTGGGCCCCTGAGCCACATGTCTAGTCTCCCCCGTTCTGGGCCGCACTGCTCAGTGTGTGTGGTCTGGGGACCACGTCGGTGCTCAGAGTCACCACCCCCTTCTCCAGTCTGGCCTTGATCCTGCGTTTGGAAAGCACGCTCTGGTGTTCAGTCCCGGAAGCTTCAGGAGACAACACTTTGCTTCTTCCAGCTCTTTTGAATCAGTTAATCAAGCCAGAAACCAAGTGGGTGTCTAGATTCCCCCTGCTCCCTTCCTCGCGTGGTGTTAGTTGCCGGGGCCTCCTCCGTGGTCCTTAGAGCCCTTTCTGCTCCGTTGTGTAACTGAGACTCAGTGCAGTGACGCCCTGATTGTTATACTCAGGGTTGCTGAAGGGTCTCCTGGAGTAAGGGCCCCGGACTCCCCCCCGGGGCTGGTCTTCAGTCTCCTGCCCTGCTCGTCTGTCCTCCACACTGCCGCCACGGTTGGCTTGTTAAAGCTCACTTCCCGTCAGGTGACTTCTCTTAAAGACTTTGTGGTTTACCATATGTTGACATGAGTGAGTGAACTGGTTCCTCAGCAGAACCCGAGAGCCCCTGCCTGCTTCTGGGCGCCTCCCCAGCTCCTCTCCAGTCCCCACCTCCTACTGAGCTGCCTGAGCAGGTTGCGTCACGCTGCTTTTCGCCTTCATCGGCTGCTCACCCCCCGGTTGGCCTAGCTGGCCCATCCTAACCCTGCAGCACTCGCGCCCTCTTTCTGTGTTTGCAGACTTTCCCAGGCAGAAGCTTGTTCCTGTCGTCGCGTGGCCTTGCTGTGCCCCCTCCTGTGTGCCTCTCATACTGTGCGCCGTGACATGTGTGTCTTTCGCCGTCACTGCCTTGGGAACAGGGACCTCTTCTTACCTAGGACCCCCCAGCACATGCTGGGTGCTCAGCAAAAAGTTTGTTAAATACATTAATCAGTAACTCGGAGAACTGATTTTGCCTACTAGGTACATGGTGATGCTATAAACTGAGATAGTGAGAGGGGGAGGACAAGCAGGTTTGTGTTCAGCTTAGGTCTCGTTGAATTTCAGTTCTCATACATCATCCAAATGCAGATAGATCAGTTTGTTATTCACACCATAGACAGTTAACTGATCCAGGAAAATTCTGTAGATACAGACAGACTATTCTAAAATAAATATGGGAAAGCAAAGGAACTACAAAAACAAAAAAAATTTCGGAAAATAAGAATCAGGTGTGAGAAATCAACCTCTCCAACGTCCGGAGCTCCAGTAGTCAGGACCGTGTGTTATTGCTGTAGGTGTAGAAACATAGATCGGTGAAACAGAACAGAGGACTTGGAACAGATTCACACGAATAAGTCCAACTAATTCTTACCAGAGGCCCCAGAACAATTCAGTGGGAGGAAGATAACCTTTTTGGCAAATGGCATTGGATCAATTGGACATCCACACATCCAGAAACAAGCTTCAGCCTGTGTCTTATAGCTTATACAGAAATTCACTCATCATGGACTACAGCTGTAGTTCACTCACTCAGTCGTGTTCGACTCTTTGCAGCCCCATGGACTGCAGCATGCCAGGCTTCCCTGTCCTTCACCGTCTCGTGGAGCTTGCTCAAACTTGTGTCCATTGAGTCAGTGGTGTCATCCAACCATCTTGTCCTCTAGACTAGAGTTAAATATAAAATGTAAAACTAAAAAAATTTAGGAAAAAATTTGGGAGAAATCTTTGGTAGTAGATTTCCTAGAGTTGATGCCAAAGGCATATTCCATCAGGGAAATATTGATAAATTGAACTTCATCAAAGTTAAATGCTTTTGCTTCATGATAGACCCTGTTAGAGGGCTTCCCTGATGGCTCAGTGGTAAAGGGTAGACCAGCCAATGTAGGAGATACAGGTTTGATCCCTGGGTCAGGAAGATTCCCCTGGAGGAGGAAATGGCAACCCACTCCAGTATTCTTGCCTGGGAAACCCCATGGACAGAGGAGCCTGGTGAGCTACAGTCCATGAGGTAACAAAAGAGTAGATACAACTTAGCAATTAAACAACAAACAAGACCCTGTTAGAAAGAAGACCAGGCTATAGAGTGGGAGAAGATATTTGCAAACAACACATCTGAAACTCGGAAGGAAAACAATTCAGTTAGAATTGGCAAAAGATATGAACACTCATATCACTGAGGAGGATATGCAGATAGCAAGTAAGCACTTAAAATATGTTCCACATTAGCCGTTAGGGAAACCACGTTAAAAGAACCATGAGATACCAAAACACACCTGTCAGAATGCTGAAACATATATACCACCGAGTGCCAGTTTGGATGTGGAAAACCAGGCTCACCCAGACATCGTGGGGAGGGATGTTAAATTGGCGGTTTCCTGAGGAGCCAGACATGCAGTTACCATATGGCACAGTAATAGCAGTCCTTGGCTTTTATCCCGGAGAAATGAAGACTTTAAGTTCACAAAGAAATCTGTACCTGGGTATTTATTGTGGCTTTGTGTTTGGTAGCCCAAACCTGGGAAAGAGCCAGATGTTCTTCCACAGGTGAATGGCTTAACAGACATACGTGGTGTGCACGTCAGGGAGCACGACTCCGCCGTGAAGAGGGGAGGATTGCTGGCAGACCCCAGCCCTGGACGGCTCTGCAGAGAGTCCTGCCGGGTGCTGAACGGACAGCTCGTCCCCAAGGGCGTGGACCGCACGGCTCCATTTGCACAGTGCTGTTGATGCGGCAGCGTTACAGAAATAGCGAGCGGGCTGTAGGTGGCCAGGGGTTGGGAACAGGCGGTGCTGGGGGACTGGAGGAGAGTGGCTGTGGCTGGAGAGGCAGCAGGGGGCGTCCTTGTGAGGGGAGGCCCCGTGTCAGTGCCACAGCGTGACCGTTGGGGATGCTCAGGGGAGGCCACGCAGGAGCTCTTTGAATTCCTTACTGCAGCTGCGTGCAAAATCACCATTGCTCTTCTGCCGCCCAGTCGTGTCCAATTCCTTGCGACCCGCGGGCCACAGCAGGCCGACCTGCCTGTCCCTCGCCATCTCCCAGAGTTTGCCCAAGTTCATGTTCATTGCATTGGTGATGCCGCCCAGCCATCTCTTCTCCATTATCTCCAAGTAAAAAGTTTAAAAAAGTGAAGCCCTCCTCGGCGCCTGGTGCTGTGCAGAAATGGGCGCGGCCAGGCCTTGTGCCGCCTTCCGGGGGCAGACAGCCGTCAGCTATCCCGCGAAGCAGGGCGACGCTGCGCCTGGGGCGTGCGCCGTCAGGGGAGACGGGGGACTCATGTGTGCGCTGGCCCTGGTCGGGGCAGCAGCCCGGTGGACGGGCGCTGCGGCAGCGTCCTTGCAGCACACGGCTTGGCACCGGTTACTGCAGCTCTTCGTGTGCCACTGCCCGCACCTGTGAAATGGGGATGACAGCAGAGCCTGAGCTTTGGGGCTGTGGCTGTGGTTAGTATAGATACTAAATGAGTTTGTAATGTGCTTAGGGTGGTGCCTGACATATAAACTCTGCTGGAGAGTTTGTTCACTGACTAGAGGCTGCTTGAGGTGAAAGCTGAAGGATACATGGGACGGTTACCTCCATGAAGAGGGGAGGGCCCTTTCCACGCCCAGGGAGCAGCTGAGCCTGGGCAGGCACCGGGGCAGCCTCGTAGGGCCCAGAGGAGGGTGTGTGTCTGGGAGAGGCGGGAGAGGCCTGGCTGCACGGGCTTGTCTGCTGTGTTGAAGACTTTGCTGGCGAAACGTGGTGAGAAGTGATTAAGGCCTTAATCCATGGCTCGGGGAGAGGTGAGCATCAGGCCTGCCCTGGGAAAAGATCATGCTGGCTGCAGGGTGGAGAAGAGATGCGAAGGGCCAGGGTGATGGTGCAGGATCACTGAGGAAGCCGCCGCAGCGCACCAGTTTTCTCCCTGGGGATTTTTCTCGGATTCGCTCTACTCTTCATAGCTCTACAGGAGTATATTCGCAAGTCACTGTGTCTGTGAAAATGATTTGAAATGGTTTTAAATATGTTTTTGACAGTTTAAAAGGAAAAATAAGACTGTAGCATTCATTTTTTTTCTATGCAGAATTTCAGTTGCTGTATTATGGTTTAAATAGCCTTTTGTGATCAAGCCTGGGGATGGAGTTTAGAACCTGAAGCGGTTTAACACTGGTGTCCAGATTCCTTCTGTGTGCTTACTTTACGCTTTCATGGATTCTTGACTATTTTATAGTAGTGTTGTGCAATAAAAATACCTGTGCTGCAAATACAAGCCACATGTATAACTTTCAATTTCTTAGTAAACACATTAAAAAGAAAATGGTGAGATTAATTTTAATGATATATTTTATGTAACCCATTATGTCTAAAGTATTATTTCAGCACACACATGTGTCCTTAGTCTTACGTGACTCTTTACGACCCCATGGACTGTGGCCTGCCAGACTCCTCTGCCCATGGGATTGCCCGGGCAAGAATATTGGAGTGGGGAGAAAAGAAAACAGTACTGGAGTGGGTTGCCATTTCCACCTCCAGGGGATCTGCCCGGCCTAGGGATGGAACCTGTGTCTCCTGCATAGCAGGCAGATTCTTTACTGCTGAGCCACTGGGGAAAGCCCATTTGTTTCATCACAGAATCAATATAAAATTATTAATGAAATATTTGGCGTTCCTTTTTTTATGAAAGCACAGGAATCCTGTAGATACTTCTCCTTAGAGCCATGTTTCGGGGCTAGTGGCTGCTGGTCTACAGGTTTCTGGGTTAATAAGAATAGTTTTTTAAAGTTGTTGAATTTATAGAAATAGGAACCCACACAGACCTGATTTTAATAAACTTTGAAACAGAGTTGGTTGCTCTTGTTAGAAAGAAAGCTGTGAAGTTTAGATGTATCAGAGGTGTTCATGAAATGAAGTTTTTTAAACACTGCGAAAAGGTTAATTTACAAGTTATCACTAACCGTTTTTGAGCGACTTCCAGGGACAAAATGGAGGAGCTGTGTTGGAACTTGCTGATGGAGGGCCCAAGACACAGTTTCACTTTAGTGCAATTTCTCAGTGTTGTACAGCCTCTAGCAAATTAATGTCCATTGATGCATGTTATCACAAGTATTAAGCGCTTCTAGTGTGACCGTTACGTAAAGAAGTGAAGAATAGTGTCTGTGTTCTTTGCAAAACCTTAGTGGACGTGCTTTGCTACATCAAAATAAAAGTGACTTTTAAATTGTTAATGCTTTTTTTTTTTTTAACTTATAGTTCTTTACTCAAGAGCCACAATATGGAATTTGATCACCTTTGTGGACACTGCAAAGTTCTTAGCATGAACAGTTATTTTCATACTATTCTAACATTTACCTTGAAATAAAACTCTTGTTTTAATTAATATATTCTAACAGATCTCTGTATAATAGGCCATTTTTGGTAGAGGTAATCATGAAACATCAGTAAAGTTGCAAAGCAGTAAATATTTAAGATTTTCTTTGTAACTTAGGTGCTAGTTCTTGGTTATTGTACCACGACCAGATTAGCACTGTTGTCGAAAGGCCTTGTTTATTGAACACTGAATACGTCTCTCTTTTTACCGGCTTGATTAAGTCAACAGTCTGATATTTGATTACTATTATCTGTGTATTATGTTCTACTTACTGCGTAAGATGTTCAGACCAGAGCTCTCAAGCTCCACCTTCTCTTAACTTCTCTTCAAGTTAGGTAATTTATACATCTTTTAAAAGCTGTTGTTGTTAAGTTGCCCAGTCATGTCTGACTCTTTGCGACCCCGTAATTTTTATTTAGAAGTTACTTCTCCCCAACCCCAGCCCCACCTGGCCAGGGGAAGTATCCTGAGGACTAGAGAGTGTTTTGACCCTTCAGGTCTTCTGTGCTAATTTCAGCACTGAAAGGGGACCATGCATAGTTCCACTCACCTTCACTCACGTGTGTGCTCATCGTGACAGCTGACAAGTCTCGTTTTACCAGGCTTACTGGATGTGCGGCTCCTGCGGCTCTGGCTTTCCAGTCCCACCACAAACCTTTCGAACCTCTTGCTGGTGTCTCGCTCATTCGTTTTGATGTTGAGAAAGTAGGTAGATGCATTTAAAACACCAAGCTATTCAGGAGTTCCATTGTTCTTAAAGTACGAAGTAAGAGCCTTGAAAACATGTTCTTGCTTGTTAATTTTCTTACGGAAAAAATGCAAATAGTGACCTATTACCATATTTTCATGGCTGATATCTGGCTAGGGCTTTGAAGCTTTAAATTTTAAAGTGATGAAAGGAGAATGGAATTTTACAGATGTTTAAATGACATTACTTTAACATTAGTATTTACACCTGGTGAGATATCCAAAAAGTACTAGTATCTCCCTTTCATACCTGGTGCATCAGTTTTCCTTTCTCCTGTGGGCAACTTTCTTAGAAATCTCTCCAGAGGTGGTCTGTATACGAACAGCCAGTTTTGTGCTGCAGGTCAGCCTCTACCACAGCCCCCTTTCTTTGGGTGGAAGCCCCACATATACCGTGGTTGTCATTTAGTTGCTAAGTTGTGTCCAACTCTTGTAACCCCATGGACTGTAGCCTGCCAGGTTCCTCTGTCCATGGGATTTTCCAGCCAAGAATACTGGAGTGGGTTGCCATTCCCTTCTCCAGGGGATCTTCCTGACCCAGGGATTGAACTCTGGCCTCCCGCATTGCAGGCGGGTTCTTTGCCGTCTGAGCCACCAGGGAGGCCCTTGTATATACTGTAGTATATTGTGAACACTTCTCGGTACTTTGTATTGTGAAACACGGATCTAAGAGACTGCTTTATACCATTACCTGAAGAGGTTCTTCATTCATTTTTACAGCTGCCTGGTGAGAACAGAATTATTAAATGATCCCCAAAGACTTAACCCAATAGAGTTAGCTGTTGTTATAGTAATGAAGTGTTTTTTTTTAATATGAGATCAGAAGTTTTCTTTAAATTGTTAACATAGATGGTTTTTATTATATGTTGGGAAAATGTTAAAGCCATTTCTCCCCCCACCCCCCGCTTTTTTTTTCAGATAACCAGACAGCTAAATGGAGTCTGAGCAGCTGTTCCATAGAGGCTACTGTAGAAACAGCTACAACAGTATAACCAGTGTGAGTAGTGATGAGGAGCTTTTAGATGGGGCAGGTGTTATTATGGACTTCCAGACTTCTGAAGATGACAATTTGTTAGATGGTGACACAGCAGTGGGTAAGTTTGACATTGTAGCTCGTCGTAATATTTGTCATTATGAATGTCTACTGGTGGACGTTGTTTTATTGAGGTTAAGTTTTGGGGTGACTTTTTTGTTCTTTAATTTTCACTTATTTATTTGGCTGTGCTGGGTCTTAGCTGCAGCATGTGGAATCGTTACCTGGGGCATGTGAGCTCTTGGTTGCGGCATATGGGATTCAGTTCCCTGACCAGGGGTTGAACCTTGAGCCCCCTGCATTGGGAGTGTGGAGTCTTAGCCACTGGACCACCAGGGAAGTCCCTGTTTTTATTGTAGTTGCAGTGATTCACGTAATCGTTTTAAAGTGTACAATTCATTGGAATTTGGTCCATTTACGATGTTGTCCAGCTGCCACTGGCGTCTGCTTTTCATTTGTTGTTTAGTCACTCAGTCCTGTCCAACTCTTTTGCAACTCCATGGACTCTAGCCCACCGGGCTCCTCTGTCCATGGAATTTCCCAGGCAAGAATACTGGAATGGGTTGCCATATTCTTCTCTAAGGGATCTTCCCCAACCCAGGGGTCAAACCCGAGTTAGATTGTTTACCACTGAGCTACCAGGGAAGCCCAAAAGAAAATCTCATATATGGATAAACTTAAACATTTCAATATAATATACTGCAGAGAGGTACACAACTGTAGTTGAAGCAGAAAAGCAAAAGTTACGGGGTATATATTATATATCGAGAGAGAGAGAGACATACAGAAAGAGATTTATTATGAAAGATTGGCTCATGTGATGGCAGAGGCTGAGAAGTCCCACCAGCGGCCAGCTGCATAGTGGGAGCTCAAAAGAGTTGGTGGAGTGGTTCCAGTCCAGATCCAAAGGCCTGGGAACCAGGGGAGCCAGTGACTTGAGGGCCAGTCCACGCCTGACGGCCCAGGCCCCATGGTGCTGATGTCCGAGGGCGGCTCCAGCAAGGGCAGAGTTTTCAGTCCGCCAGTTCAAATGCTCATCTCTTCGGGAAAGGCCCTCACAGACACACACAGACGTGATGTTTTACTGGCTATCTGAGCGTCTCTTTGCCCAGCCTCGTTGATACATAAAATTAGCCAGCACAATAATCACCATGTCACAAACATGGAAATGAATGAATTTCTACAAAGTAGTTACATTCATATACCTCAATTAAGAAATAAAACATGACCAGTTTCCCAGTAATCCACCCGTGTTCCCCCTTCCAGTTTCAGAGGTAACTGTTATTTTGATTTCTGTCACCACAGATTACATTTGCAGGTATTTAAACTTTATATAAAAGGATTTATACTATATATACTCTTTTGAGTCTGGTGTCATTTACTTGTGTTTTGATCCACCTGGGTTGTTGAAGATAGTAGTAGCTAATTTATTTTCATTGCCATGTAGTATGCCATTTGTAAATACACTTCAGTTTATCTGTTCTATCCATCATATGTTGTGAAACACATTTAGGTTTTTTAAATTAATTTTTCTTAGATTTTGGTTATTAACAATAATGGTGCTGAGAATTTTCAGGTGCATATATTTTAGTGCATATCATGTACACAGATGTGTAGGGTTTACCCCTCAAGATGGCCTCTTAGATGACAGGTGTGTGAATGTCAGATCCTGTCAAAGGTGGTTACAGTCTGTACATTGTGTCAGCAGTGTGTAAGAGTTCTGCTTGTATCACGTCTTCACTAATACCTGATGTTATTTTTTAAAATTTTGTCTCTTCTGATGTGGGTGCAGCAGTTTCAGATTTTGGGTTTGATTTACAGTTGCCTAATGGCTTATGGCACCCCACTCCAGTACTCTTGCCTGGAAAATCCCATGGACAGAGGAGCCTGGTAGGCTGCGGTCCACGGGGTCGCTGAGAGTTGGACACAACTCGGTGACTTCACCTTCGCTTTTCGCTTTCATGCATTGGAGAAGGAAATGGCAACCCACTCCAGTGTTCTTGCCTGGAGAATCCCAGGTACGGGGGAGCCTGGTGGGCTGCCGTCTATGGGGTCGCAGAGTCGGACATGACTGAAGCGACTTAGCAGCAGCAGCAGCAGCAATGGCTTATGAGTTTAAATGCCTTTTGTGTGTTGTTTGGCTTTTTAGATAGCGTCTTTTGAAGTGCCTGTTCAGTAATTTTGCCTAAGAGGTCTTTATGCATTCTGATTGAGTCCTTTGTTAGATTTATGTATTGCAAATGTCTTCTCTTGCTCTTAATAGAATCTTTTGATGAAGATGCTGTCAATTTTAATGAAACCCAGTTAATGTTTTCCTTTATTCTTTATACTTTTCCTGTTCTGTGTTAAGATAGCTTCCCATACATACCTCAAGATCAAGAAGGTATTCTCCTTATCTCCTGGAAGTTTTACTGATGTATGTCTCTTGCGTTTAGTTTTATAATCTAACTGCAGTTAATTTTTATATGTGATTTAAGTGTTCAGATTCATTTTTTCCTATGTGGATAACTATTCGAACCATATACTGAAAAATCTTCCATTTTCCAGTGTATTGGAGTGACATGTTTCTCATCTATCAAGTGGATGTATTTCTATAGGTCCGTTTCTGGACTTTTTCCTCTGTTACACTGAAACATTTGGCTATCTTTGTACCAAAACCCAGGTGGTGCTGGTGGTAAAGAACTGCCAGTGCAGGAGATGTAAGAGTTTGGCCCCTGGGTGGGGAAGGTCCCTGGAGGAGGGCGCCGCTACCCACTCCAGCATTCTTGCCTGGAGAATCCCCATGGACAGAGGAGGCTGGCGGCCTGCATCCATGCGGTCTCAAAAGGTTGACACAATTGAAGGGACTGAGCGCGTGTGGACGCACCGAAACCCAGCATATGTATTATGTATGAGTTTCTTTTCTCATGTTGGTTTTATGTAAATGTAGCCTGCTTACATTTAATGTAACCACTGATGTATTTAGGGTCAAGTCTACTGTCTTTCTGTTTCTGTTCTATTTGTCACAGTTGGGTTTTTTTTCCCCACCTTGCTTACTTCCCTCCAATACTGTTAGTTATGCATTCTCTTATATTTTGTTTGATGGGTTACTCTAGAGATTATAACATGTCTTCTTATTAGTTCTACTATAAATTAGTACTTTTCTTTCTCGACATATTTGTTGTTGTTATTCAGTCTCAAAGTCGTGTCTGACTCTTTGTGACCCCATGGCCTGTAACCTTCCAGGCTCCTCTGTCTGTGGGATTTCCCAGGCAAGAACACTGGAGTGGATTGCTATTCCTTTCTCCAGGGGATCTTCCTGACCCAGGGATCGAACCCACATCTCTTGCATTGGCAGGCAGATTCTTTGCCACTGAGCCACCAGGGAAGCCCTTTGGACATGCAGTCCGTACTTATTTATTGAATGAGTGAATTAATTACAAATAAAATGAGTCATCAAGCTTGGTTATGTGCCTTCATTTCATTCATGAGAGCTGAAGGATCATATAAGTCATGTGACAGAGTTAAAATAGTGGAAGAATTAGGATGAAACTTAAAGTTAGTGGATTCCTTCCAGTTTTCATGGTTGCTGCTGCCGCTGCTGCTAAATCACTTCAGTCTTGTCCGACTCTTTGCAACCCATAGACGGCAGCCCACCAGTCTCCTCCGTCCCTGAGATTCTCCAGGCCAAAACACTGGAGTGGGTTGCCATTTCCTTCTCCAGTGCAGGAAAGTGAAAAGTGAAAGTAAAGTCGCTCAGTTGTGTCCCACCCTCAGCGACCCCATGGACTGCAGCCTTCAGGCTCCTCTGTCCATGGGATTTTCCGGGCAAAAGAGTACTGGAGTGGGGTGCCATTGCCTTCTCTGGTTTTCATGGTTAGGGTGGTATAAATGAGTGCTTTTACCAGTTTACGGGAAATGTAAGGGTCTTAGGATATTTTAGCCCCTTTTCTCCCCTCCTGCTTTTTGTGCTAATGTTGTCTGCTATTTTAATTCTTTATATATTTTAAACTGCACAAGACATTGTTGTTGTCTTATGTTGATACCCGTTTAGGTTTCGCAACTTTTTCCGGTGCTTTTTATTCTGTCCTGCATTATCGTGTTTCTATCTGGGATAAGTATCTTTCTGCCTGAAGGACTCTCATTAGTATTTCTCTTAACTGCAATCTGCTAGCAGTAAGTTCACTTAGTTTTTGTAAAGCCTTTGTTTCATCTTTATTTCTGAAGGATATTTTTGCAGCTGTATTCCAGATTTACATCGATCTTTTCTGAACACTTTGAAGATATAATTGTCATGTCATTTGCCTTCTGTTGAAAAGTCAGTTGTCAGTTGTATTTTTCCCCCAGTCTGGCTTCTTTTAGGCTTTTTACTGTCTTTGGTTTTCCTGAAACTTAAGCTTAGCCATAGTGTACCTGAGTGTAGTTTTCTTATTGTTTATCCTGGCTGGGGTTTAGCACTTCCTGAATTGTGACCTGTTTGTTTTTTCTTTTTTTTTCATTTTTGGATCATTCTGACCTGGTGTCCTCGAGTATCGTTTCTAGTATTCCCCCTCTGCTTTCCTTTTAACATTTGTTACATCTTTTCACTTGTGTCCCTTATGCTTTTTTCTATATTTTCTTTTATTAATTTGGATATTTCACTTCATTGGGGTAAATAGCAAGGAACCTGGATCAAGTACTGTGTGTGGTTTTATAGTGAAGTGAAGTAGGTCAGTCATGTCCGCCTCTTTGCGACCCCGGGGACTGTAGCCCACCAGGCTCCTCCATCCATGGGATTCTCCAGGCAAGAATAGTGGAATGGGTTGCCATTTCCTTCTCCAGGGGGTCTTCCCGATCCAGGGATCGAACCCGGGTCTCCCGCATTGCAGGCAGACACTTGAACCTCTGCGGTTTTATAAGCAGCAGCCAGAAGTGGCTGCCCCTCTTCGCTCTCCCGCTCTCGGTGACTGAGCGCTCCTGCCGCGCCCGGTCTCGTCAGGTTTGGACGATGTGTCCATGCTCTGGAGTCTGACTTTTGTCACAGGTGTGAAGTGCTGCCCCATTATTTTGTGTCAGGCTTTGAACTTCAGTTATTTATCAGCCGTAGCATTCCCATTTGATTGTCTTTAAATAGCCCTTTGTGCTCTGGGAGAAGTTCTCTGTGGCTTTTGTGGATGTGTGCGCTTTTTTTCGCCTCTATATTAATCGCTTGTTTAAAAGTTCGTGTCTGAGTCTTCTTATCTCGAGGTCACCTGTGAGTCTGTATCTCTTGCTCTTTTCCTCTTGGTTTCTGTCTTTTGACCTTGACTGCAGATGGGCTCCAGAGAAGACAATGGCACCCCACTCCAGTCCTCTTGCCTGGAAAATCCTATGGACGGAGGAGCCTGGTGGGCTGCAGTCCGTGGGGTCGCTGAGAGTTGGCTACGACTGAGCAACTTCACTTTCACTTTTCACGTTCATGCATTGGAGAAGGAAATGCAACCCACATCAGTGTTCTTGCCTGGAGAATCCCAGGGACTGGGGAGCCTGGTGGGCTGCCGTCTTTGGGGTCGCACAGAGTCAGACATGACTGAAGTGACTTAGCAGCAGCAGCAGACGGGCTCTGTAATTCTTACTGAATGCTGAATGTTGTCTGCAAATACTCACAGGTGCTCTGGTGAAGGTGCTATCTTCACCAGAGTGTATTTAGAGTTTCTGGCAGACGGGTAGCCTGGGAGCCAATTGCAGTGATCCCATCAAAGATGGAGAGAGTTTGCAGCCTGGTTTCAGGCTTCTGAGGTTTAGTCTGGCTTTGGCTCACGTCAGTTTCAGGGCAGAGCCCTTGAGGGTCTAGGAGAAAGCCTGGCGTGTTCACGAAGGCTCTCGGTCTCCGTGCCTGGCTGAGACTGACGGCGGCTCTGCTCACCGCGCCAGGCTCCGAACCACTCCTTTGTGCTTGGCTTCTCAGCCTCTCGCCCCTGAAGTCTAGGAATTGCAGCTGTTTGAAGAGAAAGGTATCCTGGTATGAAGTGTTGCATCTCTTTTCTCCAGGATGCTGGCCCCTTCGACTCCGCTCCCAAGTGCTTTTGTCTCTGTGGCCCCAGGAGATGGGTGAGAGCTCTCAGCTGGAGGGCGCGGTCATGGCGCTGCTGTGAACTGGAAATGGCTGTGGGCAAATAGACAAGGCTGTTGGGAGTACCTGTCTGACTTCTTTTCACAGTGCTGGCAGTGCAGGTTCTCACTGCCTTGTATCTTGAATGTTTGATTTAGAAAAGCAACAACAGTGTTTTGCTGTTATTGGTCATTTGCTCTCTTCCTTGTTGGTGGATTTTTTCCTCCTAATTTTAATTACAAAGTTATAAAGCAGATAAACACATATATTCATAATTTGAAAAATCAGGTGAAATTTAACAACATACCCCTTTTTCTGTGTTTAAGTAGCTCCCTGGCCCTTTATATGAAGCCCTTTAGAAACTGAGGTAGTAGAAAGACATAGGAGAACCAGCTCTTTGCATCTTTCCAGGACTGGTGATGTCTTCATTTATGTCTTCATTTGTGTGTGTGTGTGTGTGTGTGTGTGTGTGTGCCAATAAAACTTTATTTACAAAAACAGGCTGGCCATAGTAATGCTAACCTCTGCTCCAGAGGCAGCAGTGGAAGGGTCATCTTTAGCTGACAATTACAGGGGATAAACGTCTATATGTGGTAGAAGAGGGATGGACAAGGGCCAGATTGAGTGGCTACACACTGAAGCCAGAATTATCTTTCAGTTTGGAGGCAGTTGTCCAATGCATATTTATTTTGGCTCATACTGATATGAAGATTGATGGTTATCAGTGATGGCTGGGCATATTACTCCTGTGGTTCTTCTAATAAGGGATAATCAGACCTGCATCTTTCAGTATTTGAAATCTTAACAGTTTTTTTCCTTAGGGACCCTTTTTTCTTTGTTAAAAAAAATACATTGTCAGCAGCAGAATTACCTTCTTAACAGTCTGAAATAACTGGAAGTTACTGGTAGAATTCTTCAGAGTCACAGTTGAAGACCCTTAAG
>SJYF01266114.1:851654-862051 GCA_006410515.1 Procapra przewalskii | reverse complement strand
TGCTTTACTAGTGTGTGAGATGAGTGCAAGTGTGTGGTAGTTTGAGCATTCTTTGGCATTGCCTTTCTTAGGGATTGGAATGAAAACTGACCTTTTCCAGTCCTGTGGCCACTGATGAGTTTTCCAACTTTGCTGGCGTATTGAATGCAGCACTTTCACAGCATCATCTTTCAGGATTTGAAATAGCTCTACTGGAATTCCATCATCTCCACTAGCTTTGTTTGTAGTGATGCTTTCTAAGGCCCACTTGACTTCACATTCCAAGATATCTGGCTCTAGATGAGTGATCACACCATCGTGATTATCCGGGTCATGAAGATCCTTTTTGTACAGTTCTGTGTATTCTTGCCATCTCTTCTTAATATCTTCTGCTTCTGTTAGGTCCATACCATTGTCTTACACATCTAGAATTAGTCCAAAGTAATGTTTATTTAAAAAAATAAGTCCAAAAACATTAACTTATAAATAATAAAAGCAAAATGTGCTTATTGTAGAAAATGTGATTGATAGAAATTAAACATGCTAAGTTAAGATCCCTCATAATCCTGCTACCCGTAAGTAACTGACAGTTTTGGTGTATTTTTTTTAGACTTACTTCTGTGTATTTTCCATCCAGGAAGTAATTGTTAGGCTCCCTTATGGGCCACTCACCATGCTAGGTGCTGGAGAGGGAGCTGTGAACAAGAGTGATGTGAGTCTCTCTCATGGAGTCTGGGCTCTGCTGAGAGAGAAAGCACCACTGAAATAAATAATAATCCCACAGGAAACAATGACAGTGGTGTTATGGTAAATGCTGTAAAGAAGCAGTATGGGTGTGAGGACATATAAGTGAGGGAATCTAAGATGCATCACTGGAGGTGAGAACTGAAAAATGAGGAGTTGAGCAGGTGATGGGGGCAAGGAGTGGGGTGCTGGGAGTTGGGGTACAAGTGTGGGGAACAGTCGGGAGATCCTCGGGGAGGATGGAGTTAGGGGCTAGAGTGGGAAGGGACTGTGGCTAGAGGGGTAGTTAAGCAAGGTTGAAATTCTGCATTTTAAGGTGTTGGCCCTTGTCTCTAAAGAGTGATGGGGTATAGTATGGTGATAGTAATTTTAGAAGATGGTCCAGCTACCATGTGGATCGGAAAGTAGTGAGAGCAGGGAGGTGAGTGTCGTTGGTCAGAAGGGAGGTGATGGGTTCTTTGATGGGCAGAGTAACCTGCAGAGCAGATGGAGGCAATAGAGAATCCCAGGGGAATCAAGCCAGATGTGCTGCCGGGATGGGGGCTGGGGGTGAAAGGGAGAGTTCTGTGTTATTAGCATGTGAAGCTGGTAGTGCCATGTACAAGGTGGAACCTGGGGCCTTTTTCAGTTACTATTAAAAGCATTGCCTTATGTTACAAAAGCATACCTTAGCTTTAATGGTTGCATCATATTTGAATACATGAATGTGTTCTAAATTCCTGGAAAAAATTACTGGGAGAAAGGCATTTATTAACATTAGTTAATGTGTAGTGAATACATTTTGAAAATGGATGGTAGAATTGTTGCTAAAAACTCTAAATGCTGCTGAGATGGTTGGAGTTGGTCAGTTTTTATGAATAAGAATAATGAAATTTATTTGGTATCAGCTGCAGGTAAAACACATTAATAACATAATCCAACAGTAATTTTTGAGTAAACTCGGTATCCTCGCCTGGCAATTTGTAAGCAGAAAGAAATTACTGACGGTTTAAGATTATGGTACAGCTCAGAAATCTAAGAAATGTATTTTGAGTTAGAGTAATTTGACTATGCTACAGCTTTTCAGAGGTTATGTTTGTGCATGAGGTCTTCAGCAGGTGACAAGTTGATTTTAGTTTCATCTGGCATCTCCCAATAACATTGGCGGCCTTGTTCTGATGAGTGAGGCATTTGCCTTTAAAGTTGAATTTGGCAACATAAGCTGAGCCCTTTAAAAGAACATGAAATGGCTATATCATGAGTCCTCAGTAAAAGGGTTTTTAGAAATTCTTAAAGTTAATAATAAAACAAGGCCACTATCATTTAATGGCTGTCTGTCAGGAGAAGGTCAAAACTCTTTCAAACACTCTGCTCAGAATTATTTTTAGAAACGAGCAAATAATTCTAGGGTTCATCTGATACTTATTCTAAGCACTGTTGTGTTCTTAATATATATGACACCCTTCAGATTCTGTTGCCAACTAACTTGTAAATTTTCTCTGCACCTGTATCTCCTCCCTAATATACGTGGAGTAGGGGACTTCCTGAATTTATGTGCATGGATATGAGTAAGGTCATGTGTTAGGGAGAGCTAACCCACACTAAGTTTATGAAGTGCTATAATTCAAGATGCTACTAATAAACTAGGAAAAAGAAGTTGGTCTGGTAAAGGGATGCTCTAATGAAATTAGTCTGTTATACCAACGGCAATCGAATGGTGGTTGGATATTCTCAGAAAAGTCATTGGGAAGATGTGAGCTTAGTTTTGATTATCATCTATAGAACCTGATTATATTTACCTCAGATGTCACCTGTAATTATTGTTGACTGTTCTGCAGAAAGAAGTCCATAGAAAGTTACCGAAGTTACTAGGTCAGTAAATAATTGTTTAGTATTATACTCTACCTCCTTACCCTAATGTCATGATATAATGAATTATTGCTCTGTGCAAGGAGACTATTACTTGTTAACTGTTCTTGGGAGAACTGAGAAAACAGTCAGTTAAATCCTGCTTTGTGCAGTGGTTCCAGTTAAGAACTGAAAAAGGCTTCAGAAGTTATGAAGTAAACCTATAAAATCATCAGTTGAGGTAAATATTAATACCTAAAATCATAGGGAGTCTGTGGACTTGTTTAAGCAGTTCTAAAACACTAGCATGTAGAGGAAATTCCTTGGAAGAATCTATGTTTAGAACAAATGAAAGTCAGAATAGATTATTATGAACCTGTCAGTGTAGATTATTATGAACCTGTTACTTGTAACTTGTTTGAGACTGTAAATAAGATTCGATTAGAGGGGTTTAGGATAGGGAAGAAAAAAGAATAATAAATTCATACTAAATGCTAATAGACTCAGAGATGGCAGGATAAATTTCTAACTCAAAGACTTCTGAATTGTGACGTATAACACACATCATGAAAGTGAAAGTGAAGTTGCTCAGTCGTGTCCGACTCTTTGCGACCCCATGGACTGTAGCCTACCAGGCTCCTCCCTCCATGGGATTCTCCAGGCAAGAGTACTAGAGTGGGGTGCCATAAAGATGCATAAAGCATACTTGTACAGAATGAGTTACTACACAGCAAGCACTTTTGCAACCTGCTCAGATCAAGAAAATAAGCATGACTGCCCTCCAGCAGCTTCCTGACCACAGCCCTTTCCCCCTCCCTAGAGACAGATACTGTTAATCTCTTTGTCTGGTCACTTGTTGCTTTCCTTTATGGTTTGATCATCTAGGTACATATCCTTGGGATTATCATGTAGCATGCCCTGCTTTTGAAGATTAAATAAATTGAATCATACAGTACATACTCCTTTGTTTCTTGCTTTTACAAAGCATGCTTTTCAAGAACCTTCTTTGTCGCAGGGAGTAGCTGTTGTGACATGGCTCTAGGCTGTGTCACTCTTTTTTGTCAATATACCACAGTATAGATAATCACTCTGCTCCTGATGGATCTACTGGATCTTAACTGTTTCTGGTGGCTACAGACACTGCTGTTTTAAATATGATCCGTGTATCCTGGTGGGTATGTGCACAAGTTTCATTGGCCTGGGTGTGAACTTGTCAGGTTGTAGGCTTTATTTTTTATAGTGTTGATTCAGTTTACACTCAGGTGAGCATGTATGACAGCTCCACCTTCATCAACTGCTTGGTGTTGTCTGACTTTTGCTGTTGTCCATCTCTGACTGCGTCATGGATTCTGATTGTGGCTTTAATTTGCATTTCCTTTGCACCTTTTCATGCTGATGGACTATTTCAAAAAGAAATTTTGAAGTACCTATTCAAAGTCATTTGCTGATTTTTCTATTGACCTCTGTGTCTTAGATATGTAAACGTTAGTCATTTTCTATATACAGGCTTCCCATTACATGAGTGTATGTATCTTTTATTCTGTGGGTGGTGTCTCATTCTCTGTCTTTGGCTGGCCTGCTCTAACCGAAATAGCACAGGCTGTGTGGCTCTAACAGCGTGCATTCATCTCCCACAGCTCTAGAGGCCGGCAGACTCCATGTCTGGTGAAGAGGGGCCACTTCTGGTTTCCTGGTCTCCCATCTTCTCTGTGTCCTCCAGGGAGCTCTGCTATAAGGGCACTAATCCCATTCATGAGGGCTCCACCCTCGGGACCTAATCACCTCCCAAAGGCCCCACCTCCAGATGCCACCACACTGGTGATATTTCTCTCAGTATATATTTTGGTGGGATACATTCTCCTAATGGACAGACCCTGTTCATCAGATGTTCTTAATTGTAATATGGTCCTGGAGAATAATGTTTTGTGTTATGACTAATGGTTTTTGTGTCTTGATGAAAAATTTCCCAGCCCTCAGGTCATGAAGATATTTCTCCCTGTTATTTTGTGAGAGCTTCATTGGCCTTCCACATTCAGGTCTATAATCATCTGAGCAATTTTTGTAGATGTGTGTAGATCAGGGTGTATGTAATTTTTTTTCATGGATATAGCCAGTGGTCCAAATACCACTTATTTAAGAAAACCATTGTTTACACGTCTTTTATAGTGCCACCTTTGCTATATATCTACAGGCATATATAAAGGAGGGTCTATTTCTAGATGCCCTATTATGTACTTCCGGTTATTTTCATAGCTTTATGTCAAAAGCACTCTGTTTAAATCACTATAAATGAAATAAGTCTATAGTCTCAGTGCCTGGTAAATAAAGCAAGTCTCCCTTGTTCTTTAAGAGTGTCTTAACTGTTCCCAGGCCTTTTTATTTCCGTGTAAGTTTTAGCAGAGTTTGCCACAAAAAAGTATTTTTTTTTAATATAGATGATACGCAGTGTTGTTAGTTCCTGTTGGGATTTTGACTGTCATTTTATTAAGTCTGTAGATCAGTCTGAATCTTTCAGTTCATGAACATGATATACTTCTCCATATACTTGGCTTTTTAAATGCCTTTAGTCTTCCTATTGACTTTTGTCTTCCTTCTTTATTACACTTGTTTCTAGGTAATTTTTAAATGCTACTGCTATTTAATGCAGTTTTTATTTTAAAATTTAACATGCTAACTGCTGGTATTTTTTGAAGTTCAGTTGTTTTTTGAATATTGATTTTTAAAAATTTATCCACTTTAACTCTTACTAATTCTAATGACTTATTTGTGATGTCTTGACGGTACAGTCTTATCATTGGTTAGTAGTGGAAAATTGAGCCAACTTCTGCACTGAGGTCTGTTTCAACTACTGTTCAGCGCTAGGTAGTGGTGGTGGGTTTTCTGTATATATTGCATTATGTATGTCTAAGAGATGAGTCTTTTAAAGGCTCCTACATCTGAAAAATAAATAATTCCTTATAATCAGTGATCTTGTCTATTTCACATTTTCCCAATTGCTACATTGAAACTGGTTGATAAATCCTTTAAATCTTTAAAAAGAAATTTCTACAGGTCCCTCCCCACTGCCCCTGTTTTTGTGTTGTTTTTTTTTTAAATCATTCATTTGTTGATGAAGAAATCTGGTCATTTGTTCCCCATTTGGGTTTTCCTAATTGCGTTCCTGAGCTCTCACTTAACATGTTTCTCTGTTTTTTTGTTTCTGGTAAATTGGTAGTTAGATCTAAAGGCAAAAAATACTTTTATTTTTAAAGTACTTCTAATGTATATTTTTTGAGTCCTGTGGGTTAGGAGGAGCTGCAATATTATATATAGCTATATATGTGTAGTTAGAGTGTATGGTTATACACTATCCTGTGTATACCTGCCTTCCTGATTCACATATCTCCAGACTCCCGCATCCTTTTGAGGGTAGAATCAGGGCGCATTTGGAAGTAGAGACACCTTCCCCCCTGGAAGTTTCAAGTCCTTTTACGTGCTGCCAATTCTTGGTTTGGGTTCTTCAGAGGTTTCGTCCTGAGTGTCAACTTAAAATGCACAGTGTGAGAATTGTGGGTTAAACTTAATGTGGGGCCAAATGATGACGATAGTCAGGGAGACAGCACCTCAGATAGCTCTGAGAAACTGCTGCAGAGAGGGGGGAGGTGGGGAGGGCAGTATGTGATTGTGGTGGGAAGGGTGGAGGATGGGTGCGGATCAGCAGCGGGCTCACGGCTAGTCATGAGGAGCCGAGGGCACCAGGGAGGATTTCAGTGCTTTTCTAGATAAGAAGAGATGCAAGAAATGGGCTCATGTCCTGCCAGTTTTCCCAGAGCACAGAGTGCTCCATTCTTGCTCTCCACCCTGAACTCTCTTCAGGGGGTGTTGAAGGTCAGCAGCTGCAGCGGCTCAGGATTTGATCTCACGTAGAAGCAGATGGCAAGTGCCAATTTGTAGGTGATCTAGGTATCCCCCACCCCACCCCAGTGTCTTGGAATTCTTGAATGTGTCTTCTCTCTTTAACTGTAATTTAGGTTCTTAGTCTGATAATACCTAATCTGTGTCAAAGTCCTCTTTGGCCACACCTTCCAGTTTACCTTGTCCTTTTTTCTAAAGTATAATTAGAAAGCACCGGAGCCTAAATAATGGTTTTACTGGAAGAGAATGTGGCAGCCATGGACCCCACAAGCATAAGAAATTTATTTACTTCTGAAATTCTTTAAATTTCCAGATTATTTAAAAAGATTTATTTCAAAATTAATGAGTAATGTATTTGTTTTAAAAATTTTCAACAGTGTAGAAGCTATATACAGTAAAAACTGAATGTGCCATCAGCCTCCCCTCTTCCATCTCATTCTATCCTGAGTGATAACAATTAAGTCTACTGCACCTCATTCTAAACTTAACTCTATACAGATACACTGGATATAATATAAACATGCCTACATACAGAAATACAGTGTTCTTTAAAAATATTCATTTTACTCGGGCTACAAAAATGTTTACCTATGCAAAGCTGTCAGTGTATTTTATAGGGAAAGTATTCTTCCCCCTTTAGTTAGTGCTGGCTAGCTGTCATTTTTAGTTTTCCTGTGTGACCAAGTTGTAATTCAGGACAAACAGATTAAGAGAGTGCCTCCAAATATCAGGAAAACTTGTAGATAGCTTTTCATCTTTTTATAAAAAAGGCAGGGAAGAATATAAGTAGTATAAAATGAAATTATTTCTAAATGCTGTATAGAATGCATTTTAAAAAGTCTTGTAATAGTAGAACTTGACATACCAAAGTACCAAAAAGGACCAGATTTACTCTTGGTTAATTTAGCAAGTTGGCTCTTTGTTTAAAAGTTAGATTTCCTTATTTAAAAAAATCATTTCAGAGGTTGAGGGCTAGGACAGGACAGAATTGTGGAGGGGAAGTGGGGGGCTGGGTGGGCTAGGCTCTCATGCCTTTCTCTATGCGGAGAAAAGGGGAAAAAAATCATTTCCAAGAAAATATGAAGAAAACAGAAAAAGCCACCCATAGTCATATCATAAATGCTAATACCAGAACCAGAGACAATTAGATAGAACATTCCTGTGGTAGTAACTTGTCTATATTCCTTCCCCAGAACCATTTTACTCACAAATCCCAGGTGGGGTTTTATAAGAAGGTATGTCTTTCTGAGGTTCAAACTTTTTGAAATTAAAAAAACTGATTTAATCTAACTTTTAAAAAGATCCCAAATCACTACTAATAACTAAGATGTACTAGACAAATGGTTTTTCCAGTAGTCATGTACGGATGTGAGAGCTGAACAGTAAAAAGGGCTGAGCATCAAAGAATTGATGCTTTTGAACTCTGGTCCTGGAGAAGACTCTTGAGAGTCCCCTGGACAGAAAAGAGATCAAACCAATCAATTTTAAAGGAAATCAACCCTGAATATTCATTGGGAGGACCGATGCTGAAGCTGAAGCTCCAATACTTTGGCTACCTAATGTGAAGAGCCAACTCATTGGAAGAGACCCTGATGCTGGGAAAGATTGAAGGCAGGAGGAGAAGGATGAAATGGTTGGATGGAATCACCACCTCAATAGACCCAAGTTTGAGCAAGCTTTGGGAGATAGTGAAGGACAGGGAAGCCTGGCATGCTGCAGTCCACGGGGTTGCAAAGAGTCAGATACGACTGAGCGAATGAGCAACAACTAGACAAGCTGAATATCTCTCTTCTCTTTACTGTCGTCTGAGTCCTTTCTTTCCTTCTCTTGCCTGCAATTCTCATATAAAATCATTGAATTGGAGTAGACCTTAGGGTTGGCACATTCAGTGCTTACAAAAACACATTTTACAAAACCTCTGAATCCTGTGGAACAGCTTCTAATGAATTTTTGTTTAGTGGCATTGCCCCATCATAGCTATTTCAGAAAAAGAATCTTGTAGTCTGGGGAGGAATCACTTGAGAGGCAGCTGTAAAAATTTGAACTCAGCTTTAATGAGCATCAGCTTTTTTTTTCTTTTGGAATGATAATTTGAAACGAAACATACTTTGGTATGTTAAGTTCTACTCTTAAAAGACTTGAAAAAATGCATTCTATATGGCATTTATAAGTAGTTTTATATTACTTATGTTCTTCCCTGCCTTTTTATAAGATGAAAAGTTCTCTGCAAGTTTTCCTGGTATTTGGGGGCACTCTCTTAACCTGTTTGTCCTGATTTACAACTTGGTCATACAGCAAAAAATAAAAATGATACTTTTTGAAAATAAAAATGATACATTTTGAAACGTTCTGTAGCATGAGTTCCCTTATTTCTAAATTTCATAAAATGTCTAGCAAAGAGACCATTAAAGTACACGTTGAGACATACTTCACTAAAGCCCCCTCCCTCCACCTTTTCAAAGCACAACAAAAATCTTTGTGAGGTAGGAAAAGTACAAGTCAGGAGAGAGGAAAATCTCCCAGCTAGTAAGTCTCTTTTTGCATAGTTTGACAACTAGCAAAGTTACCTAGGATGTTAAGTTTCTTTCTTAAAGCTCGATGTCTTTCTTAACTAACTGGTTCCTGAAGGCAGGAGGCTGCTGAAGGGCAGGAACGGTCCAGTTACTGAATTTTTGAAGCCACAGTACAATTTAGATACTTAAGAATAGGCTTCAAAGCCAAGTGTCTTGAAGACTTTGGTATCTTCTGTTTCTTTATGATTCACGTGACGTGGTTACATATAAATTTGTGTATTTATACGGTAAAATCACGTGGCCTTTTTAGCGTGTCATTCCCACTTACCTACATTGGGAATGAAAAGGTTCATTCCTTGTGTACACGCATAATTTCTTTGCACAGCTCTGTACTGAGAAATCGAGAAGTAGGTTTCCGTCGCCTTGCTGTAGTTGCCCCCTTGCTGTGGAGGCTGTTTGGTCTGTCACCCCTGGGCTTAGTCACCGTCACGCGTAGCGGGGGCCTGATTGATGGGGAGGCGAGCCCGTCGCCCTGGCAACCGTGGCGCCTGGGTGACGTCAGCCCGCGAGGCTGCGCGCGCCGACAGGTCGGGCATGGCGACTACCCAACCTGCTGCGGCGGGGTTCCGGGGCGCGCGCGGGCGGTGAGCTCGCGAGCTTTCCCTCGGCTTCTTCCTGCGGGCCGTGGCCATGGACGCTGCCTCCGACCCCTACCTGCCCTACGACGGGGGCGGAGACTGCATCCCCCTGCGGGAGCTGCACAAGCGAGGTAACGCGGGCTGTGGTTCTGGTCCTGGCCGCGGTGAGGCCAATGGAGGTCCTGGTCGGCGGTGCCCTCCGTGCGCAGCGCGGCCGCCGTCACCGCGCGCACAGGTCCCGTCGCGGGGCGCGGGCGGCGGTGCTTCTCCTCCTTAATCAGGTGCCACTGGGTTTCAGCTGCTGTCGCTTACCGTGGAGCTCTGCACCCCGAAGTCAGTTCCTAGGAGAAGCTCTACCTGCTTATAAGAGGAACACATTTTCATGTCAATATTTTTTATTTAGTTTGCTTTCAGCTGAACGACTACATTGTCTTCCATAGGTATCTGGTAAAAATTAATGGAATGATACCAACATATGGAATCGTTTTCACACATCAGAAAAAATAATAGTAGTTTGTAAAAACCAGAAAAACGCCCAGCATTCATGTAAATCTTTTTCAGCAGGCACTGCCAGAACAGATTACATGTTAATTAAACTGCCCTTTTTTCATTTTTCTTAAACTGATTGTTCTAAAAATAGGCAGTTTTAGAAAAAAAAAAATTGAACCTCAAGAAAAATCTCTGAGCTAGATGACTTTGAATTTATAAACTTCATATTATAAACTCACTTTTTAAAGTAAGGAAGTCATGATTTTCCTGAGCATATTTAGCCTCTTTTATTTAAGATATAGTTTTATTTTGA
>SJYF01266114.1:841153-851482 GCA_006410515.1 Procapra przewalskii | reverse complement strand
TATCATCCTGTGGTATTCTGTTAGTAAAAGCATTCTTGAGAAAATGAACATCATGTTACATATATTGTGCTTTTCTCTTAGTTACCTCTTTAGTAAAGTGTGTATATGTATATGTGTGTATATACATATTTATATATATATATATAAAATTTTAGAACATTTGGGGAAATCCCTAAAAGCATAAAGAAGAAAATTAAATTTTCTCATGGTCTTTGCACCCGGAATTGTTGGGATTGTTTTTCCAGTTCTAACATGTTCCTCCTGCCCTCCTTTTCCCTATGCTCTCATCCCTTTTCTGGTAGGAATTTTCTTTAAACAGGAAGGGCTGTGAATGAATGTGACTGTTCAACTGTCACAGTATTTACTAATCAGCAGTTAAACTATGTTTTCTTTGAGCTGTTTCAACGTCCATTTCTTGATTTATAATTTATAATAAACCAGGAGACATGCGATTGGGAAATTTAAATTCCCCGTGATAGGCTTGACAGTCTTTACCACAGCTTAGGTATGGAGCTCACCTCTGTATAAGATATGCAAGTAATAAGAAGTCAGCCAAGGCTTATGTGCAAGTAGGCATGGTTCCTGATATGGTTATTACTGAAATAGAAGCTTTTTGTTTCTATTATGTTTTCACAAGTAGTCCTTTAGAAACCTTGCCTAAAGTCTAAGCCTCTCCCACTGTTGGCATTGCAGATGGGTTCCTAATCCCTTGAGGAGACCTTGCCCAGCTAACCTAAGCCAGTGTTTCGAAGTAACATTGTGTCATTGTAGTACAGATCAGTTGGTTATTAGGCTTACTTGACTGTTCTGTAGTATGCTAGTATCTATGGATAAGAGGTTTTCTGTAATTTATGACCTTTTCTGACCTTAGGTCAAACAAAGGAACTGGAAGTGGAGAAACATAAATCAAGAAAAGAGTCAGCTACCCTAGGAGGGCAAAATGGCAATGACCGGAAAGATCTCTTGGGGCTGGGAAAGCGTGAAGAGGCAGATAACCAAAGTATAAAATTATGAAGGATATCAGTAAAGCAAATGGGACTGTTTACTGAATTACTAAGTGCTGGAATTAGGAATTACCTGTGTAGAGTAAATTAAATTTAATGTTCTTTGTCAAGATGAGATGGTAAATGATGAAGGTTCCAACTTAAGTGAATAATGTATGTAGAAATGTATGTAGATATAAAAATACAATTAATATATTTTTGATGGATTACAAATTAAAATGACATTTTAGAAATAGTTATCTTTTGGGTATATTTCCTTCCTATGCAGACACTATTAAGTTCTTTCATAAAATGTCTCTTCCATCTTTGAAAGTAAATGAAGTCTCTTAGTCGTGTTGCTCAGTCTTTGCGACCCCGTGGACTATAGCCTACCAGTTTCCTCCCTCCATGGGATTCTCCAGACAAGAACACTGGAGTGGGTTGCCATTTCCTTCAGGGCATCTTCCCAACCCAGGTGTTGAACCCTGGTCTCCTGCATTGCAGGCAGAGGCTTTAACCTCTGAGCCACCAGGGAAGCCCTCTTCCATCTTTATGGGGGGCGGGGACCTTTAGTTTTTTTTTGACTACTGGATTTGGATTTGGACTGCTAGTTTTATACTCTGACTTCCTTCCTGAAGTTTAGGTAGTTTGGAGGTAGAATTCTTGTTCATTCTAACAGGCCCTTATAGTAGATTTGATCTTTGGGATTTTTAGCATTATTTGAATACTGTCTCATTCAAAGTTTTTGTTGAGCCTCGTGTGTGTGTGTGTGTGTGTGTGCGTGTGTGTAAGGCACTCTCGGGTGCTGGAGAACTGGAGGTGGCAGGGTTAGTGACACACCTAATAACTGAGAGGTGCCCGCTGTCGTGGTGCTGGTGGTGCAGAAGCCGCCTGCAATGCAGGAGACACAAGAGATGCAGGTTCAGTCCCTGCGCCGGAAAGATGCCCCGGAGGAGGAGATGGCAGCCCACTCCAGCCATTCTTGACTGGAGAATCCCATGGGCAGAGGAGCCTGGCGGGCTACAGCCCATGGGGTCGCAAAGAGTCGGGCACGACTGAGGCGACTTAAGTGCTTTACCTTTACCAGTTCCTTGATGTGTAACAAACCATTTTAATCTTCACAGACTGTGGAGTAGGAACTGTTATAATCCTCATTTTCCTGTTGATGAAACTGAGGTACAGAAGTGTACAAGAAGAGTCAGGGTTCGAAGCAGATGATGAGATTCCTAGTGTGGTCATAGAAACACTGCTTTGCATTGTGTACGTCCCTGCGATAACTTGGCATGTGCAGCCTGCTAGGGGACGTAGGAAGGCTTCCCAGGTTTAAAAAATACATCACCCAAGGGAGTTAATGCGTTTCTCATGGATGATACAGACTGCATGTTCTGTGAATCTGCTCACACGGGGCAATGAGGGTGGAGATGAGTCTCCTTTTGACAAGTGTTGTCAAAGTTGGCACGTCCACAGGGGATTTGATGTGCGTGCCTGGTGGGGAGGCTAGTAAGTGACCCAATGGGACTGAGTGCTGGTTAGTGCTGTTGTGTCATGGGGTCAGTCATAGGGTCCTATAGGAAGGTGGCGGAATGCTGGGTCCCAGAGGGCCTTGAATGCCAGACCAACCAGTTTTAAACCGTGAGAGGTATGCCTTTCCTTTATAAGTTTGAGTGTTGTGTTTTTTTTTTTTTTGCGGGGGGGTGGTGCATCTTGTGGCATGTGGGATCTTAGTTTCCTGACCGAGGATTGAAGACGCGGCTCACAGTAGTGAAAGTGCTGAGTCCTAACCACTGGACCAGGGGGATTCCCAAGCTGGTTTTTTTTAGTTTGTAACTGAAGTTGTTTCTTGACATCTATTAGCTCAGAGACAAACTTAAGTAAAGCTTTCTTTCTTCCTTTTGTAACAGATGAATTTGTCCATTTTTATTCCCTCCTGAAAGTATCAGTAGTTAGCATTCTTTGCTCATTATTTGAATATTCATGTTCTGGATGATACTTTTAATGCCATAGGGGTGTTCTGTAGGTTCTTTTGTAAAAATGTTTTTAGAATTCAAATCTTTATTGTATGTCTATTGCCTTTAATCTTCTTGCCAACTAGAAAATTAAATCTCTTCTTAAAGATTGGTTCATTAGAGTGTAAATTACAGGAACAAATAGAGATTGTGTGTGTGTGTTTGTGCTCAGTCACTCAATTGCTGACTCTTTGTGACCCCATGGACTGTAGCCCACCAGGCTCCTCTGTCTGTGGGATTCTCCAGGCAAGAATACTGGAGTGGGTTGCCATTTCCTACTGACTCCTACTGCCATTTCCTACTTTGGGAATCTTCCTGACCCAGGCATTGGCCCTGCATCTTTTGCGTCCCCTGCATTGAAAGGCGTATTCTCTACCACTGCGCCACCTGCGAGGGCCCAGAGATTCTTTTCCTGATGTCAAAAAGTGTTTCTGTTATCATAGTATGAAACAGCTTGTTTATTTAAGTTTATTTTGCACACAGTATATGAATTTAAATTCATCAATAAATGTATTTCATATTACTATGTCTGGCTCTGTTCTCTAAAACTGACACTTGGTATGATTAATTTTATTCCATCTCGTGAGTTGTTGTAAGTTAAAAATGCTTTGTATTTCCAGATACCAAAATGTGAGCAAGTCTCTGGCCCCATACGTTAGGTTGATGGTTTTGGCTGTTTCACCAGCATTGAGGTTACTGTTTTGTGCTGACATGAGGCCACAGGAGACTGGTGGCTTAAATTGTATTTAAAAGTTTTGTGTCTGTTTTTTAATAATCATGTTTAATTTATAGTTTTCTGGTAGTCCTTTAAAACCTTAATCAGATCAAGAATGGAGATTCACTTTAGTTTGTTAGTTCATTCTTTGCCATTGGAGAGAGCGCATTTCCTGGATTTTATGATTCACATGATATGCAGATATCTTACACACAGAGAGAATAAATTAACACGGAACTTGTTTCCAGTCATACAGATGTCTTAATCCTCACTTCATCATCCCTACCTTCAAGAACGTGGCTTTTTATTTTGAGGTATCAATAGAACTGAGAAGGAAACAGTGAATTGAATAATTTAGCATCACTACTGACTGGTTGTGTATCTTCTGTCAGCTTCTTTGGCATTTGGTTTTAATTTCCAGGTTTTTGCAGTTCAAACAGATGGCAGCTAAATATGACTGGACGGCAGAACAAGTGTAAAGAGCAAATACTTTATCATATTTATCCAGCAGATGTTTAATTGACCATCTATTAAGTACTAGCATTGTGTTGGCATTACATCTTTAATCTCTGGAAGCCTGTTAACATTCTGGAACTTCCACTATCAACTTAGAGCATTCACTTTCCCCTCCCTCACCAAAGTGACCGTTTCTTATCAGTAATGTCACAGAAGGAAGAAAAAAATGTATTGGGGACTAGACTTCCTGTTCTTATTTAATGGACACATGATACTGAATTGTAGGAAACGTGCAGAATTTTAGACTTCTGTCTGCCTTCTTTCATAATTTACAATAAAAATCATATGTTTTATGTGTGTGTGATGGATAGTAATCGACCTGTAAGGTTAAATGGCAAAGGTCACTGCTCTCCTATCTTTGAGATTGACTCCAGAGATAATAAGTACTAGTCTTAGTAAACAAGCATATACCTGCTTTAGCATGCAGGACTATTATTTGGATGGGCTTCCTTGGTGGCTCAGACAGTAAAGAATCTGCCCGCAATGCAGGAGACCCAGGTTTGATCTCTGGGTCAGGAAGATCCCCTGGAGAAGTGCATGGGCTACCTGCTCCAGTATTCTTGCCTGGAGAATCCCCAAGGGACAGAGGAGCCTGGCGGCTACCGTCCCTGGGGTCACTAAAGAGACACGATTGAGTGATAATGCATGTTATTTGGATGTTCCTTTTAGACTGCTGAAGGTGTATGGTGGTGAAATTTACTAGTTAATTAGGTCAGTTTAAGATGTAACAGTTACATACCATTTTTAGCTCAGTTCAGCAAATACATATTGAGGACTACTGGGTGGGAATATAAAGCTTTCTACTGGTGGGAAACCAGATAATAATAAATGTCTGTATTTCTATTGTTTATTTTTTGTCAAATTACAAGTTTCAACATGTTGGGTTGTGACCAGTATTTAAAAAAAGCAAAAAAAAAGAAGGAAGGAAATAGTAAAAGTGTCAGAGTATATGCCAACTAGTAAATATGCTAAACTTTGTTTTTACTTAGGGCACATATCTGTACACTATGTCAGAAATGTTTCTAGCTGTGAGTAAGAAAAATAGTGTGATAACCGGGTTATGAGTAAGTCCCTGTGGAGGGTCAGTTGGCTTGGCTTCCTGTGCCTCAGATGAGTCTGGAGCAACCTGAGGATGAGAGTGGGATGTGTTACTGTCGTTGACCTCTGCTGAAGCACGGGGATCTGAGTGGCAGGACCAAAGCAGGGCCCGTGACAACTGTCGCAGCCACTTTGTGGTCTGGAGCCAAAGGCAGAGAGGGCTGGTGACGGGAAGGGTCAGTCCTGTTAACTGTCTGAGCTCAGTGCACGTGCGTAAGCGTTTTGGGAGAAGGCACCATCAACAGTCTTAATGGCCTCTAGGTGGGAAAGACTATCTTATTTCTGTTGTAGTCTCGTTTATGTTTTTTCTTTTCCACTTGTGCGTTGGAATTTTATCTGCAAAACTACTACCACATTCAAGGTCACAAGGACTTACTCTTCTCTCTTTTTTTTAAGAGTTTAATAATTGTAACCCCTTACATTTGGGCCTGTGATCCTTTTTGAGTTAAGTTTCATGTATGGTGTGAGGTAGGTAGGGTCCAACTTCATTCTTTTACATGTTGGTAGCCTGTTGTAGCAGCATCATTTGATGAAGACTGTTCTTTTCCCATTTGTAAAAATATTTATTTAAATAATAATATAACCAGAAAACTACTAGAGCTCATTAATGAACTTGGTAAAGTTGCAGGATACGAAATTAATATGCAGAAATCTGTTGCATTTCTCTACACTAACAATGAAAGATCAGGAAGAGAAATTAAGAAGACAGTCCCATTTACTATTATTTTAGTATTATTTAGTATTAAAAATACTAAACCTACATGAGGACACAAAAAACCTGTATTGCAAAAACTATAAGACTCTGATGAAGGAAATTGAAGATGACACAAAGAAATGGAAAGGTATACTGTGTTCTTGGATTGGAAGAATCAGTACTGTCAGAATGCCATAGATTTTGATGATGGCCATCCTGACCAGTGTAAAGCAGTCCTCACTGAAGTTTCAATTTGCATTCCTCTAATGATTAGTGATTTTTGTTGTTGTTCATTTGCTAAATCATGTCCTTCTCTTGGCATCCCCATGGCCTGCAGCACACCACACTCCTCTGTCTTCCACTTTCTCCCAGAGTTTGCTCAGAGTCATGTCCATTGAGTCGGTGATGCTATCTAACCATCCCATCCTCTGCCACCCCCTTCTCCTTGTGCCTTTGGTCTTTTCCAATTTGTGAGCATCTTTTCGTTTGCTTTTCCATGTTCATATTACCCAAGGCAGTGTACAGATTCAGTGCAATTCCTATCAGATTACCAGCGGCATTTTTCTCAGACCTAGAACAAAACATTTTACAATTTGTATGGAAAGACCCCTACCCCCACCCCATGCCAAATAGCCGAAGCAGTCTTGAGAAAGAAAAATGGAACTGGTGGAATGAGGCTCCCTGACTTCCCAGCATATTACAAAGCTACAGTAATCATGACACAAGAACTGAAATATAGATCAGAAGTGAAACAGGAAAGAAAGCCCAGAGATAAACCCCTTTGACAGAGGAGGCAAGAATATACAAAAGAGAAAAGACAGTCTCTTCAATAATGGTGCTGGGTAAACTGGACAGCCACATGTGAAATAATGATATTAGAACATTCTCTAACACCAAACACAAAAGTAAACTCACAGTGCCCATAAACAAGAGGAAAATGTAGACAGACATTCTGACAACACTCCTGGCACTGTCTTTTTGAATCCACCTCCTAGAGTGATGGAAATGAAAATAAATGGAGGCTAATAAAACTTAAAAGCTTTTTGCACAGTAAAGGAAAGTGTAAACAAAACATAAAGACAGCTTATGAAATGGGAGAAAGCATTTGCAAATGACACAACTGACTGGGATTAATCTCAAAATACATAGCTCATGCAGCTCAATATCAAAAAAAATAAACAACCTAATAATAAATTTGACATTTCTCCAAAGAAAACAAATAGCCAAAAATCACATGAAAATGTGCTCAACATCACTAATTAACAGAGACGTAAATCAAACCTACAATGAGCTATCACCTCAGACCAGTCAGAATGGTCATCATCAAAAAATATAGAAACAGCAAATGCTGGAGAGGATGTAGAGAAAAGGGAACCCTACGCTGTTGATGGGAATGTAAATTGGCACAGCCACTCTGGAGACTAGCATGGAAGTTCCTTAGAAAATTGAAGATAGAGCTACCATATGATGTTACAGTCCCATTCTTGGGCATATTTCTGGAAAAAACCATTATTCGAAAAGATCCATGCACCTCAAGGTTCATAACAGCACTGTTTACAATAGACAAGACATGGAAGTAACCTCAGTGTCCATAAACAGATGAATGGAGAAAGATGATGTACATACATACAATGGAGTATTACTTAGCTATAAAAATGAAATAGTGTCATTTTCAGCAGCATGTATGGACATAGAGATCATTATAGTGAAGCATGATGGACAGAGAAAGACAAATACATGGTATCACTTATACATAGACTATAAAAAAATAAAATGGGACTTCCCTGGTGACTCTGGTAAAGAATCCACTTGCCAAAGCAGGAAACACAGGTTCAATCCCTGGGTCTTGAAGATCCCCTGGAGAAAGAAATAGCAACCCACTCCAGTATTATTGCCTGGAGAATCCCATAGACAGAGCAGTTTGGTGGGCTACAGACCCTGGGATCACAAAGAGTCAGCCATGACTGAGCAACTGAGCACACACACACAAAAATAAAATCATACGAATGGACTTACATACTAAGCAGAAATAGACCCACAGGCATAGAAAAAAAAATGTTATGATTACCAAAGGGGAAAGGGGTGGAGAATGATAAATTAGGAATTTGAGATTAATATATATACACTACTATATGTATATATATAAACTAGATAACCAACAAGGACCTACTGTATAGCACAGGGAACTATACTCAGTATTTTGTAATAACCTGTAAGAGAAAAGAATCTGAAAAAGCATAGATACACATGTATAACTGTATCACTTTGCTGTGCACCTGAAACTTACACAGCATTGTAAATCAACTACGTTTCAGTACCCAAAAAAAACCAACATAAATAACATAAATTTAAAATTGAATTTTCCTGCAGATAATTTTCAAACTCTTTGTTTAGGTTACAGGTATTAATAAAAATATGTTTCCATTGGAATGCATGAATATTATAAAGGATTGTGTCTGGGGAGAAAAGACAAAAGTCCTCTTATAAATAAAGTTATTTTTGCAAGAAAGCTCACTCATTTTGCAAGAAAGCTCACTCACTAATTCTAATCACTAAAACACATTGTACTTGCTGATACTTGAACTATGAAATAATGCTGGTGGTATTTAAATTATAAGATATCCCTTTTATGGAAAGGTTGGTCATTTACTGTGTATATTAGAAATTTCTTTTTGTGGCCATACTAGGTATAATGAATTAAGTTATGTTAAAAATCTATTGGATTTTGCTTAGTATACAGTTCTAAGAAGAAATCATTGCTCATTTTTGTAATACAATTTTTTTCTTCCGTTTGTCATATTGTCAGTCTTTTGGTTAATATTAATACCATGTGAGTAATATAATAAGCCCATTTTAAGTTCCAAATTATTTGAGCAGAAACAGTAACTTGTGTTTATAGATTTCCTACTGTTTGTCAGTTATAGTATATAATAGTAGGTATCTTACACGGCTTATCTACAGTTCACGTACCATAGCCTATGGGTAGGTGAAATCGCCTAGGTACCTGAGAGATTAGTAGGTAGTTGCTGCTGGCTTATGGGACAGCCCTGGGATTTGACTCTCGGTCTTTCTGACCTCGGTGCATTAGGTCATGGGATTTCTATACTGGGCCATGCTGCAGAGAAAGTGATCTTTTCTCTAGTTAACGTTGTTTTCCAGTCATGGGCAGTAGAAGGGTGGTCACGGCATCTGGCATCAGACCGCCAGGAAAGTTTTGTGTTAAATCTGGGAGCTACTGCTTTCAGATCGTGCTTTCTTATACACTCTAAGGTCTGGGACTGTCCTGTGTCCTGTTATCCTTTTGAAGTTCAGGGGTCAAAAAAAAATAGACTTCTGTCTATATATCACTGTCAGTCAACAGTCAGTTCAGCTGCTCAGTCGTGTCTGACTCTTTGCGACCCCATGGACCGCAACACGCCAGACCTCCCTGTCCATCACCAACTACCGGAGTTTACTCAAACTCATGTCCATTGAGTCGGTGATACCATCAAACCATCTCATCCTCTGTTATCCCCTTTTTCTGCTTCCCAGCATCAGGGTTTTTTCCTATGAGTCAGTTCTTTGCATCAGGTGGCCAAAGTATTAGAGTTTCAGCTTCAACATCAGTTCTTCCAGTGAATATTCAGGACTGATTCTTTTAGGATGGACTGGTTGGATCTCCTTGCAGTCCAAGGGACTCTCAAGAGTCTTCTCCAACACCACAGTTCAAAAGCATCAATACTTTGGCGCCCAGCTTTCTTTGTAGTCCAACTCTCACATCCATACATGGCTACTGGAAAAACCAGAGCCTTGACTAGATGGACCTCTGTTGGCAAAGTAATGTCTCAGCTTTTTAATATGCTGTCTAGCTTGGTCATAACTTTCCTTCCAAGAAGCAGGGTCTTTTAATTTCATGGCTGCAGTCACCATCTGCAGTGATTTTGGACCTGCAAAAATAAAATCTGTCACTGTTTCCACTGTTTACCCATCTGTTTGTCATAAAATTATGGGACTGGACACCATGATCTTAGGTTTCTGAATGTTACGTTTTAAGCCAACTTTTTCACTCTCCTCTTTCACTTTCATCAAGAAGCTCTTTAGTTCTTCTTCACTTTTTGCTATAAGGGTGGTGTCATCTGCATATCTGAGATTATTGATATTTCTCCCAGCAATCTTGATTCCAGCTTGTGCTTCTTCCAGCCCAGCGTTTCTCATGATGTACTCTGCATGTAAGTTAAACAAGCAGGGTGACAATATACAACCTTGACGTACTCCTTTTCCTATTTGGAACCAGTCTGTTGTTCCATGTCCAGTCCTAACTGTTGCTTCCTGACCTGC
>SJYF01266114.1:829246-841121 GCA_006410515.1 Procapra przewalskii | reverse complement strand
ATACAGATTTCTCAAGAGGCAGGTCAGGTGGTCTGGTATTCCCATCTCTTTCAGAATTTTCCACAGTTTGTGGTGATCCACACAGTCAAAGGCTTTGGTATAGTCAGTAAAGCAGAAAGATGTTTTTCTGGAGCTCTCTTGCTTTTTTCATAATCCAAGAGATGTTGGCAATTTGATCTCTGGTTCCTCTGTCTTTTCTAAAACCAGCTTGAACATCTGGGAGTTCACGCCTCATGTACTGCTGAAGCCTGGCTTGAATTTTGAGCTTTACTTTGCTAGCATCTGAGATGAGTGCAATTGTGCTGTAGTTTGAGCATTTGGCATTGCCTTTCTTTGGGACTGGAGTGAAAACTTTTCCATGCCTGTGGCCACTGCTGAGTTTTCCAAATTTGCTGGCATACTGAGTGCAGCACTTTCACAGCATCATCTTTTAGGATTTGAAATAGCTGAACTGGAATTCTATCACCTCCACTAGGTTTGTCCGTAGTGATGCTTCCTAAGGCCCGCTTGACTTCACATTCCAGGATGTCTGGCTCTAGGTGAGTGATCACAACCATCGTGATTATCTGGGTCATGAAGATCTTTTTGTATAGTTCTTCTGTATATTCTTGCCACCTCTTCATAATATTTTCTGCTTCTGTTAGGTCCAGACCATTTCTGTCCTTTATTGTGCCCATCTTTGCATGAAATGTTCCCTTGGTATCTCTAATTTTCTTGAAGAGATTATTAGTCTTTCCCATTCTGTTATTTTCCTCTATTTCTTTGCATTGATCAGTGATGAAGGCTTTCTTATCTCTCCTTGCTGTTCTTTGGAACTCTGCATTCAAATGGGTATATCTTTCCTTTTCTCCTTTGCTTTTTGCTTCTCTTGTTTTCACAACTTTTTGTTAGGACTTCTCATACAGCCATTATGCTTTTTTTGCATTTCTTTCTCTTGGGGATGGTCTTGATCAGTTTCCTGTACAATGTCACGAACCTCTGTCCATAGTTCCTCAGGCACTTTATCTATCAGATCTAATCCCTTGAATCTGTCACTTCCACTGTATAATCATAAGGGATTTGATTTAGGTCACACCTGAATGGTCTAGTGGTTTTCCCTACTTTCCTCAATTTAAGTCTGAATTTGACAATAAGGAGTTCACGATCTGAGCCAGAGTCAGCTCCCTGTCTTGTTTCTGCTGACTGTATAGAGCTTCTCCATCTTTGGCTGCTGAGAATATAATCAGTCTGATTTCGGTGTTGACCGTCTGGTGATGTCCATGTGTAGAGTCTTCTCTTGTGTCATTGGAAGAGGGTGTTTGCTATGACCAGTGCGTTCTCTTGGCAAAACTCTATTAGCCTTTGCCCTGCTTCATTCTGTACTCCAAGGCCGAATTTGCCTGTTACTCCAGGTGTTATCTTGACTTCCTACTTTTGCATTCCAGTCCCTTATAATGAAAAGGACATCTTTTTTCCTGTGTTAATTCTAGAAGGTCTTGTAGGTCTTCATAGAACCATTCAACTTCAGCTTCTTCACCATTACTGGTTGGGGCATAGACTTGGATTACTGTTATGTCGAATGGTTTGCCTTGGTAACAAACAGATCGCTCTGTCGTTTTTGAGATTGCTTTCAAGTACTTCATTTCGGACTCTTTTTTTTGTTGACTGTGATGGCTACGGTTTATTTCTTCAGGAGGTTGATTCTGATGAGAATGACTGGCTGGGCTGGGGTGGTGGAGGTGCTTTGACTGCCTCTCACCAAGTCTGCATGCCTTTAGGAATAGAAGTTTCCTAAAGATAATGGGTTCTGTTTCAGAAAGCAGGGGGAAGGTTTCGAGGTGGGCAGAAGCAGTGAGGCTCCCTCACACAGACACTAGCCTCGCCTGGCGACAGTACTGGGCAATGTGGTTATTTTCACTTTGGAGGTACATCTGGTTGTTGATATTGAATATCTGGACATAGGGTTGGGCAAGAAAGTTAAGAACAAGAAATTTTATAATTTAAAAAATTAGCTGGGAAAGAGGACGACTAAGTAGGTGCACATATGTTCCTCATATATGCTGTTTGTGGTATAAACTACCCTAAATGATAGTGCTTCATAGCAGTTAAATATAGCAGTCTAAAGTCCATTGAAAATGACGTACCGATGCATTTAATGACCTGAAATGGTTTTGACAAAGTGTGTTGAGTAGTGAAAATATGCTAAGTAATGGAAAGCTTATAAGTACATGTGGCTAGTTTGATTTTACCTTTTTTTTCTTGTAGAAAATGTGAAAAGCTGAAGCCAGTTGCCAGTTTAACTGTTTTAACTCTCATCGTTACTCAATTCCCTCTCCTTGCTTCCCCTGCAAACCTTACGTAACTGTATAGACTTGCTTCTCATCTGTTCTCATTTCAGTCCAAGACTTATTGCAGAAACTCCCTTTTACTTAAAATGTTTTGTAACCCAGAATCCCATTGGTTACAACTCAGATGTACTGCCGTTTAAGATTTTGCCTGTTCTTTTCAATTTCAAAAGCCTGAGTTTGAAACTCAGAAGCTATAGTGCTGAATATTGTACTCTGATTTTCCCTGTGGTGGGAAGCATGTGCACAGAGGATGAGGAGATACTGTTGGACACAGTACCTTGATTATTTCCAAAAGGTGTCCTGGTGTGTCTGCATCAGTGAGCACTGCACGCGCTTGGAGAGAAGTCCAGGTACATGGTGTCACTTTGTATTCCCCCAGCTCTAAGAGGAGTTGTCAAGGAGGGCAAGGAGAGGTCTTAGGAGGGAGTGTGGCCTCACCCCTTGATGTGGAAAGCCCTGTTATAATTTCCTAATTTCCAATCCTTGAAATACTATTTTAGGAAAGAAAAGGAGATGCTCTTTGCCTGTGAGAGAGCTTTCACTTGTGCTTGTGGCATCGCCTCAGGTGTGTGCGGTATCACACATGAAATGGAGTGGGGCGATAACACTGGGTAACTTACACTCCTGCTTACAAGAATTTGATTAACACAGAGATGTAAGTGATTTGTGTTTGTCTCATTTCATCATTTATAAGGTAAACTTTAAATGAAATCTAGATTGCAGGGAACTTTACACAAATAATAATGAGGAATATTTAAAAACCATGGTTACTGTTAGGAAATGTATCGTCTTTGAAATTACTGCTAACATGCAACGATGTATAGGCATTTCTATGATCCTGTGAGAAACGAAATGTTCCCTACCAGTTTGGAGTGGGACCCAGTCTTTCCTTTTCTTCTTTGAACTACTCAGATTTCCATGTTTGGTAGAACAAACTATAAAAGAAAATATGTGAAATGATGTCACATACATACTGAAGTAAAAGTTTGAACCCCCCCCTTTTTTTTAAATAGCCAGGTAATTCTTGAATTTTATCTAGCAATCCTAAAGCAGACTTTAAATTTTAAGACTACGTTAATTGATTTTGCATTCAACGTGACAGATTTTTTTTTTCAGTTGTCAGTTACAGCGCAGCAAGAAGCAGAATGCAAGGCGAGAGGTTAAAGCCAGATTGGACTGTCCGCCTTTCTCTGGAGATGCCCTTTCCTCGTGTTTATCAGAGCCAAAGAAATATTCTAATCAACTAGCAAAAAGTTTTTATTTTTATACCAAAATTGATCTTGGTTAATTCCAAAACCAATTTGATGTCAAGAGTCACAGAAAGACTCAGACTTCTTTTAGGAATAATTAGAGGGGAAACAGTGAATCTAAACAGATAAACATGTGGGCTCCCCTAAAGCAAGAAGACCCGTCAGTACTTCTCCTGTCCACTGGCAGTCTGTCCAGTGGAAGCAGATCGGCCTGAGGGGACAACCTGACCTCCCAGAGGTCTGCCGGGCGCACAGACTGACAGGCGGATTCCTAGCTGACAGGTGCCGCGGCAGCCCCAGAAGCGTCAAGGGGTGCCCCAAACATGACATGCTGGTGCATGGGGTCCCCTGGTGTGAAAAGCTTGAATGCTTTATTTCTGATTTTCTGGAATTTTTAATTAGTGTGCAGTTCTGTATGTTCGATGTTGGGGTAGTTTCTACAGACTAGTGACTAGAAAGTCACTGAGGCAGGACACACAGCTTCTGTGAATGTGTAGGGGACTGGGCCCGTGCTGCCCCCGAAAATAAGAACGCTGGTCTCTGCTCTCTCCCCCCTAGTTTAGAAGCCTGTTGGGGATACACGCTTCCTTTGCTTACTATCTTCACGCTGCAGGCAGCTGGGAATTCTTAGCCTGCGGCTGCTGACTTACTATGTCAGTGCATGTTAGGTGGTACAGAAATTTTGCTTTTGATTTTTTGTGTAGAATAGTAATAATTAAGATCAGTAATGTGTGTCTCCATCTCTACCCAGATAGGAGTGAATAGGGACAAAGTTTGAAGTTTGCAAAATATATCACAGTAGACTTAAAAATTCTTTTTCTTTTAATTTCTGACTTAGAGATGTTGAAAAATAGTGCAGAGAGTCTCATAAGCCCTTCCCCTAGGTTCCTGAATGTTAGCATTTTACCTTGTGCTTTCATCCTGTCTCTGTCTTTCTCTGTCCTGTGTGCCGTTCCCTGTCACATACTGCATACACTGTTAATTGTACATATGGGATGCACCATGTTCTTCCTCCCTGAACCCTGTAAGGGTAAGATGCGGATGTGATGGGGCTTCCCACGTGGCTCCGTGGTAAAGATCGCCTGCAGTGTAGGAGATGCGGGTTTGATGCCTGGGTGGGGAAGATCCCCTGGTGGAGGGCATGGCAGCCCACTCCAGTGTTCTTGCCTGGAGAATCCCATGGACAGAGGAGCCTGGAGGGCTGTCTCTGGGGTCAGAAAATGTTGGACGCGACCGAGCGTGCACACGTGCAGATGTGATGCAGCGCAAGTGCTGAATACTTCAGTGTGTTTCCTTATGAAAGGATGTGTAGCTCGTCCATAGTGTCAGTGTAGTTTTCAAAATCAGAAAATTGGCGCCGATGCTATTACTCAGTCATGATTCCGACGGTCCTCCAGTTTGCTGAGTGCCGCCCTGACTGTCCCGGTCCTGCGCTGCCCATCCCAGGCACGGACTGAGTTCGGTTGCGTGTCTTTGTGGTCTCCTTTTATCTAGTGCAGCTAGTCTTTCATGACTGACATGTTTGAAGATCGCAAGCCACTTACATTGTAGAATTTCCCTCAGTTTCAGTTTGTTTTGCTTATGCTTTGGGGGCAGACTACCCCAGACGTCTTCCTGAGTGGTATCATAGAGGCTTTGATGCTTCCTTCCAAAAATATCTTCAGAACGACCATTTTTAATATTATCACACAGAAGGTGGAGCCAGAGATGCTGAAATTTGTCAAGGTTCTATAAATGCTGTCATTGTTTTTACTCTCCAGTTGCTTTTTCTTAAGAGAATTTATGGCCTTTCAGTTGGTTTTGACAAAGTGGAAACTACTGAATGGAATCAGGATGGGGGACCTGGAGCACGTGAAGGCTGGGGGGGGTTCAGGGCTTGTGCTTCACGTGAGCAGGCACGGGCCATTGAGGGATTGGGCCTTTAAACCCTTAGCCAGGATGATAAATTATTTACCCTGGAGTGCTTCTGCCAAATCACTGAGGTCAGTACACTACTCACTCTCCTGTTAGAATCTTACACCTTTCCAGGCCGAGCGTTCAAACCTTGTAAGTGGAGAGGAAAGAGGGACTTTGTTCTATCTGGTAGAAGCAAAGAAACGCCAAGTTCACTGTAGAATATTCAGTATTTGTTGTTGAGTGGCTCAGCTGTGTCTGACTCTTTGGCGACCCCATCTGGAGCCCTGCCAGGCTCCTCTGTCCATGGAATTCTCCAGGCAAGATGACTGGAGTGGATTACCACTTCCTCTTTCAGGGGTCTTCCCAACCTACAGATCAAATCCATGTCTCTAAACAGATTCTTTACTGCTGAGCCACCAGAGAAGCCCCATATTCAGTATTACATCGTTTGAAATACTAATAATCCTTTCTGTGATAATGCTTGTTTCAACTGCCTCTTTGAATGATCAAAGAACAGAACTTGCAGCCCGGTGTAGTTTATTTGCTTCTATCTGGACAGTAATAAAACGAGTCCTTGTGCTGACGTGGGGGCTCCGAGCACCTCTCCCTCCTGAGGAGCCTCTCCTGCTCTAGCCTGGCATTGTTCACAGTGCTGGGCAAAGTGCAGGTTCTGGCTTTGCCAGGGTCATTTGTGTGTGTGTGTGTGTGTGTGTGTGTGAATGACTGAACATTTCCGGTAGTTTCTTTGTAAACAAAAGAGGACAAGTTCTTTTAAATCATCAGACTGCAAGGAGGTAGTCTGGGAATTTTGCTGTTTGGAATTTGGTTTTCCATAAAACTACAAAATAAACTAAATGGGTTTCTTGAGTCTCTTTTTATGGTGTTTGTTTAAATGTTAGTATAGTGCCACTCCCTATATTCTGTGTCAATTTGTACATTCCTGTTAAAATGACATAGTTTTAAATGTTTATTTTTTGCCATAAAATCTATTACTGCTACATAATTTGAAGATAAGATGACCTGTTTGAAATTATGGGGGCTCAGATGAAAAAGAATCTGCCTGCAGTGCAGGAGACCCGGGTTTGATCCCTGGGTTGGGAAAGTCCTCTGGAGGAGGGCATGGCAACCCACTATAGTATTCTTGCCTGGAAAATTCTGTGGGCTGAGGATCCTGGCAGGCTGCAGTCCTTGGGGCTGTAAAGGGCCAGGCGCAACCAAGCAGCTGCGCATATGTCTATGTGGGTATAGGCGCACCTGTGACGGCTGTGCAGAAAGTTAGGGTTCCTTCTCTGCTTTTTCTAACAAATCTACTTCCCAGAGGTAACCATTATTAGCATGTTGGTTCATTTCGCTTCATAGTATTTTCTCTGTATTTAAATAGACCATAAGCATAACTTTTAACCCCAAATAAATTTGACCAAATAAACGTGCTACACTGCCTTTGAAAATAGGGTCAGGCCTTAGGTGAAATCTTGCTCTTCTCCTGTAAATAAACTGTTACTGACACAGCCGTATTCACTCATCTGCATGGTCTTAGGACTTCTTGTGCGCTGATCTGGCAGGCTTAGACTCAACACGGCAGAGTTGCGTAGTTACGACTGTCCGGCTGCCGGAGCCTAGCAGATAGACTCGGGCTCTTTTGCTGACTCCGGTTTTAGATTGTGAGCGCTGCGGCATTCGTTTGCTTCGCTTTCTTCCTAGAGCTCTAGTGCGGTTCTCTGCCCACACTGTGCACAGTTTACGGGCTTACACAAGTGTTAGGTAGGCAGAACAGGGAAAAGGAGTCCAAAATGGCGGTGGCTACAAGACAAGGATGGGAAAAGCCCGTGAAAATAACAAAAGACCTTCCGAGGAGGACCAGAGTGAGGCCCTCAGGTAAAACAAACAACACTCCTGGCTGGCCCGATTTCCATAGGACAGGCCCAGGGAAAGAGAAACACATGAATAGAGGAGCCAGAGCCAGCTCTCTCTCTCTCTCTCTCCCCCGCGCGCTGGGGCGCTCTTCTCCTCGTGTCTTTGGATCGATGTGCCCTGACGCCTCGAAGGTGGATTTTCCTGCATCTTCTAAATAAAATAGAGCTGTCACACTGAGATGTAACACTGATTTGTCTAAGAACTATAATATGGCCCATTTGAGACCTGAGAGCTGTAACGTGGTCTATGCAGGACCTGAGAACTGTGACATGCCGAGGGGGTTTAATGTCCATCACTCCAAATCTTTGTTGCGATGAGACAAAGAGCCGAGGCGCACACACTCGCGTGACGCGAGTCTCAGTGCAGGAGGAGCTGCCGAACTTCGCTTGCTGGCTTGGACAGCATGTGTGCAGCTTTCCCTTCTCTACAAGGCTGCACCGGTTGATACTGAATCTAGTGATTTTGTTCCAGGACCTCTTTTCCCCATATCTTTGCCAGCTCAGTGCACTGGCCAACCTTTTAAATCTTTACCAGTCTGGTAGAGGAGAATGATACTGTAGGTTTGCTCTGCATTTCTTTTTGGTGTGTTAGATTGAATTTCTTTTCAAATTTAAGAGCCAGTTGTGTTTTTGTGAATTGTCTTTCAGTCCCCTTCCTTGTACCCTCAAGTCTGTTGCATAGTGGAGACTGGCCAGATATTTTGTATTGAGTTCTAGCAAGGGAACCTGCTTGCTGACACAGCTGACGTAGATGAGGGTTTTCAAGAGCGAGAGAGACATTGTCAGGGAGAGGAAGTACTTCCTCCTGGGACAGAATCTTGAGCACACACCTCCAGTGAGCATTGTCTTTTCTCTGGACAGAATACAGTTGCCTTTTTGCCAGGGCAGTTGTAATTTTCTTCAGTGTATCTACCTTCATCTTCATGTATCCATCTTTATCTTCAGTGTATCCACCTTCAATGTATTCATCTTCAATGTATCCATTTCAATGTATCCATCCTCTGCCTCTGTTCTCACTTTGTGGACTCTGTGCCCCGGCGGGTGGTCCCCGGCGGGTGGTTGTTATGCCCAAAGTCTGAGTCCCCAAAACTGAGAGAAATAAGACATCCACGGCAATGCAAAAGCATAAAGGGGTTTATTGCTAGCTTGAGCTAGGGCTCCCCCGGAACCGTCGCAGCGGCTATAGGGAGGGAGCCCCGAGCCTTGGGCTGCACTGCTTTTATAGGGCATTTAATCAGGTAAAAGGATACGAGAAGGGGTGTTCAAGCAGGAGGACAACTGATTGGCCGCTTTAGGGGCTGTTTAAGTTGACAGATAACTGGTTGGTTACTTCCATCCATAGGGTTTATGTGTAGATTCTTGATTGGCTTTTACTTCCAAGGTAAATCACAAGCTCCTGAACGTTAAGTCAGAAGGTTTAGCCTAGTGACCGATTGGCTCGTGTACAGTGGGGCTAGGTTAGGTAATCTGAGGGTTGATTGGCTATGGGTAGTGGGCTTAGGTTGGGTAACGTCCAAAGTTCTTTTGCCCGGGACCTTGCAGGATGGAATTCTTTAACAAGATGGAGCAGCTCAGGCCCTTCATGCTAGGGTGAGTGGGACCCTACTAGGGGGTGGTCTCCTGGAATCATGACCCAGGTTTACAAGAATTCAGAACCTAGGCCTAGTGCACCCTGTCGAGCCTGCCATGGCTCCGGTCTGGTTCCCCAACAGTGGCAGCCAGGAAGTCCTGCAGAGCTCCTTTCCCCAGGGCGCCCTCGGATGGCTTAGGAAGGTGGCTTCTCATGCTGTCCTGTGAGTGGGGCAGGATGTGCCCTAGTCCTTTTCCTTACTTCCAAGTTTGAGATGCATTTTCTTAACGCTTTCCTTCCCCTGTTGATTGTAATTCTTTCAAGTGATCCTATTTCTTTAGGAATTACTAATGAGCTGCATAGCTCTCCATTGTCACTCGCAGAACACGCTCATTGTTCCTTGTTGGCTCTGCAGGAACTCACTACACGATGACCAACGGGGGCAGCATCAGCAGCTCCACACACTTGCTGGATCTTCTGGACGAGCCCATCCCTGGGGTTGGCACCTATGATGACTTTCACACCATCGACTGGGTGCGAGAGAAGTGTAAAGACAGAGAAAGGCATCGACGGGTACGTTTGCTCAGTAATCTTTACAACAGCAGCGCACAGAGAGATCCTTGAATAATGTTGTCTTTCTGCCAGTGATCTCAGGCTGCCAAAATGTTACAAGTACATTTACGTAAGGTTCCACATATTATAAGTAATACGGTTTTTTCTCTATACGTTTTAAAAGTTTATTTATATCCTTTATCTTTCTGGAAGGGATTTGAAGCAGCTTGTAATCAAAGAAGTAGAGGAAGACAGAATAGGAGGGAAAGGCAAAGGCCTGTGAGTTGAAGAAGACCAAGCCAAGTTCAGGAGGTAGCAGTCAGCGTGGCACTTGACTTTGAGCATCAGGCCAAAGAGGAAATGTGTTACATAATTTCAGTTGTTGGAAAAAGAAGCTGCTTAGTGGGGAGATAGTTTCCAGGGGCTTTGCTATTTTATCTCCTTTCTTGGTTTTAAATCCTGAGCTATTTCTCAAATTGAGTTCTGTGTGGACATATGGAATGTTGTTGTAAAGTGCGAATCAATAAAAGAATGGCTTTTGCTTAAAAACTACAATGTATGTTATCTTTTTTGTTGTTGTTTATGGTTTATTGATGGTGTCATTCAAAAATTTTAAGAGAAAAAAATCTCTTGAAAATAAAATTCCAAATTCTAAAAGGCCATTTGCAAATTTGAGCTCTGAAGTTAACTCATAGATGTAATAATTGCTTGTACAAATGAGTTACTACCTTTCATAATAATGTTTATATATCTATTAAACCTGAAGTTGGACTTAGATTATATTGTTTATGAAAAGTACTGCTTCTAAGATTCATTAGTCACTATTCACCCTTTCTGCAAATAAGACATGACACCATATTAGATGATAAAACTGAGAAATTTCAAAAACATACACTTAAAAGTAACAATAACAAGCTCATTACATGTTAACACAAACGATGTTTTTATGAAAAATAGCTGTTTTCCAAGATAAATGAGAGAGCGGCGCTGGACTGCATTTTCATGAACCTCACTCGTTACTGTCTGGTCCCCTGAGAGCCGCTGGGTTCTCTTACCTGCTGCTGCAGACTGCTGGGCATTTCGATTGAAGTACATGAAGAAAATCCAGCCTCACAGCCGCGTAGCTGGAAAAGCCAGGAGTATTTTAATAATCTTTTCAGGTCGTTGTGGATTTTCTTCTTTGATGCTGCAAGGCAGTGGCAGGGACATGTGGTTAGTTTCTTAAAGGCTAGCTGCAGTGTGTGACCTAGACCTGTATCAGCGAAGCCCTCGTCTTTGGTCGCATTAGAATCCTCTGGTTCTCCCTGAACTTGGTGTGAACGATTCTGTAATGCTGTGCCGTGATCCTTTGGCAAATACTGATTCACTGATTCATGCAGTTCTTTGAGCAGTTGACATGTTCATTGTACCGTGTCAGTATATAATGTCAAAAAAGCCACATTTTTTAATGTGAACACTAATCTCCTTGGAAAAGTCTTTAACTGTTGGGATCTGTCATTCTCACAGTAGTGGATATAAGTTCTCTAAAATTCTCATTTTTATTTTGAAGCTCAAAATCTGTCATTGGAACCAAATACACATTTTACTTGAAATGACAGGCTTACTTGGTTCATTTTTTTGAGAAAAATACGTGTCAAATTTCCAAGTCTGAAAAACCAGAGTTCCAGTATTTTTTGTTCAAGTAAGAATGGCACTCCGTGAAAGTGGCTTATGCTGCAGGCCAAACAGACCACACAGAGGCTTTTCCTCAGGCAGGCCGCCTCTTTCATGGTGTGTGAGAAATGCTCTGTGTGCAGTCTTTACGTCCAGTGTTACGTTGTCCCTTTATTTTTTTTAATACAGCCATACATATTTATATGCTTGTTTTTCTTAGATAATGGTAGCATCCTATACACATGGATGCCTTGCTTTTCTCCCCCACATGATACTGCAGTTACCTCATTCTTTTTTAATGACTGCAGAGTTTCTCGTGACATAGGTGTAACTGCAGTTTATTTGACCAATACAGTACTGATGAACGTTTCGATGACTTTCACATTTCTGCTTAATATTGTATTTTATTAAACATTACAGTTATTAAGAAAAAGCAATGTGAGGTTTATTATTTTTGAAAGAAATGTGCTACCTTCAATCCTAAAGCAAGGTGAATATCTGTAATTGGTTGCTTATAACATAGAAGGAGTAAAATTGCCTCATTTAGCCTTTTGAATGTGGCCTTGTGGCTTGAAATAGACCAGATGTTTGAAAGAGAGCAGATCATTGAATTCTGGCTGTAGCCCTCCCACGGGATGGTGGAGCAGGGAGTGCCTGGCCTGAGAGTGTGGCATGTGGAGCAGCCGGGCAGCAGGACAGGGAGGGGTGGGTGGG
>SJYF01266114.1:806876-829226 GCA_006410515.1 Procapra przewalskii | reverse complement strand
GGTCGGGGGGCTTCTTGGGAAGCGCACGCTGACTGAGGGAGCAGACTGGCCCTGAGCGTCTCAGGGTGAGAGCTGGCATCAGGTCTGCCAGCGTCCTCTGCCTCACCCAGCGACGGCAGCCTGCCTGTGGCGTGGGCACATGGGCACGCTACAGGCCTGGATGTTTTGGCAGCCGCTTTATTCACAGGACTGTGTTGTGCTGCGTTTACGGGCACAGTGCTGTTGGTCACTGCCCTTGCCCTTTAGGACTACTGCATGCCACTTAACTGCTAGAACCAGAGAAAGCAGGGAGCGGCAGACGCTTCCAGCTGTAGCGTCTTATTTCTGTCACTATAAAAGGTGTATGCCAGCTAACTGTGGTGCGGTCTGAAGCAATCTGGGTCAGCGTCTGTGTGGACGGTGGGGCCCTCGCTCTCATTCTGAGGCTCTGGGTCAATGCTTGTCAACTGGTTCACAGGCGCCGCAGCTGTCTGACCTGCTGTTTCTGCCCCAAACTCACTCACTTTATTGTTTAGTTGAGAAAGTACTGTTCCATGTATAGTGACAGAGGAAATTGTTGTATTCTAGAATTGTGGCTGCTACTCACAGTTTAAAGAATGAAGCACGACTGTTTCTAATTTCAGATCAACAGCAAAAAGAAAGAATCAGCATGGGAGATGACGAAAAGCCTGTACGACGCGTGGTCAGGGTGGCTCGTGGTGACGCTGACAGGGTTGGCATCAGGTAAAGAGGACTGTTCACGCAATGCTGCTCTGGTTAACAGGACAATAAATTGTTCTCCCCTCCTTCCTGCAGTTTTTTTTTTTTTTCAGAAACTTTTAGATTTTTAGAAGCATTTGTTTTGTTTCTTTCCTTCAAAAAAATATCCTGAAATGTAAGAGAGGGAGGCGGGAGGCTCAGAGCGCTGGGCTTGGCTCAATCACCTTGAGTGTCCAGTTTGATCTTTCTCACTCGTTGTCATTCTCTGTAAAATACCTAGCCTGCACCAGATGGTTGGTAACATGTGTTTTAGTGTTAACATCGTAATAAATAGGTAATACTCATTGAGTGCTTCCTATAGGTCATGCCCTGTTCGAGAAGCTTTGTGTGTGTGTAGACCTCATGGCAGTCCCGTGGTCTGACTCGTGCAGATGACGGGCTGAGCGCAGAGAGGTTAAGCGCCTTGACGAGGTGTCACAGCTCGTGAGTAGGCAGGCCACGGCTAGGGCCGAACTGTAGGCTCCAGTGGGCCGCAGGGTGCTCAGCAGCTCTGGGTGCGACTGGAATAGCAGTGGAAGATTACAGACCAGCAGAAGGGCTGCTTTACTGACTCTGAGCTTCCACCATGGAAGTGGATGTCCTGAAGAGCATGACAGAAAAATACGCGATTGTGGAGCGAATAGAGGGAAGTCCTGAGATTCTGAGGTGTTTATGTGACGTTTTCACCTTCTTATATGAGAAGGACTTAGATTTTCACCATCAATTTGTACATTCTTTGTATTCTGTTTGTAATATGATCTTGAGATGTTTTATTTTTCTGTTAAAAGAAAAAACCTGACTATTTGTCACAGTAATTCATTCCTGCCATGAGTTTCACTAAATCTAATGGTTATTCCATTATAGTGAGCTTATTAAGATCCTTTGTAAGTTTATGAATTGGGTTTCCAATTGAAAAACACCAATAAAAACTCTGATGTCATAGCCAGAGATGAGGCTCTTCTGCCAAGGGACAGCCTTTGAAAGAGTCAGACACATTTAAAAAGTTACAGTCAATTTCAGTGACGTAACTAGTTTTAATTTCAAAGAAGAACAATTCTGTTTTAAAGAATAGCTATTTACGGTTGTTAAGAAGTAGTATAAATGTACATCTAGTAAGATTTGAAACCCTTAGGTTCGTGTAGTATTTCCCATATGACCATTTGTTGTAGGGCATCCCCAGCTGTCCTTGACCCTGTAAGTTGACAGTTCTGGACGCCCCAGAAGTGGACCGTCTTCAGCGCCTCCAACATCTTTTGCAGGGGCACTGGCTGGGTTAATAGACATTGCGGCCGACTGGATGACAGACCTGAAGGAGGGTATCTGCCTGAGCGCGCTCTGGTACAACCACGAGCAGTGCTGCTGGGGGTCCAACGAAACCACGTTCGAAGAGAGGGACAAGTGTCCACAGTGGAAAACGTGGGCAGAGTTGATCATAGGCCAGGCCGAGGTGAGTCCTGCCCTGTGTCCGAGTGGATTAACAGTCAGTACAGTGAAGCCAGTCTCCAGTTCACTTAAGCTAGAGGACTGCACCTGTCCTAGAGGGAAATAGAGACGTGTCTGTAACAGGGTGGAATGGAAATATGAGACGGCATTGCTGTGAGCAGAGTTCAAGTATTGTTTCAAAAGCTCTGGTATTAGTTAACTGCATAATCACAAACAAGTCTACTGCATTATGATGTAAACGGTTTTTATGGTGGAAATGAAGTGCAGTAGGAGCTGTATAAACACAGAGGTTAATATGAAGCCAAGCTATCAAAACTGCTCATTAATATTATTATATCACAATTGTTTGGGAGGTATAGGTTATCAAGAATTGTAAAGTAAGTCTTTTAACTGGAGATAATTTTATAGAAATCCTTAGATTTTTCCTTGTGGCATTGCAGTATTTACATGATTATTTTACTGTTGATGATATTTTATAAAGAACATTTAGAAGTCAGAATGTCATACATATATATGTATGAAGAACATTTTAGAAGTTAGAATGGTATATATATATATGTTTTTGAGGAGCTATGGATATGGTTTTAGAATTTTCTTGTTGAATCTTAGAGCTGGAAAGAATGAGATGGGCAGTGTACTGTCTCCCACTTTATCTCCAGAATTGCTGCAAATGAAAGCTGAGTGTGAAGGCAGTTTTGTCTTCACCAACTGTTTTCAAAAACTGGTTTGTGGGTTGGCAGAGATTGAAGTGCAGCTGAGATTCTTGGCAACAAAACTCTGGGGATCAGAAAGCAGCTAGGGAAAATATTAAATAGATTGTCTCCTTCTACGTATACAAATATATTTTAGGTTCTACTTAAACAGTTTGCTCCGTAAAGCTGTTACAGTTGTGGCAGTAAACCGCGAGCCTCTGCAGAGTTTGCCGCAAGTTGCTTGGGTGGCAAGCCCTGGGGTTAGCAGTGCCCGTCAGTAACTAGTCATTCTGTTGAACCCTTTGGTTTCAGGGTCCTGGCTCGTACATCATGAACTACATGACGTACATCTTCTGGGCCTTGAGTTTCGCCTTTCTTGCCGTCTCCCTGGTGAAGGTGTTTGCACCATACGCCTGTGGCTCTGGGATCCCAGAGGTAAGCCCTGCAGTGCTCAGTGTCTTAACGTCTTGTGATCCTGATGCTTAGGATTTTGCCTGTGGGAGGTGAGATAATGGTTTTGCTGGGGAAACGGTTTGTCTGTTATACAAGAAAGAAAAAATTTTAAATGTCCACCGATAGTAGACTTTGTTGAAAGAAATCCTTCCCCATAGTCATTTCATTGTTTTCTGGAGAGGTCGATTTTTTTTTTCTTCTCTCTCTAATGTAGTATATAACTAAACAAATATCGGCACTCAGTTAAACACTAAGAGCTTGGAAAATATCAGCCTAAAATTCTTTGGTGAATTAGTTGATGTTTTTCTCTTATGAATTGAATTTGAATATATTTATTCTCTTTTTCTAACTTTTTAAATTAGGTAAGATAATCCTTGAATTTGGCAAATAATATTTATACTGATTTTATACTTTAAATATTTGATCATAGTATAAAGTTTGAGGTTTTACTTTTTATCAGTAATAACGTGAAGAATACATTTAGGATTGAACATGAACTTTTTTCTCCTCCCCCTTTTTAAAGCAATGTTAGTGATCGTAAAGCTGTATTAAGAACATCTTTAATACGGAACAGTACCATATAGTATTCAGCAGTTGTCACACATCCTTCTTAATATATAAGAAAATATTGCACATAATTACACATTTTATTCTGAGAAGACATACTATCCTTAAAGGCAAAATACCTTTTTTTCTGACACAGTCTGAAATGTATCTAACTGTATTATATTTCTATAGTAGAAATACTGCAATTTACCATTAGCTGGTTATGTAATTGTACCCCCTGTAACGAAGCCTGTAGCCACTTATCATGGCCTGGTATTTCAGTTTTGTTCATGAGCTAGGACTGCCTTCTACCCTTGCAGGGAAAGAGAGTTAGAATATGTTACAGATTTATTATATAGAGCATCATAGTTCAGACTTTCAGAAAATGAATTGTGAATCTTCCCATCGCCCACTGAAATTTTCAGTTTCTTAAAGGAAATTAAGCTGCTTTGATCTTTCCTTTGTAGATTAAAACTATTTTGAGTGGATTCATCATCCGAGGCTACTTGGGAAAATGGACTTTAATGATTAAAACCATCACGTTAGTACTGGCTGTGGCATCAGGCTTGAGTTTAGGGAAAGAAGGGCCCTTGGTCCATGTTGCCTGTTGCTGTGGCAACATCTTTTCCTACCTCTTTCCGAAGTACAGCACAAATGAAGCTAAAAAAAGAGAGGTAAGTGTATTCTGTCATTTATTTAACAGGTGAATATCCACTACATACACTTACTGCTTGAACAGTTTCACTTATTTTACTGTCTACTTTTTGGGTAAATTCTGTACTCAGATTCAGATTGTAATGTGAGACTTCCTTGTGCCCCTTCCCCCTTTCTGAATGGTCTCTAGAGTTGGCCTGGTGTCTGTTGGTTTCGGTAGGATTTCAGAAATATTTTCCTTTGCTTTTGCTTTGCCTTACACCTGTCCTCCTCGGACATGTTTCCCAAATGTTGTGTTGCTTTCTCTCCTGGTTCTCTCCCCGTCGGTGATTCTCCTGGAGTGGGGCATCTCACCAGCTGTTTTCCTCTGGAGGAGGGGCGCCACCTCAGGGGGCTTGCGGCTCCCTAGGGAACCCAGAGGGCGTCAGACCACCTGAAGTTGATACTGGTTCACAGGGAAGGGCGTGAGCACCTGCTCATTACTTGGCTCTTTAGGGCAGCTTCCTTTGCCCTTTTGTTTAGGTCATCCTGAGATCGTGGAGACGTTGAAACTGGTGTTTGCAGGTTGCTGTGGATACTTTCTAGAAAGAAAGTGGGCCCCGTGCACCTCCGTATTCGCTCCAGACTCGGGGAGCCCATCTCTTCGTGTCCCCTGTCTGTCTGGTCTGCATCTGTCAGCTCACTCCCGTTACTCCCTGCTGGGCCTTGACATCATGGGGGAAGATTTGTTGTTTGTTCTCTGAAAGTGCAAAAATTATCTTATTAGGCAATATTATAGACATTAACTTTTCCTGGGTTTTGGTGTAAACACATTGTGATGTTTATGACTTAACTTGATTCTGACACCTTGGGGTATACCTGGCTGGCTTTCATGTTAATTGAGAGCATTTAGGCCTCATATTTGATTTTCTTCCTTTGCCCACTTCTTTTGATACGTTTAAATGCTTCTTCGGTACTTATGTGGAACAGATTGAAACATCTGTGAGTTGTAGTACAGAGCTGCTGGCTTGATTATAAATTCTGTTAAAGCTAGAATCAGAAAGTTCTGCATGGTGTGTTGTGTGCAGTCGTGCTGGTGGGGAAAAACATGGAAACAGGAAGCCTTGCTGCTCCCTGTCAGAGTCTGCATTCTCAGGCCAGGTACAGTTTAAGTAGAACACGTATTTGTTCATTTTTAATTTACCAACTAGCAACCTGACTATGAAGTTCATGCTCATAACACTTATAATTTAATGTTTTATTATTTCAGATTTCTCTTTCAAAGATGTACAAATTCAGCATTTGAGGAAATGCATTGGTAGCCTCAGATATTTGCTGGAGTCAAGTGGTGGAAGGAATAAAGGCTCTTGGGAACCGTGGTTGACTATGAGTAGATGCCCAGGGACTTTGTGTGTGTTGGGCCTCATGCTGGTGGGCGCTGAAGGGGGCCCCGAGCTCCGCTCCTTCCTTCCCGTGCCCTTTGTGCGGGGGCTCGGGGCGGGCGGCCGGGGTTTCACCCGCGCCTGAGGCTTCCGTGGTGGCAGCCGCCATCTCTTCAGAGGACTCAGGCAACTAAGAATGTACGGAAACGCGATGGGCTTGCAGTTCCCTGGTCATTTCACTAGGATGTGGACTGAAGTAATGATTAGTGATGAAGCAGTGAGCCCTAAAATCTGAGGAAATGGCCTCCTACTTAAAAACAAATGGCTTCTCCCTGAGCCCCAGTCCTGGCTTGCTGGTCTTCTCACGCAGGCATCTTGATGCTTGAATTCATTGCCTTTTCTCCTTTGCATTCTGTTTATATTGGCATATCTCACGCAAATGTGTTTTGACTGAGTATTGAATATTTGAATGACTTTTAAAGCAGAAGAGAAACAAGTGTTTTTAGAAGAACTATTTGTGTTTGCTCGGAGAGGAAGGTGACATGTGAGTTGAATTTGGAAGGGGATGTAGACACTCTGAGTACACGCAGACACCGAGTTTGGCCTGCTGAGCCTGTAGGCGTGTGAAACGGCTGCATCTTCTTCGCAGGTGCTGTCGGCTGCCTCCGCTGCAGGCGTCTCTGTGGCTTTCGGCGCGCCGATCGGAGGAGTGCTGTTCAGTCTGGAAGAGGTAGGTCAAGACGACAGCGGCCGCCAGCAATGAAGTGAGGCGCAGGCACCAGTGTGTGTGTGTTTTGGCACACTTCTCAGCCTTCTTAGCTGGTGTGACAGATACTTTGGTTTTAAGTTTTCAAGTTTGTTTTTATAGTCGCTTTTCACTCTTTCTTACATTAAAAAAACATAAAAAGTAATATCTATATTCTTTATTGAGAAGTCTTTAAAATAATGTTATCCATATATGTGATTATTTAAAATTTAACCTTTTTTGACATGATTAAAAGTAAGCACAAATGAATTAAATAGAAAATATTTGAAACAGTCCTTGTTTGCTAAATTATAGCTTTGTTTTTATTTAATATTTTAAATCAGTTTCTAAGTCATCTTTTTAACTTTTGTGTGTGATTACTTCTGTGGCCCTTATTGATGTTTAAGGAAATAATTCTAGTCATTTAAGGGGAATATTTTGTTTTTTTCTCTCATTGGTGCTTAAGAGTTTTTACACAAAAATGTGGCTCAGAAATGGTTTAAAATTTACTTTTCTCCCCCAGTTGTTTACGTTCTTTTTGCTTCAGTAGAGAAGAGGGAAATTTAATCCTTTTTTTTGTGAACTAATAAAAGTGGCGATGATACATTTATTCTTATGGGGAAACAGTGGAAACAGTGTCAGACTTTATTTTTGGGGGCTACAAAATCAATGCAGATGGTGACTGCAGCCGTGAAATTAAAAGACCCTTACTCCTTGGAAGAAAAGTAATGACCAACCTAGATAGTATATTCAAAAGCAGAGACATTACTTTGCCGACTAAGGTCTGTCTAGTCAAGGCTATGGTTTTTCCAGTGGTCATGTATGGATGTGAGAGTTGGACTGTGAAGAAGGCTGAGGGCTGAAGAATTGATGCTTTCGAACTGTGGTGTTGGAGAAGACTCTTGAGAGTCCGTTGGACTGCAGGGAGATCCAACCAGTCCATTCTGAAGGAGATCAGCCCTTGGATGTTTTTGGAAGGAATGATGCTAAAGCTGAAACTCCAGTACTTTGGCCACCTCATGCGAAGAGTTGACTCATTGGAAAAGACTCTGATGCTGGGAGGGATTGGGGGCAGGAGGAGAAGGGGACGACTGAGGATGAGATGGTTGGATGGCATCACGGACTCGATGGATGTAAGTCTGAGTGAACTCCCGGAGTTGGTGATGGACAGAGAGGCCTGGCGTGCTGCGATTCATGGGGTTGCAAAGAGTCGGACATGACTGAATGACTGAACTGAACTGAATTGAACACGACTGAACTGGGGTGAAGCTCATTTTGAAAATAACACAATGCTAGGTATTTTAAATAGTTATTAGACATTTATAATCAGTCGATATTGTAAATTTGTAATGGTGTGATAGCCAAGGTTACTAAGATAGTAGTGATTTTCTTATTGCATGGAAATCCATTATGTATAAATTCTGGCTGCAGCAGAATTTAGAGCGTTGATATTTACTGCTCAAGTTATAACATATCAGAGCCGTTTTCTAAAATCTCCGCATTAATTTCCCCCTTGGGTTCCAGGTCAGCTATTACTTTCCTCTGAAGACTCTGTGGAGGTCGTTCTTTGCTGCTCTGGTGGCCGCCTTTGTTCTGAGATCCATCAATCCGTTCGGTAACAGCCGCCTGGTTCTCTTCTACGTGGAGTATCACACTCCCTGGTATCTGTTTGAACTGCTGCCCTTTATCCTCCTGGGGGTGTTCGGCGGGCTCTGGGGAGCCTTCTTTATCAGGGCCAACATTGCCTGGTGTCGCCGCCGCAAGTCCACCAAGTTCGGGAAGTACCCGGTCCTCGAGGTCATCGTGGTGGCGGCCATCACTGCGGTGGTCGCCTTCCCCAACCCGTACACGCGGCTCAACACCAGCGAGCTGATCAAAGAGCTGTTCACGGACTGCGGGCCCCTGGAGTCCTCCTCCCTGTGCGACTACAGGAGCGACATGAATGCCAGCAAGATTGTGGACGACATCCCCGACCGCCCCGCCGGCCTGGGGGTGTACTCTGCCATATGGCAGCTGTGCCTGGCCCTCATATTTAAGATTATAATGACTGTGTTCACTTTCGGTATCAAGGTAAGTGTCCATGTGAGGGGATCTGAGGAAACCGTGGCAGGCCCAAGACTTCACGTGGAAAGAGAAACGGAGGTTTTATCTGAAGATGATTCACAAGTATAGGCTGAGAAAGCTCCTTGGGGTTTACTCTTTAGTTGTGGGAAGAAGACTTCTTTAGGATATCTTGTCGAGCCGGGTGTCTGTTGCTGTGTAGCAGCTGAGCCCAAACCTAGCAGCTTACGGGAGCTGCTTGCCGTGTGCTCGCTCTTGGCTCAGCAGCTGGGGTACTCGGCCGCGAGGCTATCTGTGGTCAGCTCTGCGGCCACGGCAGAGCAGACACAGCTCGGGCCAGGCATCTCAGAGCCGTCTGTGTGTCAGGCAGCAGGGCCGAGCAGGTTCCGGCAGCTGGGATGGACCGCCAGGGCTCCTGCCCTGTCTGTCCATCTGTCTGTCTGTCTCCTGTCTCTGGCTTTCCCTGCATGGTGGCCTGGGTAGGGTGGGGGAGCTGAGGCTGGTGGGTGCTCCTGGTGGCAGCTCTGGGTCCCGACAGTGAGGGTCCTAACAGGACCGTTTCTAGCCCAGTCTGAAAAGTCTCCTGCACATGCCACATGCTGTGTTTTTTCTCTGCATATGGTCACCAAGGTCCCGGCTTCTTGGGAGGACATACTCTCTACTTCGGGGGTGGTGTTAGAGTTGTGATCATGTTTTAAAGCCACATGTTAGCTTCCTATTGCTTCTGTGACAAATCACCACAAAATCACACACATTTAATACAGTCGTTGAGATCAGAACTCCAGATTGGATCTCGCTGGGCTGAAGTTACCACGTACACAGCAGTGACGGAGGTTCTGGGCAAAATCAGTTTTCATGCCTTTTCCAGCCTCTAGGAACCTTGGCTCATGGCCCCCTTCCTTCTCTTCAGAACCAGTGTGTCTGGTCATATCTCGTTTTATCTCCACATTCTCAATTTATTATCCGCAAATTTTTCTTTCACCTTTCAAGAGCCTTTGTGATACTTCAGGCCCATCCCCATCATCCCCTATAATCTGTTTAAAGGTCAGCTGATTAACACCCTGACTTCCTCCTCATGTACTGCAGACCAGATTCCCAGGAAAGAGGGTGTGGCTGCCCAGGGTGGGGAGCCCCAGCTCAGCGTTCTGTGTGGCTGCAGAGCAGGCCCAAGACCCCCACCCTCCTCCACCCTGGCCGAAGCTCTAACATGCAGGAGAACGAGAGGCCTGTTTGATCCCTTCTCAGGGGACGTTTTGGGTTACCGTCTCTTTGGGCTGGAGAAGGTGGTTTGTTACTCTGTAACTCAGTTGTTGGGATTGTCAGGGAGACTGTTGCCAGGGTTTGCTGCAGCTTTATTTTTGCCCCGTGAGAGGAGGGTCTTACTACCTGTGCAGGGCAGGTGCGCAGAGAACTCGCCTCACTGAGCGTCTGCCCTGTCGCAGGTCCCGTCTGGCCTGTTCATCCCCAGCATGGCCATTGGCGCCATCGCTGGCCGCATCGTGGGCATCGCGGTGGAGCAGCTGGCCTACTATCACCACGACTGGTTCATCTTTAAGGAGTGGTGTGAGGTCGGCGCGGACTGCATCACCCCCGGCCTGTATGCCATGGTCGGCGCGGCCGCGTGCTTAGGTAACGAGACTGGGGGTGTGTGTGTCTGCCTGGCTGGCTGAGAGAGGAGTGGGGTCAGGAATGAGGGCCCAGCGGGGGCATCAGCCTGTGCAGAGGTAGTTTTCACTTCACCTGTCCTGAACACACCTTAGCGCAAAACTGTAGGTGTAGTTAACTTCATTTCACTACCGTGTGATGCTTTATGACAGCAAACGTCTCAGACAACAAGGCTTGTTCAGTCCTGTCCGAGGAGTTGCTTACTCTTTCCTTGGCTTACCCATGACCTCTGGCATGGTTCCTGGGTCCACACTCCTGCAGAGCTCTGAGCACCTTCACTCCAGCTCTGCGGTGATGACTGTGAGCCGTAAAAGGTTTCTTTATCAGCCTGCTTTCTGCCTAAGGTGTTTCAGTAGCAGAAGGGGAAAAGATAGCTTCTGTTTTAATGAAAAGAAAAGCAAAACACTGGCATTAAATTCCTAAGAATCTATTTCTTATCCTCTTGAACATGAAAAATTGTTACTTTTTTAATATTTAAAATGTCAGCCTAATTTTGGTTATAATATTTAGTTACACTTGGTATTTTGACTTAGTTCTGTTCAGTGAGTTAAAATTGTGTAGTTACTGATCTTCAGGTTTGTCATAGATGAAAGTGACGGAGAGAGTGGTTCTCTCTAGGGAAGCAGATACCCATCTGTGCCTTGGGGAAGTGGGGAATGACAGAAAGAAGTGTGAACACAGGCCCTCCTGCCACCGGGGGCTGCAGAGCCTCGAGGTGAGCGGCAGCGGGGGCTCGGCGGGGCAGACGTGCGCTTTGTGCTGCGAGAGGTGCGGGCTCGGCAGGGGCGACGTGGGTCACGAGGCCAGGAGTATGCAGACAGCAGAGCTGGGATGATGGGCCTGGCGATCGTGGGGTCTGAAGAAACTGGCGGTGTTGCAGGGGAGAGCACTGTGGGCACCGGGGGAAGTGGAGTTGCATTGGTGAGGAGGAGCGTGATTCTCAGCAGGACGAGTTTGTGTTTGGAATCAGGTCTGTTGCAGGGTTGTGGCTTTGCCACTTTCAGCATGAGGACTCTGGGAAAGTTCCTTTACTTCTTGATTTTTAATTTTCTTCAAAATGGAAGTAGTAACTTCTTGCCTCTTGCTGTTGGGGGTTATAGACAGTGATACGCATATAAAACTGTTAGCATAATACCTGATAAAATGTACATGTAGTTAAAAATAATAGAAGCTTTTGTAAACTGCTCGGGGCATCCATAGCATAATGCAGATATGTCATATATAGTGGGTTCTTTCTGCCTTCTGTTCTTAGGCTAATAACAAGAAGTGAGGTTAAGTTTGATGCTGTATAGACTGTGATCCCCTGGTAGGATGTCGCGCAGAGAAGCGGCATGGTAGAAGCAGCACCGAGGAGAGGTTAACCTGGGGATGCGGCTGGTCAGGTGGAAGGAAGGTGATGGGGGCTGCAGCCAGGGGGAAGGTGAAGCGACTCGGGCTGAGGAAGAGCCCCGAGGGCCGACTAGGCTGGTCGCAGTGAAGACACTGTGAAAGGGACCCCTGCACAGAGATGTGCAGAGCAAATCTGAGTGGACGAGATGAGAGTCTTGGGGCCGGAGTAAAGGGATGAATCAGGAGTGGCCACTTGGTTGTCAGGAGGGACGTGGTGCCCGGTGTTGGCATCAGGGAGGTTGCATGGAGAGCTCTTTGGAGAGAGGAGGAGTTTGGTTTTGAGTGTGTGGTGGTTTCTGTGCTAAGGGGTCACCTGAAGTCTTCACAGTTGGAAATGAGGCAAGCATGACTGTAATAAGATAAGGTATGAGTAGCTGGAGATGGGGGGCCGGCAGCTCAGTGGGTGGAGAGGCCTGGGTCAGGGAAGGGTGGGTCCCTGTGGTGGTAACAGAAATCACAAGGCGTCCAAATGTTTTCACTCGTTTTGAAGAGATTTAGAGGACAGATGCATTAATTTAATATTCTACCCACAGGAGTTTAGTTTGTAAGTGGGTGGTAAATAAGTCAGCTATGATACGCTTCACTAAACTGTTTCAAGAATTAACCGTCAGCTTTCATGGGTGAGATTATCTTGCTATTACAGTGGTAAACCAAAACAGCAGACTGTTTTAGCTGGTCAGCTGTGGGTTTTTTTGTTTTTAATCTGAAGCATAACAGGTTTAAAATGTTATGAAGAAGATGGGTGTTTCTCGGGATCTTATCACAATAGTTGTGATCTTTTTCACAAAGTTGTATTTGTAGTTTGGGTTCACCTGCCTCGTGGAGCAATTCTGCCATCGCGGGTTGGTGGGGCCCCTGTGCTTCCTGACGTGGGCCCTTCCTGCTTTTCAGGTGGTGTGACGAGGATGACCGTGTCCCTGGTGGTTATCGTCTTTGAGCTCACAGGAGGCCTGGAGTACATCGTGCCTCTCATGGCTGCCGTGATGACCAGCAAATGGGTGGGCGACGCCTTCGGGAGGGAAGGCATCTATGAAGCCCACATCCGGCTGAATGGGTACCCCTTCCTGGATGCCAAAGAAGAGTTCACCCACACCACCCTGGCTGCCGATGTCATGAGACCTCGGAGGAGTGACCCCCCGCTGGCCGTGCTGACCCAGGACAACATGACGGTGGACGACATAGAGAACATGATCAACGAGACCAGCTACAATGGCTTTCCCGTCATCATGTCCAGGGAGTCGCAGAGACTCGTGGGCTTTGCCCTCAGGAGAGACCTGACCATTGCCATAGGTACCCTTCTAAAGAAACCCGCACACACAGACACACGCCCATCCCCGACTGGCTGTTGGCATCTGGGCACCACGGTGGCCAGACATAGATATATAATAGATTTCTGAAAGAAAGGGAAACTGGAAAATATAATCTGTTGAGTTTGTGGGGGCAAGTGGTATATTGTGTATCTCTTCATCTTTTAGGATTTTTTTAGGACAGGAATTTATGCTTCCATGGGTTGTTTTACACCTAAATATTATTTGAACTTTTGATTTGGCATTATTTTGAAAGCTTGGAGTCAGACTCTTCTTGACCAGAAAAGTTTTGTTGACAATTTTCATAATAACATGAACTATGATGCCTTAGTACCTGCTGAGGTATTCAGCTAAATACATTCTCATATTTGAATGCAAGTTGTTGAAAATCCCATCATCTTTGGTCTGTTTCATATCCAATCCACAGGGTATCGCTTTTTTTGATTTTGGAATTTAGATTTATACTATTGATTTGTAATATATTGTTTCAAGTGAAGAAGATAGTTGAGATTTTATGTTGGTTAAGTGCCACGATAAAAAAGGAAGTACTCCTGTGTTCTGTGCTGACAGTCCTGAAAATGTACCGATAGTTTAAAGGCATTCGCCATCTGAGTTATTTTTTGGCAATAAACCATTTCTGAGGAGGAAGCCAATTTTGTTCCTCCAAAATTTATTTATCCCCTTTCCTTGTAGTCCTGTAGTATTGATGAGACCAGTAAGACTTCTGCATAATCTGACTCCTTTTCTACAGTCTGACTGCTCCTCCCAAAACCCCAGAGGTGACAGGGTATTTTCATCCAGCCGTTGCTTTGATACTCACTCCCAGTGTTCAGCAGAGGACGAGCTGAACACGCAGAGCATTCAGCCTGTCCCCAAAAGTCATTCCTGTGAACCTGGTGCCTCCCTCCAGCGGACCTCTCTGGCTGCTGCAGAAGGGTTGTAAAGTATTTGAGTTCTTGCACCATTTACGAGGGAAGGCTAGATGGTGTGATGAGCAGTATTTCTCTTGTTAGACTGGAAGCTGTCAGCTACAAAAGCTATTCACGCAGACAGGAGAACACGTCTGCAGAGCAGCCAGTTCAGCTGCAGAGATAGAGCCTGGACAGCTCGGCGGTCCTGGCGCTGTGATCTCTGCTGGAGGCCATGGAGTGAGGGTCCCAGTCTGCATGGCGTCAGGGCCGCCACCACGGCGACGCGCCACCAGGAAAGAGCTTCCTTCTTTACTTTTTACACTGTAAGCTGTAATAGTAAGCGAAGAAGAAAAGGCTCAGAATTTTGGCGTTAGAAATTTAAAGGAAAAAGCCCAGGTTTTTAAAAGATAAGACGGTGGTAAAGTTAAGAATTATTTGTACTCCCATTGATTCTGTGGATATATTTTAAAATATTTTTAATTACTGTCTTGGGAAATAAAATATTGGCATGACAGGCTTCAGGGACTCAGGGTGCCTAGGTCTGTGAGTTATCAAACCCTGTTGTCAGAAAGCTTTGGTTACATTGTGGTCTGTTGTACCATACCTTAAATGTTGATGCACATATATTTTGCTGAAGTTTTAGTTTTTGAATGGGAAAAATAGACCTGTGCACTAGATTTTGTTATAAACAACATATTATATATGATATAATATGTAGTTTATGTATATTCATATAAACTATAGTAGGTAGTTTATATTTATGTAAAATATAGTATGTAGTTTAATATATAAGATATACTGTTTATATATATATTTATATAAGATACTTCTAAAAAGACTTTAGCAAGAAGGAATGCTGGAGTAAGCCATGAGCTGTCTTGTGTCTGGAGATAGGAAAACTCAAAAGACCACTTTTCCCCAGATTTATTTATAAATTCTCCATTTTAATGTTATTTTCATTAAAACTATTTTTTAAGTCTATGTGTAGACAGTACATACACGAAGTTCAGATTCAAGAAGGTGAAACATGCAGTGAGCGCCTCTCCCCGTGACGCCGCAGTCACCGGTCCCCTCTGCAGGCAGGCAGCTGGGCGGCCCCGCCGTTTCTGTGGACAGCGTTCTGAGCTCATGTGCATCGGTGTGTGTGTTTCCCCTCTTTTCTTCAGCAGCAGGTTGCATTGTGCGCTGCTCTGTGTCTCATCTTTTCCAGTGTACGATGTGTTCGCGGGCCTCTCTCCAGACCGTGTTACCTTTAGCAGCTTTAGCGCCGCTGGGTGGCGGTGCCATGGAATCCACTGTGATTATAAGTCAGCTTCCCACTGAGGGACGCTCAAGATGTTCCCCTTCTTCTGCTGCGATAAACACTGCTTCCTCACACAGCTGATAACCTCACACAGTTGATGTTTTTTCTGCGCACAGAAGTCGGCAAATACTGGAAATGGAGTTGTTGAGTCAGAGAGCGACACACGTGTAATTTTGTAAGATATTTTCAGGCTCTAGGTCGTGGTTCTACCACGTGCCCTCACCAGGAGTGCACAGCAGTTTACTGTGTTCAAGTTTAGTCCAAATGGAGAGACACGCCTCCTGCCTCTTTGGGTCCAGATGCATTAGTAAGCCTGAGCGTTGTGTGGCTTTCTTTAAAATGAGGCACAGGACTTCCCTGGTGGCCCAGTGGTTAAGGCTGCACGCTGCTAATTCAGGGCCCCAGGTTCGATCCCTGGTCAGAGAACTAGACCCCACGTACCCTGTGCTGCGACCAAAAGACTGATAAGCAAATAAAAAGCAAAATGAAGCATATATTTGACAGTACTTCTAGTGTGAATGGAATTATCTTTTCTGTTTTCCACCTTAGGGTGTAGAGTGGGCCTGCTCCTTTCCATTTGTGTACTAGGAACTGTGGGTGTCACAGGGAGGCTGTTCATGTGTGAGAGCTTGGATGCCGTGGCCAGAGTGCCCGGGGTCAGAAAGGTGCAGGCACGGGGGCAGGCTGCCCCTCCCGCGCGGCTCTCCCGCCCCCTCAGGGGCTTCTGTGCCAAGCAAAGCTTCAGCGCACCTAGGGGAGGCCCTGCTTAGGCTGCCCCCACAGCAGGGTTACCAGCCCCAGACCGTGAAATGGTGCTTACTCAGGAATCCCAACACTGGTCCTTTGACCAGTCTCTTGTGTATCTCTTTGTAGGAGTTCATATGAGCCTTGTACCTGCTCAGGGAGTTGAAACACCATGCTGTGAACAGAGAGACCTGTTTGCTTCCTAAATCGATACAGCTAAGCCTTCTCCTGCAAGTGTAACTCTGCATCTGCATGCACTCTTTAAAAAGGAGAGAGTCATGTCAAAACTCAGATGATGGTTTCTGCTTCAAAGGCCTCCAAGAACATTCAAAAGCAATTTTTTTTTTTTCCAAAAACCAAATCTAGGAGATGTCCTGGCACTTAGTGCACGCTCAGTAAGTGTGCTTGTGTCAGGAATGCCAGCCTTCATCTAAAAGTGGTGTTCTTCAGATAGCACGTTAGAGTCCCAGACGGACTCCCTAGGTGCGTGCCTCTGTGTCCCGTAGCAAGGGCTGTCTCCTCGCTTGTGCAGGTATAAAGGCCCATGGTTCCAGGAAAAAAGTAAATGAATCACAGTCATCGATAGTGTCTTCTAAACTCTTCTGGGATTGTTTTATCGTTGGATGTATATTTAAGCAGTGTTTCTGCTTGTTGCACTGATGCTATAATACGTGCTCAGTTACGGTTTCAGGTTGACCATTGGGGTTAGCTTTATAAAGCACCCGGAATGGCTGTCATTCTTGATGGGACAGTAACCTGATGCTTCTTTGGGCTGACAACAGCTCAGGCATTTATCCAAAGTCATTTATGTCAGTTGCTGAGGGGCTTTCTCCTCCCCTGTGTCTTCCTCATGCTTTCAAGGTGTTTTCAGGAGTGCCAGTGTCAGAACCCCGCTGGGCGTTACCGCACGGTGAAGCCGGGCCTTGGTGATGGAAGGAGTGGAAAGGGTTGCAGCTTGTGTCTACGAACTGTGCTCACTGTTCACGCAGGACTGATGCTTAGTATGTTTGTTTAAATGTTCTTGTAGCAAAATTTCTGTTCAAAATAACGTTCAGTATGACAGATGCCAAATGCGTACAGTTTTGAATTCACACTGACTCAGCAGCAGGAACAGGAGCGTTTCCATTTTCCCTGTGTGTGCTCTCCCTTTTGTGGGTTCCTCCTCCCACCCCATGGTCTGCGTACTTCCTCGGCAGTGCTCTGCCTCCTGGCCACGTCCTGTCTTGCTCATTGAGAGGTGGCAGAGGAGGCAGACACAGGGCGGGGGCACCGGCAGCGGGCCCCCAGGAACGGGAATTCACGGTCTTCACAGATAAGCCCTGAAAGCTGGCCGGTGTCCTTCAGGAGTGTGACTGTAACAATAGTTTCACCGCACCTCATGGCTCCCTGGGAGCATTAAGCTTGAATGCCAGAGAAGAGAACGAACTAGCTGGTTTACAGCAGGGGACAGACAGTGCGGTCCTGGCAGGAGGCTGGAGTTCTCTGGATCCAGCAAGGGCTGGCCCTGGACGGGAGGCTCCCTTAGTGAGGGCTTCTCATTGCTTGTGCAGGTGTCAAGTCCATGGTCCCAGCACACTTCCCAGTCCATCAGAGTTAGACAGCAGCAATGGAAATCATGCCGTGCTAATGATTACACCAAAAATGTTTTATTTGCTCAAAGATGATTTGTTATTAGTGGATTCTGATTCTCTTGAGTACAGGAGATGGCAAAATAGCTTTTCAGTGGGTTTTTTTCTTGGTTAGGAAGAGAGGAAAAAATGAAGAGGTCAAAAGGATATGTTTGTTTATCGTTTTAAGTCTGTTAACAAGCAGGTCGCCATTAAAACAGAAGGGGCCCTGTCAGTGTGTAATGGGTGGCCTTCTCTGTCTCTGCAGAAAGTGCCCGGAAAAAGCAGGAGGGGATTGTGGGCAGCTCGCGCGTGTGCTTCGCGCAGCACACCCCGTCCCTGCCGGCCGAGAGCCCCCGGCCCCTGAAGCTCCGCAGCATCCTGGACATGAGCCCGTTCACGGTGACAGACCACACGCCCATGGAGATCGTGGTGGACATCTTCCGGAAGCTGGGCCTGCGGCAGTGCCTCGTCACACACAACGGGTGGGTGTGTCCCCCTCCCATGCGGGGCCCTCGGGGTCGGGTGAGGGGAGCCCAGTCAGGCCCCCAGGGGACGTCTGCCCTTCGGGATTAGCCCCTCAGAGTCCCACCTACCAAGGGTGGGCAAAGTGTCGACTGCCAGGCCTCTGCTGAACCAGGAGCGCTTCAGCGCTGCAGGGAGGTGATGTGCGCTCGGGGGTCGCGGAGGGACTGGGGGCCTCCAAGCTGACGGGCCCCTTCTCGGAGAGCAGTGGACCCCGCTGCGTGGAGCACTGCAGCGGCCTGGTCTTGTAGCTGTTTCATGGTCAGAGTGTCTGTCTCTAGGACAGTAGTGACTTGCTGAATAGCTGGCTGTTTACTACTGGATTTATTGTGTGGTGAAGGAAATTGTATATAATTAGACAAAGTTGGTGGATTAGCTGAAAGCCTCTTGCAAATGCTGTTTCCATTTTTCTACAGTCTCCATCTGCAAATCCTGTGAATACAGTGCTGGCAGATAAACACTTATGCATTTAAAATGCACACATTGGTTTTTCTGCCCTTCGCACATAACCTGGCCGTGTTTCTCCACGTGGGAGTTTGGGGAAGTATGGTCTGGTGGGAGGTGGGGAGCAGGGAGACACTACGCCTCTGGCCCTGGCGCCAGCCTGCTGCCTGGCGCTGCTCCCCGCTCCTGGGCCTGCGGTGTGCCTCCCTGCCACCCTTTCTCTCCGGCCCCTGGGTTCCCACCACGCTGTTCTTCCTGCTCGGAGCCTGCACCTGAATGCCGAGGGCAGTGAGGCTGGGTGGAGTAGGTAGGGCGGTTTCCCCGCACCATGTGAGACTGCTGGAGACACCGCACACGGGAGGACCCAGCGGCCCCACAGCCATCCTGCCCAGGCAGAACAGGCAGGCCCTCTCTAGGGGACGGCAGGAGGAGGGCACCTCCGGCTGCAGCACCCCCGCAGCCCCTCTGAATGGAAGTGGCCATCCGTGTGGGAAGCTGTGCCAGGCCCGTGGTCAGCACAGGTGGCCCAGGGAGCAGTAGCCTCCCAGCTCAGAAGTCCTGCCTCTCGCTGTTTGACGTGGTTGTTGGCCAGTAGAATCCATCTCTTTGTCTGTGATTTCTTTTTGTTTGTTTGTTTTTGGCGGTACCGTGTGGTATGTGAGATCTCAGTTCCCCAACCAGGGAAGGGACCCATGCCCTCTGCATTGGCAGTAGAGTCTTCAACACTGGACCACCAGGAAAGTGCTCTGATTTCTTGGACAATGTATTAGCCTGTAAGGGTCTGGTATACAAATAGAAGCTAGAGAGTGTGACTCGTGGCTAGTATTTGCCCTGTGCTAGCCACTGAAGGTAACTCCAGGAAGCAGGGAGGAGTCAGTGGAGGGATGAGCTCTTGATCAAGGGCAGGGAGTTCTCTTTTTGTGTTTTCCAAGATAAGGGTTTTCTTTTTATTATATGATGGAATCCAGGTACAGGTAGTTGCTGGGAGTGGTGGTGGGCTCAGGGTGTCCAGAACAAAGTCCCTGGGCTTCCTTGGCTCTCTCTGGTTGCTCTGAGCTTGCAGGATGGCTGGCCAGCTCAGGGTGTTGCAGGCTTACTGGTGCCGTCTCTGTCAGCTCTTCCTCCGAGGAGTTCTCCACAGAGACCTACCCTGCAACTTCCGCTTACATATCGCCCACCAGAATGGTGCCATGTGGCCTCTAGATGCAAGCGTCATTGCATAATTTAATATTTAAAACTCTAAGAGTGTGCTAATAATGGAAAGGTTGAGAATTGACATCAGGTAGTCTAGACTCCTTGGGCGACTAAAATACTCATCTCGACACACTCTTCCTGCCACATCGCAACCCTCATCCTTCTTATGAAAGAGCTCCATGGTCTTCCTCAGCCACTGCATCCGGCTTGATGTTCACAGTCCAAAGTGTTTTTAGCCTTGAAGGAATGTTACTGTTCTGGAAACCAAAGGGCAAGTTTTCTGGTTCAGATGCCCTCAGACTGCATTGGTGAGAAATAACAAACCACCACAGTAATACTGCTCACGAAAGGGGAGAACAGGAAATACGTAGTAGTCAGTATGATAACAGTGAGCAGATGATGGTGGGCAGGATGCCGAGAGCTTACAGCCTTGCCAAGGCTTATGGTCAGTTCATTGTCCTGCCTTCTAGTTGACTGTAACCATTCTCTTGAATTATACTGTTACACAGAATATTCAGTGAACATTCGTATGCACTAATTCACATATGCATAGCTGAAGAATATGCAGGGAGAAATAGCTGAGAGAAATATCAGTAACCTCAGATATGCAGATGACACCACCCTTACGGTGAAGAACTAAAGAGCCTCTTGATGAAAGTGCAAGAGGAGAGTAAAAAAGCTGGCTTAAAACCCAGCATTAAAAAAACTAAGATCATGGCCTCTGGTCCCATCAGTTCATATCAAATAGATGGGCAAACAATGGAAACAGTGACAGACTTTATTTTCTTGGACTCCAAAATCACTGCAGATGGTGAGTGCAGCCATGAAATTAAAAGAAGCTTGCTCCTTGGAAGAAAAGCTATGACCACCCTAGACAGCATATTAAAAAGCAGAGACATTACTTTGCCAACAAACGTCTGTTTAGTCAAAGCTATGGTTTTTCCGGTAGTTGTGTGTGGATGTGAGAGTTGGACTATAAAGCAGTTTGAGTTCCAAAGAATTGATGCTTTTGAACTGTGGTGTTGGAGAAGACTCTTGAGAGTTCCTTGGACTGCAAGGAGATCCAACCAGTCCATCCTAATGGAGATCAGCCCTGAATATTCATCGGAAGGACTGATGCTGAATGAAGCTGAAGCTGAGATACTTTGGCCACCTGATAACGAAGAGCTGACTCACTGGAAAAGACCCTGATGCTGGGAAAGATTGAGGGCAGGAGGAGAAGGGGACGACAGAGGACGAGAGGGTTGGATGGCATCACCAACTTGATGGGCATGAGCAAGCTCCGGGAGTTGGTGATGGACAGGGAAGCCTGGCATGCTGTAGTCCATGGGGTCGCAAAGAGTCAACATGAGTGAGTGACTGAACAAAACTGATCTGAAGAATAAAGTCCTAAAAGTGAAAGGTTTGAAAGTTAATGCATTGAAAATTTAATAGATATTTTCACATTGTCCTATAAAATAATTTACCATCAATATTAAAGTGCTCATGTTTTGAAGTGTCTCTTTTCAGTATAAAGAATCTGATGGCCCCATGTGTGGCATGATGACACTTACAGTTTCTGTTGTTTATCACATAGTGATATCGCTGCATTTGAGTGTTTGAATTTTAGTTTTTAAACCAGCATTCCATGTTTGAAAAGCCGTGTTTGTGCTTGTATATGTATGATGACTGTGTTGACTCAGTTGGACTTAGTAGCCAGTTGTCAGTATGGCCGAGTGGACTGCTAAGGTTGGTTTATGTGCCTCATGCTCGAGGAGTCATGGCATCAGGCCTTGGGCTTATATAGCTACAGGCGTGTGGTTTGGCCTCCTAGGGTATTTGGCCCTGAATTTTGCACATGGTTGGTTTTCTGCAAATAGTAGCTGATTTGTATATTTTTCATGTTCATGATTAGTTGCTTCAAATTAAGATTTTTCTCCTCTCCAACTCACTGTGGGGGAGAAAAGCAGATTCTCACAGTTTTCCTCTTAAATCCCTTCCATAAAATGAGACTTTCTGAGGTTTTCTAAGGATTAGTTTTGCCCCATTTATTTTAGTGTAAGCATAGGGGAATGAGAAAGTAGGGGGAAATCCTCCCACTGCGGTTTCCTCCAGTTAACGGGCATCCGCTGGACTGGGGTTGAGAGAAGCAGTGGCTCCGGAAAGGCTGGGACAGGAAGGTCGGGGTCTGGGGTGAGCTGCGTGTCAGCTAGCACGTGACAGTGTAAACCTGGGTTTGTTCAGGTGGGGCGTATCTTATAGTTATTGATGTGTTGTCAGAAATCTGGATTCTACGTTACATTATTTTGCAACTAGTGAAAGATAAATGGCCATCAACCAAGCAAGTCTATTCGGGGTGCAGCCTCCAGGTTTCTAACTGGTATGCGAGGCGGTTTTACCCTCAGGCTTATCTTCAGTGATGGGCAGGGCGGTGGATGATCAGGTATCACAGATACTGATGGGAGAAGAGAGGTATGTCAGCAAGATAGCTGTTTTCTTTTGTTTAGTGTTGTTTAAGAAATAATGGTACCAAACTTCATCGTTTAAAAGCTTAATAAGTAGACGCTAAATGGAGTACCTTTTCGAAAG
>SJYF01266114.1:791340-803225 GCA_006410515.1 Procapra przewalskii | reverse complement strand
TACAGGTAAAGCATTACCTTTCTACATTCCGGACAAGCTTCTTCCTCCTCTCCCCTCCCCCGCGAGCTGTCACCAAGCCTCTGAGAGTGGTGTGCACGTGGGGAGCAGTCCTTTCTCATATTGAGATGTGCGTGGTCGTACCGGGGTCTGGTCACGGGGGGGAGTGGGTGCTGTGTCCCCACACGAGGTGCCTGGGGCAAGCCCGGTACCACAACCGGGGCGAGGCGCCGCGGAAGCTCTGCCGGGGGAGGGGTTCAGCATCCATCACAGGGGACTTGACTGGTAAGGATGGACAGTTTTCTTGCTTTTCTCACCCTCTCTGACTTGATGGATAATGTGAACTGGTCTTAACGCAGATTTTTCTGTTTCTAAAACTCCTATAACACAAGTACCGTTGAGCGTAAGGAAATGCTGCTGCTTTGATAGTGACAAGAAGGAAGTGTTGTGTCGGGCTGCACCTGCTATGAGTCGCATGTTTAAACACTGGAATCTTCTTTTCCTTGAAAATAGATCAGTCTGTTTTTTTTTCCCTTTCCTTAAGGTATTTTACTGCTGACACTGAAGAAGAAATGTAATTCATAACTTGCACTAAATGTATATTTCTTTCTTAAAAATTTACCATTCTTATTTATATTTTTATGGATTAAAATTTATAAAATACAGATCAGTTAATATCACACTTAAATACTTTTACCTTTTTAATGTGATTTTTATAGACTAACTCAGACTTAGAAATATGGAGATATGAACAAAGTTTACAGTGGGAATGAGGGTGTAAGATGTGGTGTGGTTGTTTCTTTGTGATCACACATGTACGGAAACCTTTTCTCATCTCTCACTGCCATCCTCTGGGTTGTGTTTCCGCTTGTCCATTTTGACTCATTAACTGGAAGCTGAAACACTATGTATCGTTTCGCAGATTAAAAGTTAAATAGTGTTAACCTTAAAAAAAAAAAAGAATGGCAGAGGTAGCAGTTAAAATGTTGATCTGAACAGAACTTGTGAATCTTCGTGCCGGCCATGTCCCAGTGTCCAGTGACATTTTGAATCCACGCTGTACTTTTCTGTACAGTGGGCTGAAAATGTACCGGATGTGTTTGGAATTTGGGGTTTTGGAAAATACCTGTCTTAATCATGGTCTCAATTCACATCAGCAAAGGCAGTTCACTTGAAGCACTGGCCTGAAAATTCTGGATTATGCATCTTGGGAGGCAAAATGAATTTTTAGAGACAGACATTTTTCTGAAACACATCTTGCAATGAGCTGTTTTTATATTTTGGAAGTGATTGTTCACCTCTTGATTCTTAATAAACCTGTAAGGTCTGGGAGATCACAGAAGATCTTTATGATGCTGAGGATTTATAAGATCTCGAAGCCATATTAGAACGACCATTGAGAGGTGAACAGACTTTGGGAATTCCACGACACCTGAGCTTTGCTCTGCCTGCAGTTAGCGTTTTGTCCTGTTTTCCCCTTCCGGCCACCTCCGCACTTGCTTCCCACAGTGTGGAGACAGCCCTTCCTGAACCACAGTCAGCTGGTCTCCTCTCAGCCTCTCGTCCATGCGTGTGCCCGAGGCCCAGTGAGCGTGCGGGCTCCGTGGCTGCGTGGCGTCACGCGTGGCGTGTTTTGTCTCCCTCGTTTCCTTTCCGATTTCGGGTCCCGCTTCACACTGACGTCCCGGGCGGGTGCCGAGTCTCTCCTCAGTGCGTGCCCTTCCTGCTGAGATGCAGGGGGCAGGCTGTGGTTGTGTCTGTCACTCCATTCCACTTTTCCTTTTGGTCTGTTGGGTGTGTCTGCGTCTCAGCCCAGCGAGGGGAGCTGGAGGCCATGCGGTGGAAGTGCCTGGCCCAGTGGAGCGCAGGCAGGGCCTCATTGGAGTACCTTTTCTGAGGAGGTATGATGAGAACGGGCAGGGTGTCAGCATCTCTTCTCCTTAATAATTGTGTTCAGTTCTGACTCATGAATGCCTAGTTTGTTCATCTGCGATGTTGCCTAGAGCTGTATTTATCTGTTTATTTATACTAGTGTAGTAAAGCTGCGTATCATTACAGTACAAATGGTGACTGTGATGAGTCAATCAGAAACCCTATTAAAATCTATATGACAACGTGTGGTTTGGCCTTTGATTCCCTCGGTCACCATGCCCCGGGGTCCCGGCTGCTGTGTGTCTGGGGCACCCAGCGTGCAGCCCCCTGGGGTGTCCTGCGTCTCTCGGGCTGCGAGGCAGTGCTGTCCTTGGCAAGCAGGAGTTGTGGGGACCCGGCAGACCCCAGGGTGATGGCAGGGTGTGCGTACCAGCACGCGTGTGGGTGCAGAGACGACACACCTCAAAGGAGACAGGTAAGTCACCTGCAGACTGTGTTTCTGAGAACAAGCATGGAGGTTTGCAAACAGAACTGCCTATGGGGAGGGGGGAGACACTCTGCAGCGGTATCCGTGGCATCCAGCGAGTGAGCCTGGTCCTGGCACGCCCTGGATCCCTTGTTTTGTTGCTCTAGTGCTGTTGACTCGACGACTGAGCACCAAGTGTGCTCCTGGGACTGCTGGGCCCGAGCATCAGATGCTGGTACATGTCATGAGTTGGTGTTGCGGTTGTCGGGCACGTGTGTTTATGTGATCCTGGGGAGAACTAGTCAGTGTCCGGGCAGAAATCCCCCAGCTGGGGGGAGAGGGGCACAGCATGGCCTTGGGTGTAGGGATGCTGGTCGTGGGTGATGAGGTGTGAGTGCACAGTGGGCTGACAAGGCTTCCCGTGGCGGGGGTGGGGGTGGGGGGCAGGAGCACCTGTCCCCAGGTGGGACCCACTGGCAGGTGAGGACACCAGGTAGGTCTCGGCGCTGGAGGGACGAGGGCAGGGGCTTGGCAGGGTTGGTGTCACCTGGCTTGTCTGCATACAGAGGACTTGCAGGTGCCAGGGAGCAGAAAGCTCTGTGCTGGCGCCATGGGGTGGCTGTGTGGACACAGATGGGAGCACTGTCTTGGGTGCGGTCTCACCGCTCCCGCTTTCTTCTTGGTTGGACCATTCTGCACGTGCTTGAGAAGTCGTATGGAAGACAGTTTGTAATCTCCAGGTGTGAGCTTAGCTAAGTCTGAGTCTGGTAATGGTTTTGTTAAATTAGGTGAAGACAGGTGGCATCTGGGAAGGACCTGAAAATGTGGTGAGATTTCAGACGACCAGGCCTCCAGAGCAGGAAGGAGGTAAGAAGGGCAGGTTTGGTGTCGGGCTGGCAGGAGCTTGCTCTTGAACGACCAAGTCTTAGTCCTTGGAAGGCTGGCCCCTCCCAAAATGTGTGACCAGCCCTTGGACACAGCTGCTGGGCGTGGAGCCTGGAAGTGTTTTCACAAGCCTGTCAGGAAGCCCTGCTCATAGCTGCAGTGTTCACCTTGTAACTGCCATGTTCTTGGCACTGGTGCCTAAACCCTGTTCTGGTTCTGATATACAAAGCCTTCTGATGATGTGCACACAGGTGTGTGAGGAATGGATGGCAAGCGGAATTTTTTTTTTTTACTCTTTCATTTATTCCTTGATAAGCAGTCCTGTTGAAATCTGTATTACTAAATCACAAGAAGGCAAATTTAGAAAACTTAAATTTGAGGTCATATCAGCAAGTAGCACGGTTAAAGGAATCGAGAATTTCTAGGCAGCTTGCGTCGTTTTAACGGAAGGTACACTTGAGATTAAGGTAAACGCGTTAACAACTATTTCTAAATACTTCTTCAGTATTAACAAGGACCTTAGAAATTAAATCTGTGGAAAGAGCTAAAGTGCTGCTTCACAAGTTAGACTGTGTTTTAACACTCTATACTGTCGGGTTTTTAGTACAAAGTGCCTGGCGTTCAGACGCGCCTGGGACCTGCAGGTAGAGCTCAGGGAAGGGACTGCCTCAGAGCCTGGGCCCTCTGTCAGCACGGGCCAATCCTGATGGGACTGAGGCCCCGTCTGCTGCAGCTCAGCAGCCGGACATGGGCTGCAGCTGAGGGGAGTTGTGACTGGTGGGCGTCTTCAGCATGTTCCCCCCAGCAGTGCTGAAGAGACTCCCCCTGGCACCCAGCGGGGGGGGGCACCGTGTTCACCAAGCGCACGTCTATTCAGAGGCTCGTCTGACTGCAGGGCCTCCCCAGGAGTGTGTCCTGCTCCTGCTGTCCCGAAGACTCCAGGTCTTGGGACTCAGGAGGCAGCGACACAGTAACTTTGGAGAGTTCCGTGGGCAGGCCCAGCTGGTCCTACGAGATGGGGGTGAGCCAGGTGACCTCAGGGAGGAAGCTGTGCTAATGGGCCTGTGGCCCATCCACAGCCTGCTGCTTTGCATCTGACCGTGAGCTCTGAGTCTTTAAGGTGAGGGATGTCTTGTCAGGTTTTAAAAGGATCTGCATCTGGTGAAACACAGCTCCCCTTGGACTGCACTGGAGACCCAGTGTATACCTTATTGTGGAAAATCCTCCTGGTGTGTTGAGTGTACACTGTGTCCACATCCTGAGCTGTATTAACAGGCTGAGCCCCGGGAGCAGTGCCGGAGGAATGGACCCCAGGGGCTGAGTGAATGCTGTCCACCTGAAGCTGGGGAGGGTCTGGGGTGGGCCCCAAGGCCCCATCCTTGTGGTTGCAGCTCATGTTAACCCCTAGTCTCGGGACCCAACTCCTCCAGGCTCATCCACAGGCGCTGGGCATGGCCTGCTGTTGGAGGGGACAGTGGAGCTAAACCCCCTCTTCTGTAGGTGAGGTGGGCATCACCGTGCAGGTGACCCAACTGTCTGAAAGAAAAGCAGGCCACTAGAGCTTTAGAAAAGTAAAGTTGCCATCCATTTATTTCCTGTAGTCCTTAAAAACAGAAGAACATGTTTCACACTGAAGCTCTGCAATCCTGTACACCAGAGAGGCAGCCCCACTCATGCTGCGAGCTGGTCCACGTCCTCTTGGCTCCTGTTGGCCAGATGAGCTTCAATAATTTCCGCAAAGAGACTCCTCTTCAGCAGATTATATGCCAGTGGTAAAAGCTGGCCAGCAACTTTATGAAAATACTGAAAAACCAAAGAAGGTGGTATTAGCCAGAGAGTGCAGCAGGCACTTGTTTAACAGAGCCCACATCCCAAATGCAAACCCTTCACCTGTCTCCAGGTGCTGTGGCCAGGGAGGACAGACTGCAGCCCCAGCAGGACAGAGGTTCAGGGAGCACTCCCCACACTCCCACAGCCACTGCTGGGCAGACAGGACTTGAGGCAGGTGACAGCCCCGAAGTCACCACAGCACCTGCCTCCCTGACCCTGAAACAACTAGAGCTGAGGTAACCACTGCTGGGGCTGTAAGTGGGTTTCTCCTATTTAATGAGGCGGTGCTGATGATAAAATATCGCCAGTACATTTTAAAGATTTTAAAGCATACTTCCAAATAGCAGTTACTCTTCATCTAGCACAGAACAGATTCTCTATGGAGAATGAGATGGAGCCCAAGAAGGTGTATGTGTCACTCTGAAGTTGTGTACGTAGCTATACAGACTTAACAACAAACATTTGTTGTTGAGAGTTGTTAAGTCATGTTCAACTCTTGAGGACTGCAGGCCACCGGGCTCCTCTGTCCACGGGGTTCTCCAGGCGAGAGTACTGGAGTGGGTTGCCATTTCCTCCTCCAGAGTATCTTCCCCACCCAGGGATTGAACCTGCATCTCCTGCATTGGCAGGTGGGTTGCTTCACCACTGAGCCACTTGGGAAGCCCCATGCTAACATATACCTGAAGGCAAAAAAGTCTTGGTCATTCACCATGGCCAGAACATAAGATGAACCTCAAATAAGAAATATTCTTAGAACTCAAGAATCATTTAAGAATCTGCTTAAAATCATTTCAAAAAGTTCATTTTGAAATTCCAGCTGAGTCCAGACCCCACCCGTGTGTGTGTGTCTGGGGGGGGTGGTGCTCACTCACATGGGAGCCATGGCAGAAGAGGTCTAGCCCCAGCTCCAGCCCCATCCCATAGTCACACTCATCGTTAGCAAACTGCACGTAGGTCATCATCTCCTGGACAGGGCCAAAGGCCTGCAGTCTGTCGGCGTCGCTCGGGGCCTCCACAATTGTCCTGCAGATTCTCCTGAGGCTGGCTGAGAGAGCAGGGCCGCAGCGTTACCTGTGAGCACCCACACCTCCCGTGACACCGTCCCTGGGGTCCTCCTGCCTTGCTGCTGTAACTCACATCAGCTGTTTTAAGCCATTTTTATGCTCGAATCTTAACTAAATCCATTTCTTGATCCAGCAAAGTGGCTTCCCCATGAGTCTAACTACAACCAGGAGTCACACCAGCTTCCAGAGATTCCCCTTGGCTAGTCCAGGGTGCACAGACCATGGACAAGCCTGACCCACCTGGTTTTAACTGTCCTCAAGATAAGAATGTGTTTTCATTTTTAAATGGTTGAAAAAAATCAAAAACAGTGTGGAGACTGAGCAGACACAGAGCCCACCTCTGGGCTCATCCACACCAGAAGATGGATTAAAAAAAAAAACCTAATAGTAAAGTTTGCTCTTTTTGCCTTCGTCTAACTGAAAAAAGCAGTACAGAAAAAGAAAAGAGACAAATCACTGTGGAATTAAACCTTTACCATTTCCTTTACCAACATGGGGGTGTGGAGCCACAGCACAAATGCAATTTGAGTTAAAATAGAGAAAACTGCTTAACATTTATCCACATTAGAGAAAACAGTGCTTTAACATTTCTGCTCGATGCCCTCTTGTTTGCATGCTCCACCCCTCCCCGCCCAAGGGAGCCAGATGAAGGGGTGTTCCCAGGAGAAAGGGGAAGGGCAGGGGACAGGCAGAGAGCTCAGGAGAGATTTTATCCTCCTTTTCAACAAAGCAATAATTAGATTTTGTGTATGAAAAGTTCATTTGCAAAGAGTGCTTACACTTACATAAGAAGTAACTCAGGATGGGCTTCTAAAAGCTAAAAAAACCTACATTCAGATGGAAAACTGTCCACAAACACATGCTGTTTCAGAAACTACTATAGTGTAAGTTGACTGTAATGTCAAAGGTTGTGCAATAGTAGAAAAAGTCACCTAGACCATAGGCTCGTATTGTTTAAACTTGTAAAAACACTGTTGCGAGTGCTGTTAGGCAAGCATGCATTAATAAGAAGCACCTTATGTACTGGGTTACTCCCATACACCTCTCTGCACGGTCCTCACCGCCACTCACCAGGTGACAGGTGGAAGACGTGGTTTAGTCAAGTTATACAACTGGTTAAGGCCACACAGCTGCAAACCCAGCTTCAGTTCAAGCCTCCCTGACCCCAGAGCCTGAGCCCTTCATCACTGCAGGTAGGGTGGGGAACTGCATCCACCTACTCAACACCCATTAACACATGCTCATGTCCACATAAATACCCTACCATCAGTTTCAGGGAGCTCTCTGTATCCAACATCATTTTTATCCACTGGGACAACCAAGCCTGCTCCGTGAAAGGTCTTTGTCACCACCTTAAATAAAACACAAAAATAACATGGAAAATAGACAAAAACAACAAAGGAGGGGGGCAAATAAAGCTCATACACAAACCCTTAAGACTTCTGCCAAAATTTAATTTGTGCCTTTTATTTCAGTAAATTTGGACCCCAGGGCAGAAGTTTACTATTATTTCTTCCCTTTGAAATCAGGTAGAAGTCAAGCACTTGAAATAATTACAGAGCAGTGAAATGAATGGCTTTTACTGTCAGCATACGGAAGTCTTCCCCGTGTGCCCCACCACAGAGGCAGGGGGCGGTCAGTTCAGGCCACAGCTGCTGGGCAGAGAGCCAGAAGGCCGGCCCAACAGGAGGGGATGTGGCCAAAACTCCTGCCAGTCTGTGACATGCAGGTCCCCGTCCCACCAGGAGCATTCAGACTTGCCAGGAAACTTCGCTTAAGTCAGGCAGCTTCTAGTTTTTGGGGCGCCCTTTATGGAGGCAAATGATATAACCATGGCTGAAATCATGGTTCTAAGGTTTTTTTATTTAAAAAGTGTTTACCAGGCTGCATCACAATGGGGTGAGACATGCTCCCCTCCCCTCCCCTCACTCTAAGGTGGCAAAAGGCCCCTGGTGAAAACTGGAGAGGTAAAACAGCAACATGAAATCTTAGAGCCCCTTGAAATGCCCTATGCAGGTAGTTATCATTCCATGGACACTTTTAGAAACTACTTTCTGACCTCAAGGACTAAAAGAGCTGATAAGACAGGAATTCAGTGACTACAACTTACCCGAAAGTCACCCACCTCGGCAGCTGAGTCAGGATCAGAAAAGGAACTGGAGTAGGATTTTCAATAACTAAGCTAAAGTACTTAGTTACCAGTACTAATTCAGGGTTGACTAGTACTTCATTTGGCTGAGAATGTGCAGATGAAGCAGCCACATGCAGGAGACTGCTCAGAGGCTGGAGGTGACTGGGTGTCCCGACTCCAGTAATAAATGTCCCTCCTCCCCAGGGGTTATCAGGACAGACTCAGAATTCTCATTTTCCCAAAGCAGAATTCTTTTCAGCTTCTCTGTTAAGTTACCCAGGCAGGTACAACTGAAAAACCCAAAGGATCCCAAACCCAGAGGTATCTGCTGTTTATGAAACTCCACTCACACAGCAGGTGCAAAGGGAAGGCTGGTGGGCTCAATAAAGCAAGGAGAGAAGACTTCTCACACCATTTCCTGGAGGAATTCACATGCCCCAGTACACAGTTCAGGACCAACATCACCCATATGCCAACGACCCTCAGGGCTGGCTATAAAGCCCGTAAGGCAGACCTTTACAAATCCACCCAAAATCAGCTGGCATGAAATCCCCCAACCGTAGCCACTAAAAAAAGAAATGTAAGCAAGTGTGAGGCATAAAGCCGCTCTTCTACTATGAAATGAGCAACTGGTAGATCAAGACTAGAGACCGGCTGGCCTGGCCTGAGCTCTGCAACCACAGAAAGGGTGCCCTGTCCTGTGCCTACTACACCTGCAGGACCCTTCCAGTCCAGCCCTGAGGGAGGCGGGGGCAGCTCTCCTCAGGAGGGGAGGGGAGGAGATGCAGGTGAGCAGGAAAGGAGAGGGAATCCACCCCCGCTGCCCCCCACCCTGAAACAGCAAACAGAGGCTGACAGATGCGACTCATACTTTCTTGTCTCTCTGCTTCATCCTCACAGTTCTCTGCTCCAGGGAGAGCCCCAGTTCTCTGGCTGCTTCTGTGAGTTTCTCATCTATGGTTTTCAAGAGACTAGTTTTCTTCTTATCTGTTTCTTCTTTAAGCTTTTTCATCAAAAATAATCTGAAAAAGAAGGAAAAGCCCTCATTAGTATGTAGTCCTCATTCATATGGATGCTGCTGTACTAAGTGCACCGACCCTGGGAAGTTGAGGGGAGCCAAGTTACAGGCATCAGACCCCGAGAAATAGAGGGCAGAATAACCACCAGCGTTCTCTCAAGCCCCTGATTCTTCAGGCAAGAGAAAAGCAGTATTAATAAATACCTGCCAGTCACAGAAACAGCAAACAAGATCTGTTATCCCCGTGATGTCTACAACCAAGGCGTAAGGTATCTAAAAAGTGAGGTGAAGCCAAGTTTACGTTGCATCACTTGATGCAACAACTAGGATCTGACATACAACTCTGCAGAAGTCTGATGTAACAGGAGAAAAGAATATGGAGACTCCAAAAAAGGATTTTGCACTTGTGCAGAATGGGAGGAACTCTATAATACTTAAGCATCAGCAAATTCTTTTAATGTTACCTTCAAATCTGTTACGAAATTTTGAAAATGTAAAGGAAAGCAAAACTATTTTAGAAGTTAATACAAAAGCACAATTCAAAATAACTTTTTTTTAAAAGTAACTTTTATTTTAACTTTTTATGTTTTTGGTTGCACGGTAAGGCATGTGGGATCTTAGTTCCCCCATAGGGGACTGGACTCGTGCTCCCCAACAGTAGAAGCACAGAGTCTTAATGACCAGACTGCCAGCGAAGTATACAAAATAAAATTTAAAGGTATGCGAAATAGTGCATTACTGCCAGTTATGGAAATAATTTTATGTTAAGAATGCAGGAGAGTGTGTGGAGATAAGGGAACCTTCCTATACTGTTGGTGGTGACAGAAATTGGCTGCAGCCACTATGGGGAACAGTATGGAGGGTCCTCAAAATACTAAACACAGGGCGACCGTATGATGCAGCAGTCACACTCCTGAGCATACACCTGGAGAAAACTACAATCTGAAAAGACATGTCCACGCACGCCAGTGTTCACTGCGCACTATTCCCACCAGCCAGGACATGGAAGCAACCTAGATGTCCGTCCACAGAGGAGCAGGTAAAGAAGATGCGGTGCCTATATCCAACGGAATACTACTCAGCAATGAAAGCACGAGACAGTGTCATCTGCGCAGCGTGGATGAACCCAGAGACTAGCATACTAAGGGAAGTGAGGAAAAGGATCTTAAAAATAAGATACAAATGAATTTATCTACAAAACAAAGATAGAGTTACAGATGTAGAAAACAAACACGGTTACCAGGAAGTAAAGGATAAACTGGGAGATTGGGACTGACATACACACACTATATGAAACAGATAACTAGTAAGGACCTACTGTATACAGCACGGGGAACTCCACACAATAGTCTGTAATGAGCTACATGGGCAAAGAATCTAAAAAGCGGGATGTATGTAACTCATTCATGTGCTGTACAACAGAAACTAACAACACTGTAAACCAGCTATACCGCAGTAACTCTTACAAAAGACGCTTCCACCACTAGAGCAGGAAGTCAGGAGTGCGAGAGCAGGCTGGAATCGGCCCAGCCGAACGCCCGTCAGTCCGCTTCCTGCAGCCACTGCCGGGCTCGCTGGAGGAAGCCGCGCCTGCCCAGCACTGACGCTGCGCAGTGGCCGCTGGGGCACTGTTCTCATCCCCATTTTACAGATCGGGAAGTTGAGGCAGAAGACCACACCGTACTCAAGCTGAGAGAATGCGTGTGCGCTGGTTAAAGCTGAGACCACAGGATCAGAGTCTCCTAATTACAGCAAAGTCCCAGAACACCTTGTCTCACCTCAGCAGCCGTGAGTCAGGAGGTCTGTCAACATTACCACACAGCACACTGCGGCCACGGGCCTGGGGCCCCTCCCCTCAATGCCCCTCTCCACGCAGCGCCTCCTCCCTGCCTCCCTCGGGCCCAGGGGGAGGGCCTCTCAGGACAGGGCCCACCCCTACCCAGCAGGACTACTTCTGCTCCTGCTTGCTCAGCTCCGTCTCAGCTTCAAACCCGCGCTCTGACACCGCTTTGTGGTGCTCGGGGCGGAGATGTGCCCACGGAAAGAGCCAGAACGTCCTGTGCTGTTCCATGAGCCAGGAGTGAGCCTGGCCCTCGGGAGACTCCTGCAGTGTTCATGAGGAAAACATCAGTTCACTAGGCTATAGGGCGCTCCCCCAGAGTGAAGCTCAATGTCACACCGGACTCCCCATCCCTTCACGGTAGGGAGGCCACAGCCACAGCACCATCCATCAAGGGAGCAAAGTCTTCAGGAAGTGAGCGCTGCCACGCTCACAAGGCTGGTTACAACTTCCCCCAATTCTAATGTTTGCTTTTCAAATCTTGAATTTTTAGAAATGACAGCAAACAGTCAACTGTCCCCATCAGTTCACTTGAGAAAATGTCCCCCCAACGCTCAGGTCGGTGGTGCACCACCGGCCACTCTCTCCAATGGGAGTGGAAACAGCTGAGCTCAGCACTTGGTCCTGCAGGGCCTCTTGCCCTGAAACAGACCCTCCGCACTGCCCACCCGGCGCCCAGCAGCCGGGCCTGATTCGTTCTTCCAGCTCTGTCAGCAAGCTGGGGACCGTGCTGTGACCACACACTGTCCGCCGCTCACCCGCTGCCGCCTGGCCATTGAGGG
>SJYF01266114.1:752454-770287 GCA_006410515.1 Procapra przewalskii | reverse complement strand
TTTCTCATGATGTACTCTGCATAGAAGTTAAATAAGCAGGGTGACAATATACAGCCTTGACGTACTCCTTTTCCTATTTGGAGCCAGTCTGTTGTTCCATGTTCAGTTCTAGCTGTTGCTTCCTGACCTGCATGTAGGTTTCTCAAGAGGCAGGTCAGGTGGTCTGGTTTTCCTATCTCTTTCAGAATTTTCCACAGTTTATTGTTATCCACACAATCAAAGGCTTTGGCATAGTCAAGAAAGCATAGATTCCTTTCTGGAACTCTTACTTTTTCAATGATCCAGCGGATGTTGGCAATGTGATCTCTGGTTCCTCTGCTTTTTCTAAAACCGGATTGAGCATCTGAAAGGTCACAGTTCATATACTGTAGAAGCCTGGCTTGGAGAATATTGAGCATTAATTTGCTAGCATGTGAGATGAATGCAATTGTGCAGTAGTTTGAGCATTCTTTGGCATTGCCTTTCTTTGGGATTGGAATGAAAATTGACTTTTTCCAGTCTTCCAAATTTGCTGGCATACTGAGTTCAGCACTTGCACAACATCATCTTTTAGGATTTGAAAGAGCTCTGCTGGAATTCCATCACCTCCACTAGCTTTGTTCATAGTGATGCTTCCTAAGGACCACTTGACTTTGTATTCTAGGATGTCTGGCTCTAGGTGAGTGATCACACCATCCTGATTATCTGGTTGTGAAGATCTTTTTTGTACAGTTCTTCTGTGTATTCTTGCCACCTCTTCTTAATATCTTCTGCTTCTGTTAGGTCCATACCATTTCTGTCTTTTATTGAGCCCACTTTTGCATGAAATATTCCCTTGGTATCTCTAATTTTCTTGAAGAGATCTTGTTTTTCCCATTCTATTGTTTTCCTCTATTTCTTTGCACTGATCACTGAGGAAGGCTTTCTTATATCTCCTTGCTATTCTTTGGAACTCTGTATTCAAATGGGTATATCTTTCCTTTTCTCCTTTGCTTTTCTCTTCCCTTCTTTTCACAACTATTTGTAAGGCGTCCTCAGACAGCCATTTGGCTTTTTTGCATTTCTGGTCAGGGTAAAGGAACCAGAGATTAAAATCGGCAACATCCGCTGGATCATCAAAAAAGTAAGAGAGTTTCAGAAAAACATCTATTTCTGCTTTATTGACTATGCCAAAGCCTTTGACTGTGTGGATCACAATAAACTGTGGAAAATTTTGAAAGAGATGGAATACCAGACCACCTTTCCTGCCTCGTGCAAAATGCTGGGCTGGATGAAGCGCAAGATTGCCAGGAGAAACATCAATAACCTCCTATGTGCAGACGACACCAGTGTATTGGCAGAAAGTGAAGAGGAACTAAAGAGCCTCTTGATGAAGGTGAAAGAGGAGAGTGAAAAAGCTGGCCTGAAACTCAACATTCAAAAAACTAGGATCATGGCATCTGCTCCTATCACTTCATGGCAAATAGGTGGGGAAACAATGGAAACAGTGACAGACCTTGTTTTCTTGGGCTCCAAAATCACTGTGGATGGTGGTGACAGCCATGAAATTTGTTGCTCCTTGGAAGAAAAACTATGACCAACCTAGAAGACATGTTAAAAAGCTGAGAGATTAGTTTGCCGAAAAAGGTCCATCTAGTCAAAGCTGCAGTTTTCCCAGTAGTCATGTATGGATATGAGAGCTGGACAATAAAAAAGGCTGAGTGCCGAAGAACTGATGCTTTTGAACTGTGGGGATGGAGAAGACTCTTGAGAGTCCCTTGGACTGCAAACAGATCCAACCAGTGAATTGTTAAGATCAGTCCTGAATATTTGTTGGAAGGACCGAGGCTGAAGGTGAAGCTCCAAGACTTTGGCCACCTGATTCAAGGAGCTGACTGGAAAAGACCCTGATGATTGGAAAGATTGAAGGCAGGAGGAGAAGGGGACAACAGAGGATGAGATGGGTGAATAGTATCACTGACTCAATGGACATGAGTTTGAGCAAACTCTGGGAGATGGTCAAGGACAGGGAAGCCTGGTGTGCTGCAGTCCATGGGGTCACAAAGAGCTGGACACAACTGAGCAACTGGACACAGCATCCACCTAGCAGAAGCAGTGGTTAATATTTAATATAGTCAGTAGTTTTCTACTTGCTTCTTTTTTTGAAAATTTTAAAAACATTTTAAAAAATTATTGAGATAATCCTGATCTTAAAATTTTATAACTTTCTCTAAAACATAAAGCTTCCTAAAAGCATTGTTTCAGGACTTTCCTGAATGGTGCAGTGGTTAAAACTTCACCTTTCACTATAGGGGGTGTGGGTCTGATTCATCCCACATGACTCACGGCCAAAAATCCAAAACATTAAAAAGAAACAATATTGAAACAACCTCAATAAAGACTTAAAAAAAAAAGGTCCACATCAAAAAAATCTTTTTAAAAAACATTATTTAATACTTCATATGTATTTCAATGGTTACATAAATATGCCATTGGACAAATGTTTAATAATATAATGAATGATTCTCTCATTAATTTGTTTTCACTATTTGCCTTAAATTTTTGTTGCTATAAATAACTCTGGGCTTCCCAGGTGGCGCTAGTAGTAAGGAACCCAGTTGCCAATGCAGGAGACATAAGAGATATGAATACAATCCCTGTCTCAGGAATATGCCCCGAAAGAGGGCCTGGCAACCCACCCCAATACTCTTCCCTGGAGAATCCCATGGGCACGGGAACCTGGTGGGCTACTGTCCATGGTGCTGCAAAGAGCCGGACACAAGTGAAGTGATCTACCATGTGTGCACACACGCACCTAACTCTATATTCAACACAGAACATTCTGGAGTATTATCTCAGTGAGGGTTCTCAGAAGTCTTGCTGGATCCCTTGACATGAAGAACTTGGGAAAGAACATCCCTAAGACATGAAGAATTCAGTGTCATAACACGTATTTGCCAGACTTCTTTCTAAATAAAGCACTTTGAAGTTGCAGCAAAAAGTGTTTTATCACTTAGAAGGAGTCTGTGAAAGTGCTCTTTTCAAAACAGCATTGGGCTATTATTCTGAAATATTCTGAATAATCTGAAAACAGATTATTCTCGTTAAAAATAATCTTTGCTAGGACCTCTCTGGAGGTCCAGCAGTTAAGACTCTGCCCTTCCAATGCAAGGGGTGTGAGTTCGGTCCCTGGTCAGGGAACTAAGATCCCGCATGTCATGCAACACAATCAACAAATAAAGAAGAATAATAAAATAATTTAAAAAATAAATGCTTCCCAATTGTTTTCCATTTCTTTTGAAATTAAAATTTTCAACAACAGAGATGGTAGCTAGTAACAAAAAGTCTGTGCTCCCCTTTCCTTTGCGTGAGTGTGTGCTAGGAAGGAGGCATGGTCCAGGCAGGGCTTCAGTTCCCAGTCTAGCCTGGCTGCAGTCCATGTGTCTAGTGAGGCAGTCCTGCTGATGGGCAGTGGGCAGGAGAGCTGCATGTCATGTCCAGGACAATTTTTCTGGAGAAGCCCATGTGCCTTCTCCATTTCCTCTTTCTTTGCTGTCTGGATGAAGAGGGCACTGTGGCCCCAAGGGACGGTGGAGCCACAGGGCAAAAGAACCCGTATGTGTCAACCCACCTGGGAGGAAAGCCACAGACAGCTAAGGACACTGCTTCATGAGCAGGAGATAAATATGTATTAATTACCCCATGGAAATGCCGGCAGCCACTTCTTATAGTAGCTGACTATCCACCCCATCGTAGGTATCCACATAAAAGATGACCAGACAGAAAAGACACCAAGTGCTTCTTTATTTTTATTTAATGGAAAACACCATAATTTGTTGCTCATTTTTCAGTTGCTAAATCGTGTCCAACTCTTTGCAACCTCAAGGACTAAAGCCTGCCAGGCTTCCCTGTCCTTCACTGTCTCCTATATAATGGCATATACATGGTAGCTCAGTTGGTAAGGAATCCACCTGCAATGCAGGATACCTGGGTTCGATTCCTGGGTTGGGAAGATCCCCTGGAGAAGGGAACATCCAGCCACTGAGGTATTCTGGCCTGGAGAATTCCATGGACTGTATGGTCCATGGGGGTCGCAAAGAGTTGGAGACAACTCAGAGACTTTTACATGCTATTATGTATATATATATAAATATACACACACACACACACACACACACATATATATATGTCACAAAATTCTTTTTAAAGGTAAAAACCATACACACACACACACCCCATATATATATACATGCTGCTGCTGCTAACAAATTCTTTTTTAATATTTGGGACATCTGATCATGGACATAGGTGGTCTTCTTTCTTTCAGGCACAAATACTGTTACTATTGATGCAGCTCCTAATTCCAGAGCCTTCCTGTTTCACCATGAAACTGATGAGAGTGGCTTTGGAGATCGCCCACCAAGTGGGGAGGTGACCTCTGCTCATTCTGTCTTCAGGCTACACTTCCTCTCTCCCTGGAAATCTGTATCTGTTGTGGGGCTGTTTATTCCCAGGCCTTTCAAAGTATCTTGTCATGGCTACAGTCCCACGGAGCCTGCATTTTCACATGCTTTTCAGCTTAGATCAGGGAATCACTGTGGCATTAAATTAGCCACAGGAGAGCTCCATTGCAGTTTCCAGGGGGGTTGGGGTGGTCTGCAGTTATACCTTCCTGGCACATAACTGCATCTCTGCAGTTTTTAGTGGGTCATATCTATTTATACAGGTGAGATAAGCAGCCAGGGCAGGGGGCTCACTTACATTCAGAATGTTCATTTTAAAAGTCCATAAAACCTTCTGGAAGCCTAGAGTGTGTTTCTGTGGAAAGACACATGAAAGTGAGGCTTCAATGGATAAGCTCTGATGTGTTTTATTTTTTGTCTTGGGGATCTTAAAATTCATAGCAACAGTTTATACTTAGGACACATAGTTAATTCACTGCCTAATGCATGAAAAACACACTTATTTTTGTGTACTATCCACTATTTTTCTTCCTTTCCTTATAATCTGTCTGACAGGCAGCTGCCACAGTCCTTTGTTGTCACATGTGACAGCGCTTTCCAGCTTGTCCTACAGGATGAAAAGTACAAGAAGATTCTTGGCACTTGCAAGAGGAGCAAGACTGAGGGCAGTCCTTTACTGCAGAGCTCGTCAGCACAGCACTCTGCATCTCCTGGGCAGGCTTTTCAGGGGCATGCACACGCTCTTCTCAGAGGCCAAAAGCCAGGTTTCACACATTACTGTGTCCCAAATCCCCAAAGCCTGAAAAGGGAATCCAAAACCTGAGATCACACCTACTCTGAGAATCAGGGAAACCATATGGAGAGTGTGAGTTACCGTACTGCCTGATGCTTCTGGGATTTCCTTCTGGAACTCACAGACGGGAACCCTTACAGGACCTGCACCACAGGGCAGACCCGGCGGCCACCAGGACATCCCGGTTTTGAAGTTTCAGCTCATTCTCCTTCAGCTGCTGAGGGCTGCACTCACCAGTCTGTTTCGTTTCACATTGGGGAAGAGAGAAGTAACTAGGGAGTTTAGCACATGCAAACTCTAGGCGACAAATGTGGCTGTGTTTGGGGATTACAGTACATGAGCTCGGATCTGGGCTCTGCACGAAGGAGACCAAAGAGCAGCATTCCAAAGGCCAATTCTAAAAGAGAAATCCCTTGTCTCATCATTTCACAAGGAAATAACTCTAAATCACCAACGAAACAATAGATGACATATACTTTGTTAAAATTAAAATGGCATTTTTGCGGCCAAATGGTACATTACATTTCCAAAGAACTCACTGAAAATCACATTGTCTTTAGACAGACGAATCAGTTATTTTCGTTTTGATGGATCCATCCTCTGGGTCATTCTGCTTTTTAATTCCCTGTGTGTGTGCTCAGTCACTTCAGTCCCGTCTGACTCTTTGCAAGCCCCTGGACTGTAGCCCGCCAAGCTCCGCTGTCCATGGGATTCTCAAGGCAAGAATACTGGAGTGGGTTGCCATGCCCTCCTCCAGGGGACCTTCCCGACCAGGGACTGACCCTGCATCTCTTATGTCTATTGCATTGGCAGGCGGGTTCTTCACCACCAGCGACAATGAGTCCACTGACCTTTCTTTCCTCTATCGACTATGTCTCCCCCACCCACCACCCTCTGAACACACCAGCAGATTGAGACGAGCAGCCTGCCCTCCACGACCCCCCTGACTGGCACTTAGATTCACCGGGCCAAGGAAGAGGAGCCAAGCCGGGATGAGCTGCCGGCTGCCTGCACACAGTCCTCTGTGTAGACGGAGACCCTTCTACACGGGGCTGTCAGATCGACTCCTGCTGTGGTGGGAAACACGGATGCAAGCCCAGACTGGAGCTCAGGAAAGCTCATCGTGTGGCAGCACGAGGGAGCTGGGAGCTGGCACACCAGACACGCATCTCCCAGACCTGCTCCTCTGTTTAGAGTTCTCAAAGGCTGCTCTTCTTCGCAGTGGGAATGACGGAGTCCACTGCCCGGCTAACCCTTCTCCCCTTCTGAGAAGCTGCCCACTGTTCTCCAGAGTGGCCGCACCGATTTCCAGCACCCCCAGCAGTGCATGAGTCCCTTTCCTCCACACCCTCTCCAGCATGGGTTACTCTCCCAGCCCCCTCCACCTCTATGCCTGGTTCTGCCTCTGCAGGCCCCTCAGCCGCCCACCACCTCCCTCCTTAGACTTTGTCACTTCTGGGCCATGTCCCACGTTCCAGACTTTTCTGTCCGACAGTGATACTTTATCACCATTCAGAGAACAGCTGGAAATATGCCATATGAACCAAGCTTATGCTATTAGTGGGAGCTAAAGGCCAAATACCTGGCACTGGGGCTTGAGTCACTGATTTTCAAATTGCGGTGAGAAAAATAAAGTCATAAGGTGCTAGTGTAGCCGGGGCCCCAGTGTGAGCCAACTCCCCAAGCAATGCACTCTCATCGGGGATCTGGCTGGAAGGGAGAGGTGTCCTCGGAGCCTGAGGGCAGGACGGGAGGGTCCGAGGGCAGTCTGACGGATCAGAGTGCAGATTCTTCAGCCACAGGGCCTGGGCTCAGGCCCGCAGATGGACGGCCTCGTGGCTAGTGACAGTCCTGGACGAGCCAGTCAGTCTCCCCTTTCGGGCGTGGATGTGAGCAGCCTTGGGCCTCTTGGGTTTCTCAGGCTGATCCATGCAGGTGACCAAGCGGTGTGTGGCACGGGTCACACGCTCTGTAAGTGCCAGCTGCTATGTGGTGAGTCTCTGCAGCCCTGCCTTCTGGATGCCTGTGTGAGCTGGTGGAGAACAGGGCACTGCCTGGCTCCAGGATAAGGCACTTCGGAGCCTATTCTCCAATGAAAAGTGACCCAGAGAGGGAGAGAGCTCTGCCAGCCTGTGACCCCGAGACACACAGCTGACTGTGGTGCGGCAAAGACCCTGGGCTGCAGAGCCCACAGTGTTCTCTCCTTGGTGGGGGATTGTCTGTGCATATGGGGCTGCCCAGAACCCTCAAATGTGCTGGGGCCTTCCAAGGACAAGGGTGGGTGATGAGAGCAGTCTGGGAGTCAGTTACCCCAAGCTGTAGCGTGTACAGCCCACCCAGGGAAAGGCTGGCACTGCTGAGGGGCTCCAGTCACCCCAGAAAAAGAGATCTCGTGAAATCAATCAACTCTTGGAGGCTTTTCTCATTTCCCTCCTTCCTAAACCATACAGTTTTCTCCTAAACATATGTGTTTTAAATACAGTCTTGGTCATGTTCAAGGGAACTGGAAGTCCGGCTGGGAAGATGTTTACCCAGTGTGTCTACTCGGGGCTTGTGGGTCTCCCCCATGATCTACCAGCTTGTCCTCCACATGCAATTTTACTCACAAATAAAAGACAAATAATAAAACACGTGGACACACAGACACCGTTAACAAAGCCGAGATGACGCAAGAGCAGTGGTGATGCTCTTTTCTGGCTGACGACGTAACTCACCCTGGCGGATATCATCCTAACTGTCAGTGAGCACAGACAGACGGACTTGGGTGTTCTTCTGTCCTGAGTTCTTGCTGAAAGAAGCAGCTGCCTTGGGCCTGAGGACTGACCTCAGGGGTCCCAGGCAGGGCAGGCATGGCTCAGCATCAGCACCTCACGGACCTCTAGATGATGGCTTCACATGCTCGTGCTGTCTTCAGATGATCGTTTCTTGGGGGCAAGAGTCCTTGCATGCTTCTTTGGTATTTCAGCAGTGTGTAGTCAAGTCCAGAACATAATAAGGGATTCCCTGCCTGCCAATGCAGGAGATGTGGGCGCTATCCTTGGGTCCAGACGATTCTTTGGAGAAGGGAATGGCAACCTACTCCAGTGTTCTTGCCTGGAAAATCCCATGGACAGAGGAGCCTGGTGGGCTATAGTCCATGGGGTTGCAGAGTCAGAAACAACTGAGCAACTGAAAAACAACAATCTTTTAAGAGGGACGCTAGATGCAGTGAATTAGGGCCCAGCCGTACGGCCTCACTCTAACTTAATCACCTCTTTAAAGGTACCATCTCTGATTATAGTCACATTCTGAGGTTCACTGGTTACAGTATCAACATATGGATTTCCTGGGGACATTTACCCCTTAACAGGGTGTTATCTGAAAGTGTGGTTCTTGTCTGGTTATTGCTCAGTCACGTCTGACTCTTTGTGACCCCATGAATTGCAGCACGTTAGGCTTTCCTCTCCTTGACTAGATAGACCTTTGTCGGCAAAGCAATGTCTCTGCTTTTGAATATATTATCTAGCTTGGTCATAGCTTTTCTTTCAAGGATCAGGCCTCTTTTAATTTCATGGCTGCAGTTACCATCTGCAGTGATTTTGGAGCCCCCCAAAATAAAGTCTGTCACTGTTTCCACTGTTTCCCCATCTACTTGCCATGAAGTGATGTGACCACATGCCATGATCTTAGATTTTTTAATGTTGAGTTTTAAGCCAGCCTTTTCACTTTTCTCTTTCACCTTCAAGAGGCTCTTTAGTTCCTCTTCACTTTCTGCCATAAGGGTGGTATCATCTGCATATCTGAGGTTATTGACTAGTCTTATTTTTTTAATTAATTTATTTATCTTAATTGGAGGCTACTGTACAATATTGTGCTGGTTTTTGCCATGCATTGACATGAATCAGCCACGGTATACATGTGTTCCCCATCCCGAACCCCCTTCCCACCTCCCTCCTCATCCCATCCCTCTGGGTTATCCCAGTGCACCAGCCCTGAGCACCCTGTTCTAACGAGAAGAAAGACATATACGCTCAAGCATGACTCTTGAAATATTAGAAGTAGATGTCACCTTTTAAAAAATAATTTCATTTACTTATGGCTGTTCTGGGTCTTTCCTGCTACACGGCTTCTCTCCAGCTGCAGCAAGCAGGGGCCTCAGGCTGAGGTATGAGGGCTTCCCATTGTGGTGGCCTCTCTTGGGGAGCACAGGCTCTAGGGCATGTGAGGTTAGCAGCAGCAGGCTGCAGAGTACAGGCTCAGCAGTTGTGGTGCTTATGGGCTTAGTGGGATCTTCCTGGACCAGGGATGGAACGCATGTCTCCTGCATTGCCAGGCAGATTCTTTACCACTGGAGCCAGCAGTGAAGCCCAGATGCCAACTTTTAAATATATACCAAATAAATTCCTTTTCTTCTCTTAAATGATTAGTTATTTTTAGGGAAGGCAGAACAGCTCCTGGTAGCATTTCAGAAGATTTCTGGAAGTTCTGGTTTCATAATGACTGGCAGATGTCACTTTAAGGCACAGGAATTGATTATTTCTGGAGCAGTCACATGGCAAACCACATTTAAAAAACTACAACTTGCTTTTTGTTCATATTTTACAACTATAAAATATGTGATGTTCTTATATTTTATAATCTGTATTATAGCATAATTTACAAAGAGGGCATTATTATGTTTTTTTGAATCTGTAGGTAAACTGCTTACGAATTTTACATTAGAATCATGATGGTGGCATTATAAAATATTTGTTTTAAAACAGAGTGTTGGGTTTGACAGGGTTGGGGCTTTTTGCACCAGATGTTAAACTCCTAAGGGTGGGAACGTCTCTTCATCACTTTTCTTCTCCAAACTCTAAACCACAGGGGCTTATAGGAGGTGTTCAGCATATAGCAGTTAATTAAGTCAATGCTTTCCACAGGTCTTCTGTTCTCACTGCTGTGGAAATGCTGAGGAAGGAAGAATGTGAACAGCTCTGTGTCAGGATGTTTCACTTACATCTGCAGATTTTTGGGTAAAGTACTCTTCATTAACAAAGGAGAATAAAGGGCCTGATGACCCATGGGGAAGGGAGGAGAGCTGCAATTTCTTGTCCTGAGAGGGCAGGTGGTCTCCTATACCTGGACTCCCTGTCTCTACGGAGATTCATCTACAGACTGAAACTGCCTTGGTTCCTAGTCACGTGGAGTGGACTTGGAACGTCTCCCTAAATGGAGCTGCTTGTGATCCCAGCCCTTCCAACTCCTCAGAGAAAAGAAAGCTGATTAGGAGTCAGACTCGGGTGGCCCAATCCTTACCCCATGACCTAGGAAAACAAGTGGATCAGCTCAGCGGGCTAGTCACTGTGGCGCTGTGGGCCGTGCTCCTGGGGTGCTGACTCTGGGAGCAGCAGGAGAGGAAAGGGGAAGGTGGGTGCTACTGAAATCTTGCTGCAGGTCTCAGCTGACCCCCTTTTCAGTTCTCCCAGATTTCCAGGTCCATGGTGTGTGTCAACTCCACCCCACCCTGACCAGCCTGCAGTGCGGGCTGCCCCAGGGAAAGAGCATGCCCTTGAGTGAGCTGGCTCCCCTCAGCTGAGAAGGGTGCTCAGAGGGGCTTGGGGGAGAGCTGAGAGCGGCCCGCACGCCCAGGGTGGGGATGTCAGGATCGCTGCCAGCTTCCACAGCGTCTCAGATTCACTTTCCTGGGCTTCTTCAAGCCAACAAGTGCAGACTTGAGCATGTGGAGGTGAATGCCCTGAGTAACACCAGGGTTATGGTATGGTTCTCTCTCTGACTTGTGAAATTTTTCTGTTTTCTCTTTGAAGAATTAAAGTCTTGCTTTTCTCTGTTTTTCATGAAAAGAAATATGAAGAATGAAATAAATGCATCCAAAGCTGAAAGCGGTCAGTGGAATACCCCGTCTACAGCAGAGAGAGGACTTTTCTTTCCTGCCTTAACAAAGACCATTTCTCCCCTTATAGGATGAAGGTGACAAACTACATGACTTAGCATGGGAACTCAGAATATACAAGACAATTCCACTTACACACTCTCCTCTCAACTACTTTTGAAGGTGATGGAGAAAGTAAAAAAAATAGTCTGTGGCAAGACAGCTGAACTAAGAAAAAAGAAAAAGACAAATGACATGCACCGTCATAGCAGGCCTTGCCTGGTGCATAGTGCACGTCTGCATTACACGAGAATCACACCTCCTCTGAGCAGGGGGATGAAATCAACCTGTGAGGAGAGGTTTGGCCACTTCTTCAGAGGCCACCACTGTAATATGGTAATTACATGATTAATCTATTTCCTTTCCAAGTCATACAAGGGTATAAAGGACCAAAGGCTTGTCATGCATGCATAACTGGGGAAAAACCCCCCAAAACCTTGACTGAACTATGGATACAGTGCTAATGGTTCATAATTTGTCTCAAAAGTGTATGAAACTGCATCTCTACCTCCTGATCAATGGAGCAGTTCTTGGAGCTTCCCAGATCTGTTTCCTGGGTTATAATCCCTAGTTTGGCTTGAATAAAATGCTCTTTTCTTTCTTCTTAGCTTGATACTTGATTTTTTCATTGACCAAGGGAATTGCCAAATTCAGCACTGCAGTGCACCAACTCCCTGGGCCGTACTTCGTCTCCTGGTGGTTTTCTCCCAGAAAACCAGACGCTTTTAGGAGAAATGCTCAGATGGCGTCCTCAGACGACCTCCTGCATTCAAACATTTCCTCGGCTGAAAGACTTAGATTCCTTATTCAAACTAATTTCAGCACTCAGATGATCCAAGAGGCTGGTGTTTGTCTTCCCGACTAGGAGGAGCTTTACACTTTGGGGCCAGAAAAATCTATTTTGATTTCAGTATTAGCAGCTGAAGAATGTGTGGTACAAAGGGCTTAACACAAGCAGCAGATTTAAAGGAATATCTTTCGTGGTTTGCATGCCACGGAGGGCCTTTCATCTCATGTTCACACCAGGCTTTTCTATCTTCACGGAGGAACATCTGAGTTCTGGTGTTCATGGCCCTCTGCCTGTAGGGCAGAATGTTCAGATTATCTGCACTGAATACAATTCTCAGAAACAATGTAGCATTTGTGTCCTGCTCAGAGCAGTTCCGGAACCTCCAAGGCTCCCGCAGAAATTTCTTCACCGGTCAGCTGTCTCTTAGCATTCAAACTTTCACTTTGATTTTCCTTGTGGGTCTCTCAGGCATGATTTGGAAAGCAGATGACCTTAGGGTGGTATGTGTGTGCTCAGTTGTGTCCAACTCTGTATGACCTCATGGACTGCAGCCCGCCAGGCTCCTCTGTCCGTGGGATTTTCCAGGCAAGAATCCTGGAGTGGGTTGCCATTTCCTCCCCCAGGGGATCTTCCTCACCCAGGAACTGAACCCGTGTCTCTTGTGCCTCCTGCACTGGCAGGTAGGTTCTTTACCTCTGTTGGAAGAAATGGGCAAGTAGACGGTAGCCACGCACCCAGCAACTTCAAAGAAGCAGTGGGGGGATGGGAGGGTGGGGCTCTGGTGAGGGGCCTTATGTGTCAGCTTCTTGTCTGGCTCTTTCATTCAACAGCCTGTGTGAGACTCCTCCATATTTTGGGGGTGCACAGTTGAGGGTCACTCCCTGTCTTGCTGGATGGGGGTCATTTTAAACCTCCCTCCACCCCTGACTGCTTCATCATCAGAACCTGTCACTGAGATCTTCAGCAGACAGACCTAAACCTGCTCCCTTTGTCCCCCCACCCCAGGCCCTGCCATGCTGCATGGAGGCTGCGTCGTTCTTGGCATGTGCTGGGGGTGGGGAGTGGGGGGTGTCTTCTCTCTTCCCTCTCCCCTCCTGTCCTGTCTGCACAGGCGGCCTTTAAAATAGACTAGGGCCTGTTAAGGTGATGCCCACGGCCCACGTGGGCTTACAGGGCCCCGCCTAACTGTGCCCCACCATTATGTACTCCTGAGCTCTTTCCCCTCCTCTGCTTGGGCACCTCAATCAGGCAAATTCCTACCCACCATTTCTCAGAAAGGCCACCTCCCCAGCTGCCCTGTCCACATGGAAGCTCCCTGTCACTTCATGCACCTTGACGGCCAGGCCCCACATTAAACGACGACTCCTCGTCCCACTAGGCAGTGAGACCCTGGCCAGGTCTGGCTCCCCTCCCGCCCCGGCTGTATTGCAATGTCTGGCACAGTGCCCGAGAGGCAGCTCTCCACGTATTTCTGGAACCTACGACGGATTACAGTGTCAGGGACATCACGACGTCTATCAGAAAATGTATTACGGGGACTTTCCCTTAAAGCTGTACGGTCCGTGGCTTTGCAGCTGAAAACGGGCAGGTTGGGTACCGGGAACTCTGAGTGCTGTCCAGCGCCTTCAGTCCCTGGGGGCAACCAGCCCCTTCATAAGCTCCTCTGGACAAAGTGTTTTCCAGAAACACAGCCCCTGAATTAGAAGCGGCAGGGACGCGATGCCCGAGCCCCAGCCTGAAACTGGGGCACCGGCTCCATCAATGCACGCAGCATCCATAGAGAACAGCGTCCATGCCAGCCCCACTGCCTCTCCACCACTGCAGCTAATACATAATTTATTCAGAAGTTGTGAAGCAAAAAGAATGACATAAGAAGCTGACCCAACTCTGAGTTGTCAGTAGCTTTTTAGGCCACAAGAGGGAGATGTTTAAACTCCAGTTCAACATAAAGAAACAATTAGAAGAAATTGGCAATCATAAGGTTGGCCAGATGGACACCTATTTATATGATGTTGACTCCGGAATTCCATTTATTTTTAAGCTACAAAAATTCCAATTCTTTTTGTCTGCAATGTAATTTGCATTTTAAATGGCGTTATTAAAGACAGAGAATTGTCTGCCTTAAAATCCAATTTTAAGTCTAACAGTGTGCAGAAGTTTAAGTATTCAATGAGGTGACAAAGAGATGAAGATTCTTTTCAAAATGAGTATTTTTTTTTCTAAAACAGTCTCAGGGACGAAATTAGCTTTCTTTAAAAACTTACTGCTTCTTGAAACAGACTTCGAGACACAGAGAACAAACCTGTGGTTGCCAAGGGGGCAGGGGTTGGGGGGCTGGATTGGGGATGTGGGGCTGGCAGATGCAGACTGTTACAGATGGGATGGACTAACAGCAAGGGCAGACCGCACAGCACAGGGACCTGCGCTCAGCATCCTGTGACAGACCACAGTGGGAAAGAGTATGCAGAGGAATGTACATGCATGCACAGCTGAATCACTTTGTTGTACACCTGAAACTAACACAACAGTGTACATCAACCATAGTTCAATAAAAACTTAGTGTTTCTTTCACTAATTGTAAATATTTAAGCACCTGTGCCAATCATCAGATTTTTATTTATTTTTTGGCACAGCTTGTAGGATCTTGGTTCCCTGACGAGGGACTGAACCCACACCCACAGCAGCGGATGTGCAGTGCTAACCACTGGACCTTTAGGGAATTACCTACCACAGAACTTTAAAAGAAACGGACAGCCTACAGCTTGAGAGTCTATTAAGAGTGCCGAGTCTAGCCACTGACGTGTTCACCTCCCATGAGTTCATCCATAGTCACTGCACCTTCCAGCCCCCTGGCTGCCCTGAGGCCATGGGCGAGGTGTTAAAAGGGCCTGACCTGAGGGAGAAGGCTTTCTGAGAAGTGCGAGAGAGTTGAGGGGTGCTGTGATGGAGCCAAACGACAGTGAGGAGGACACTAGGGGGTGTCGAGCAGTCCAGGTTCCTTGCTGGGAGCGTCATAAGGATCAGCCAATGATGCTTCAGTTCAGGGATGAGAAATCTGAGGCCCAGAGAGAAGGTCTGAGGGTCTTGTACTGAGTGTGGGGCTGTGACTTGAACCCTACTCTTGAACAGAATTCCAGTCAACTGTGAAGTCTGAGGGTTGCTCAGATCACTGGGCCCTGGGGAACATGTGCTCACTCACTAAGCCCTGTCCAGCTCTTTGTGACCCCATAGACTGTAGCCCACCAGGCTCCTCTGTCCATGGGATTTCCCAGCAAGAATACCGGAGTGGGTTGCCACGCCCTCCTCCAGGGGATCTTCCCCACCCAGGGATCAAACCTGGGCCTCCTGTGTCTCCTGAGTCACAGATTCAAGAATCACAGATTCTTTACCACTGAGCCACCTGGGAAGTCCCCAGGTAATAAATTCTTTCCTATAATGGACCAGGGCTGTATGCTGTTACCCTACTGAGAACAGCAGGACTCGGCCAAGGTTCTCTTCTTCCCCTAAAACATTCTGCCCCAAGAGAGGAAAGGAAAACCTTCACAGCATCTCAAGGGCAGCTATTTCTGGAATGGCTGTCAGTGAACAGTAGATGGGGTAAAGATGCTGGCTTTCTGCTGACTCAGCAGTGTGATGTCAAGGCTTGTGGGAGCCCAAGCGCACCAGAATCACTGTGAACACACGCCATTTCAGGCTCCTAGGAAGTCATGGAGCGCGCTCGCATCAGATGACTTGTAAAAATCCCTGCGCTTTCCTGCAGCTGCCTGGAGCCGGAGCGTTTGTCCTGAGGGTGTCAACGTGATGCGAGCAGACAGCTTAAGATCGTCTTCCCAGCTCAGGTGGGAATGGCGGAGTCAGACCCTCCTGCTGCTGACCGCCTGGGTCTGTGGGTGTTTGCTCCTGACCCTGCGCTTGCCCCAATTCCTAACAGTGTGTCAGGAACAGGCTTTTTCTTTTTAAATCTTGTATATTTTTGCAAACCCCTGCAAGTGCTGAATTGGTTAATATTTTACATCTGCTCAGTTTATAAAATAACTAGTTTTTTAATACTGGCATTAAAGAATCCTTGTTACATGGTCGGGGGGACCTAAAAACAAACCAACCAACCTTGGGGCTCCTTTAAGTACTTGGAGAACATTGCTGGTTTTTCTTATCAGAACGCCTGTGAGAAAATGGCATGCCTAAATATGACCACTTGACCCATTTCTCACCCTTTATATTTTTCCTGGTACACAGCACATATTTATTGATGAATGAAGCACCTGGTGTTTGGGCTTAGCTTGGTTGGGACACGAGGCCAGACAAGGATGAAGATCAAGGCCAGTTGTGACAGTGCCTGCCCTGTGGACACCGAGATTAGAGCCACAAGACACTGGGGCCAGGATGACTGATCCTCGGGTGAACCAGCTTCCACAAGTCACTCCAGGGAGATATACTGTTCTTTCTCCCTAGGCTGGCAAGTGTGGCTCCTAAGGAGACCAGGAGCCTTAAATATGCTTGCTCCTATTTAATAGAAAATAAAACGCCAGTGGCCTACAGACACTTTTTCACAGGTTTACAGTTTTCACCCAGAAGCTGCTGTCATATGCTTTCCCCGGCAACATGCTGGAGTATCTTTCCCACTGGCACGAGAGGCATGACTCCCATTTCCGTCGGCAGATCACTGACACTTGGCTTCTCTGGGCTTAGCTGTCACGTCTGCATAGTGGAGACAGGAACAGAAGCCGGCACCTCAGAGTTCTGGTGTCAGGATGAAATGAGCTAATGCATCAAAGGACTCAGTAATCAAGGTGATACTCAACAAATGTTAGCTGCGCTCATGCCTGTTGCTTTTAAAGTGGGGACAGGAGCCATTCCTCGTAGTGCTGAGGTTCTTGTTAAGAGAACCAGACAAGGACCTCCCTGGTGGTCCAGTGGTTAAGAATCCATCTGCCAATGCAGGGGGTCTGGGTTTAATCCCTGGTCCAGGAAGATTCCATATGCTGCGAGGGAACTAAGGGCCTGTGCCCCACCCAACTCCCGAAGCCTCTTGCTTGAAGCCCGTGCTCCGCACCCCACTCGCCACACCCAGAGAAGAGCCCAGGCATGGAAACAAAGAGTCAGCACAGTCAAAAACAGAACATACGCACTTTCAAAAGGAGAGAGCTGGACAGGAGAGCACACTGAAGACACTGGACACCGAAGCCGTCACACTTCTCTGGGGAGGCCTCTGCCCTCGGAACCCTGCCTCTCCTTTATCTGCAGGGACTGTTGAGCTCTGAAGATGCAGCGTTTGTTCCATCCCCACGGAGGGTGGGTCCCCCTCGTACGCGCATAGTTTCATAGAGAACCGGTTGAACTGACAACGCTCACCAGAGTCTGAGTGCTGGCCAAGGTAAGCTAGCTGATGCTGATCAGTGGTGCCTTGGAAAGGGACGCCCACTCCTTGGCGGGCGCTTGGAGCTTTCAGGGTGTGCAGGGGGGCCCTCAGCTGCCTGTGGCCACTGGCAGGTCACATGCCTGTGCGCCCCTCCCCACTCTCTAGGAAGTGCTCTGCACTCCAGGTGACGGGGGGCGAGAGGGTGGCAGATTCTGCAAGTCAGTCCAGGGAGAAATACTGCTCTTTCTCCCCAGGCACGTGAGGCTCCTAAGGAAACCAGGAGCCTTAAACATACAAGCTCCTATTTAATAGAAAATAAAACGCCAGTGGCCTACAGACACTTTTTTACAGGTTTACAGTTTTCATACAGAAGCTGCTGTCATGCGCTTTCCCCAGCAACATGCTGGAGTACTTTTCCACTGGCAGGAGAGTCATGACTCCCATTCCCTCTTCCCTGTCAAGTTTCAGAGGTCTGTCTCCTGTCTCCCATGGCCAAGCATTTGTTTGGGAATACGACCCTTCAGCGCCACTGTAACAATGCCTGAAGGTGCCGCGGAGT
>SJYF01266114.1:697730-718693 GCA_006410515.1 Procapra przewalskii | reverse complement strand
TTTCTAAGGCCCACTTGACTTCACATTCCAAGATGTCTGGCTCTAGATGAGTGATCACATCATCATGATTATCTGGGTCGTGAAGATCTTTTTTGTACAGTTCTTCCGTGTATGCTAAGTTGCTTCAGTCGTGTCCGACTCTGTGCAGCCCCATAGACGGCAGCCCACCAGGCTCCCCCATCTCTGGGATTCTCCAGGCAAGAACACTGGAGTGGGTTGCCATTTCCTTCTCCAATGCGTGAAAGTGAAGTTGCTCAGTCGTGTCTGACTCCCAGCGACCCCATGGACTGCAGCCTACCAGGATCCTCCCTCTATGGGATTTTCCAGGCAAGAGTACTGGATTGGGGTGCCACTGAAGGCTGAGGAGGTGGTAAAAAAACAAACTGCTCCATTGAATCATTCTGAGATTTGGTCTGCCCAGGCCATTACAAGTGACAATGGGACATCATTTACTTCTAAGGTCACCCAAGGGGTCTCTCTTAATTGGGCATTAATTATTATCTACATTGTGCCTGGAGGCCTCAGTCTTCAGGAAAAGCAGAAAGAGCCAATCAATTCTTAAAAATCAGCAATAAAAAAGATAACTCAGGAGACATCCCTGAGATGGAAGGAGGCTTTACCAATAGCTCTCCTCCGCACCCATATTGCCCCTAAGGAACAGGCTGGTCTTAGTCCTTATGAGATGCTATATGGGAGACCTTTTTTTTATGTCAGTGACCTCGTCCTAGGTCCAGAGGCTCAGACCCTCCAGTCTTATACCATGGCCATTGGACAGTTCCAACAGGATATACACTTGTGGGATGTCAACCAGGACCCAAATGATTCTAAACAGCCACCACTATATGTTCCAGGGACTCAAGTCTTAATTAAAGTCTGGAAAGATGGGTCCCCAAAGGCTCAACTCCAGCCCACACGGAAGGGCCCCCAGCCTGTAATACTTTCTGCCCCCACAGCAGTCAAGGTACCAGGACATGACTCCTGGATTCACTACTCACTAATCAAGCCATGGAAGAAGACAGAAGAAGACACTCAATACACCTGGGAACCCCTGGGAGATCTCAGATACCTATTCAGGACTACAAATGAGTGCCATTCTAATGAACCCCCCCAAAAATTAAGTTTCTGGGGATAAGACTTCTCAGGACAGCTCTAAAGAGGCAGCACAGCTTGGCAGGGGTTGTACTCCAAAACACACAGGAGACAGATCTCCTGATCCCCGAACAAGGAGGGACTTGAGCCATCTTGAATGAGATGTGTTGTTTCTGGGTAAATACCTCCAGCTAAGTTAAAGAAAGTCTCACTGTCCTCAAGAAAAACATTCAGACCCTACAGGATCTCAAAAATGAGCTGGAGAATTCTCGGGGTGGCTACAGTCTCCCTTTGGGGGATTCTCCTGGCGATGAGAAATTTGGAGGTGGCTAATGCCCCTACTTCCTGGGGCTTCCCTGGTGGCTCAGAGGTTAAAGCGTCTGCCTGCAATGCGGGAGACTTGGGTTCAATCCCTGGGTCAGGAAGATCCCCTGGAGAAGGAAATAGCAACCCACTCCAGTATTCTTGCCTGGAGAATCCCATGGACGGAGGAGCCTGGTGGGCTACAGTCCACGGGGTCGCAAAGAGTCAGACACAACTGAGTGACTTCACTTTCACTTTCAATGCCCCTATTAATCTCTGTTATCACCATACTGATGCTGCTTATTATTGCTCCATGTATTATCGACTGTCTAAACTGTTGTGTCTCTGATCAGGTCAATAATCTACAACATGCAGTGCCAGTTCAACAAGGATATATAAAACTACAGCCAACCACAGAAAATATCACTCACCCCTATATGGACAGCACTATAAGGACTCGCAGGCTTGAGACTAGCAAGAGGTGGGGGGGCCAATGCCCCTCGACATCCCAGTTCAGCAGGAAATAGCCAGAGAGGCCTCGATGCCCCTATTTCCAAAGAATTGGGCCTCCTAACTCTTGAGGGGGTAATGTTAGGTAGTTAGAATAGGAAAAAGGAGTCCAGAATGGTGGTGCCTAAAAGACAAGAAAGGGAAAACCCCACAAAAATAGAACAAAGGAGGGTCCGAGGACCGGAGTGAGAACCTCAGGTAAAACAAACAGCCCTCCTGGCTAGCCTAGTTCACACAGGGCAGGCTTAGGGGCAGGAGAAAGGATATATAAAAAGAGGAGCCAAAACTGGGCCGGGGGCTTCTCCTCTCTTCACGTCTTTTGGGTAGGCATGCCCTCATGCCTTAAGGATCGATTTTCCTTTATTTTCTAAATAAAACTGAGCTATAACACGGAGCTGTACTGCTGGTCTGTCTGAGAGCTGTAATGCTGGTCCATCCATCATTTCAAATTTTTGTGGCAACGAGACAGAACTGAGGAAATTATACACTCCCCCCGACAAAGGACACTCAGCTGCAACCACACACAAGCTGCACACCTCACCCCCCGCTCTGCTGGCTGCTCGGCTTGGTCTGCGGGGCCCAGCAGGGACCCGGCACGGGCACAGTCCAGCCTCACTTGCTGTGCTCACCTGTCTTCCCTGGCTGCCGTCCTGTTGTGGAGGCAGAGGCCGGTCATCGTGCGGCAGTGCACGGCTCACAAAGCTGACAGCGTGTGCTATCCATTGCTGTTGAGTCGTTCAGTCATGTCTGACTCTTTACGACCCCATGGACTGCAGCACACAGGTTCCCTGTCCTTCACCATCTCCTGGAGTTTCCAAACTCATGTCCATTGAGTCAGTGATGCCATCCAACCTTCTCATCCTCTGTGGTCCCCTTCTCCTGCTGACTTCAGTCTTTCCCAGCATCAGGGTCTTTTCTCACGAGTTATCTCTTCTCATCAGGTGGCCCAAGTATTGGAGCTTCAGCATCAGCAACAGTCCTTCCAATGAACATTCAGGATCGATTTCCTTTAGCACTGACTAGTATTTAGCCCTTGACAGAAAATGGTTACCAACCCCTGCTACAGAGTATATTTTTTAAAAAATGAACCAATAGCATAAAGGAACATATGACAGTGAGTATATGGCAGAACAAGCCGTCTGCTGTAATGCATGTCTCTAGTGTAGGACTTTACAGGAAGAGTAAAATGCCTCAGTTCTTACAAAGCACTTTATCTCCACTACATGTTATTGAGATTATACATAAACGTGTATTTTAAGACGAGCAAAACCACATAGGCGCTGGATCGGCTGATTCATTTCTTGCTATTTCCAGTGGTGAGTCTTGTTGAAAAGTTAAAGCCAAAAAAACAAACAAAAAACAAAAAACAAAGACGGCTTCTTCATGCCTCACTCCAGACAGGTCTGGCTGTGATGAAACAATCGGACAAACGCAAGACGAAGCAGCATGTTCAGCCCAACGGCTGGAGCCAACATCTATTATTACACGCGGGGAGTATCTCATGCATAGACGGTGTTCTCTGGTGCTTTGTAAACAATGCCCTTCATGACCTGAATACCTTGCATTCTTCAGCCTGGTGACTGGTTTTCGAATTTCATGTCATGACTAGCTGGAGCAGGAAAAGCAGGAAGTAAGGCAGCAGCGTTAACACAGTGGCCTTGGGGCGGGGCCTGGGGTTACCATCTCTGTGGGGCAGCTCGCAGCCAGGCCAGACATGAAACCTCCCTGCCCTCGATTCCCCTGACCTGACTCCGGAGACACAGACATGCATGTGTGTGGGGGGAGGGCCTGCAAATCTGAGCCCTCCTTGCGTTCCCTCTGAAATCCTATCATACCTCCCGGAGCCAGGGGATGCTCAACAGCAGCCCGAGCCCAGTCGAGTTAATCATTCCAACATCTCTCTGCAGACTCTTTATAAGCCCGTCGGCCTCTTCCCACCTACAGTGGGGAGCGGGCATTCTAGGGTGCTGGCTGGAGTGAACCAGGAAAGAGGGAGGCCAGGGTGTGCTGAGAGCTCAAACCTCCACCTGGTGAAAACCTTTTATTCCCCGGAAGAGCCTTCAGTCTCCCCTGCAAAGTTCTAAAATGTCCTCTCCCAGAAGGATGCGCTGCTGGGAGGGCCAGACAGAGGCTGGCCAAACATGGGGATCCCTTAGGACAGCCTCTCTAACCGCACTTCCACCAGACGTGGCCACAGGACCAGGGGCCCAGACCACCCCCAGAGTGGTCTGCAAGCCTATTCTCTGGAGTCTGGGCCCCCGCCTGAGAGCCCCCTTTGGAAGTGCTGAGGTCGCTGCCTTCACAGCACCATCACCGCCTCTCGGCTCTCCCTCTGAGCCCCCAGGCTGTCTCCAGGCTGTCTCCTTTCCCAGGCACAAGGACACTGGCCTCATCTGGCTAGTCCCTGTGGAATACCAAGTGTTTTTAATTTTCTCCCAGGAAACCTCTTCTGAAGGCAGAATATATTCTGCTCTTCACAGGGGATTACTTGGGAGTTGTTAGCTGTTTTATGATTCTTATATGTTAAATGCTTTACTAATTGCTTATGCTATCTGTTGCTGAGAGAGGTGTATAAAATTTCTGAGACTATGGGTTTGTCAAGTTCTCTCTATAATCCTGTCAATCTTTGCTTTGAAAAATCTGAATCTATGTCTTTAGAGGCACGTGGGTCCAGGATTCTATCTTCGTGGTGAAATTTTCCTTTTTAATCATTATGTTAGTAATCTTTTCTTTCCTATTGACATTTTATCTAAAAGTCTACGTGGTTTAACGGAGAAGGTGATGGCACCCCACTCCAGGACTCTTGCCTGGAAAATCCCATGGATGGAGGAGCCTCGTAGGCTGCAGTCCATGGGGTCACGACTCAGCGACTTCACTTTCACTTTTCACTTGCATGGATTGGAGAAGGAAATGGCACCCCACTCCAGTGTTCTTGTCTTGAGAATCCCAGTGATACGGGAGCCTGGTGGGCTGCCGTCTATGGGGTCGCACAGAATCGGACATGACTGAAACGACTTAGCAGCAGCAGCACGTGGTTTAATATCTGTCTGGTCTAGCTATTTTCTCTCCTCGGGTCTAATTTGCTTTATTTGCTGGTGCGAAACCACGGCAGTCCTGAGCACTCCACAGTGAGGGTGAGTGTGGGTCCCGGAGGGTCGGGGTCCCTGATGGGGAGACTGTCTTCCTATCCCTCTGTCTTCCTGGACAGAGGTCAGAGTGAGGGGGCCACGCTCCAGAGATGGCAGCAGGCAGCATCAGCCAAGTGAGCTGGGTTCAACAGGGCAGAGCGATAGGGACACCGCACAATGGCGCAGGGACGGAGGCGCAGTGCCCGGCGAGCCTGTGGGGAAGGGCGGGTCTTGCTGCTGCCCTCCAGCCATTTTGCCCCCCAGAGATCGGGGATGCCAGGCCCAGGTGAGGCCACAGGAGTGGCACCTGCTGCGTCCTGGGAGTGTTCAGATCTGTGTCAATGAGGCATGCTGTTTGCAACAGCCCAGCATTCCTCAGAGCAGCTGTCTGGCCACCTCTTTCATGTCGAAGTGAAGGTGGCCATCCTGATTGCCTCATCTTAAAGAACTGGCCCCAGAAGGAGATGAAAGGGGTCTCCTCTGAGGACCTGGCCGTCATGCCTTTGGTGAGGTGATCCCACCTGCTGCCCAAGTCCACCCCCGGCCCTGTCCTGAGCCCTGCAGCCTTTAGCGCAGGGGACTTCCCTGGAGACGCCAAGTTTACCTTTCCCCATCAGCTTGCCCCTAACCCTCCTGTGTTCAGATGTCTCCCACATGTTTCTTTAGCATACAGCTGATTGAAAAATCAACCTAACTTCGAATCACTTAATCTACCCATCACGTGCACAAATGAGACTGATGGACTTGGTTCTATCTGTCCTCCCTGCTGTGCGTTCTCATTTTGCCACTTTTTTTTTGGGAGGGGGATGCTTTTCATTCCTCTTTTCCTGACTTCTCTTTATTCTTTCTTTTCCCTATTAAGTTTTGGCATTGTACATTCTATTGCATACGGTATCCTTTAAATTTTTAATGTACATAATCAATATTACAAAGTCCAAAGTGATATCTCTACCTTTCTTGAAATCTTATGTTTCATTTCTGCTTTCCCCATCCCGTTTTTAATATTATTGGTGCCCAGCAACCCACTCCAGGGTTCTTGCCTGGAGAATCCTGTGGACAGAGGAGCCTGGTGGGCTGCTGTCTATGAGGCTGCACAGTCAGACACGACTGAAGTGACTTAGCATGCATGCATGAGTTGGAGAAGGAAATGGCGGAGCACTTGAGAATTCTTGCCTGGAGAATCCCAGGGACGGAGGAGCCTGGTGGGCTGCTGTCTATGGGTTTGCACAGACTCGGACAAGACTGAAGCGACTCAGCAGCAGCAGCAGCAGCATTGCAGGTCTACCTTTTTAAACTCTGCTTTCAATTTTTTTTTTTTTTTAAAGAAAGTAATCTAGACCTGCCCACAGTTCAAGACTACAGTTTCATACAGCACACTTTTTTCAGTCTTCATACACACATATATGCATACATATGTGTGTTTGTTTTACTCAGAATTCAAGATTTTGTGGGATTTGGAGTTTCTTATTCTCTATGTCTGTATGGTAACTTTTTAGTTTGCAGTTAGTTATTCAATATTTGGCCTTTCCTCATAACATGGGAAAAACTCGCTATTTTTTTGGTGCTGAGGATGGTAATGAACTGGCCATCAAGGCACAGAAAGCAAAGCAAAACCCTGACTGGTCTCAGCTGGAAACAAATGATGAAGAGGCTTTCCTGCATGAGGCATTTAGCTAAGCCCCCTTGGCATTCAGGGGGCTGATTATGAGGGCTGGTCCCTGATGCCAGCGGTCACCATGGTAGCAAGGCTCTACTCCCACAGCTGAGAACACGTGTCCCCATGTCCACCATCCTTGTGAGGAGAAATTATGCACAAGTTACTGAGTTCTTGAAAGTGACCTACTTCATTATTCCCACAAGGCCATGCTTCTAAGGAGCTCACAGTAGGATTAAGGGCCTGATGAAAATCACAAAAAGGTCAGGTCTGTCCATCCTAGGACATTATCCTTTCAGGTGATGCTGAATCAGATGAATCCACTGCTTTTTAAATTTAGTACTTACCCAATCGATTCTCACTCACTTTTGCTGGAATCTTATTTTTGCCTTGTGAATGTTGACCTGTCCTCCCTAAGGGCACAAACCCAACCCCTCAGCCCTCTCTCTTGCTTCGGTGCCTGAGGTCATTCGTAAATGGCTTAGATTCTTCCTCATCACCTCAATCTGTTCCCCAAAGCCTGTGAAAGTTATTACGGGTCTTTTAAGAGTCTTTAAGACACAGTGTTCCCATGTCTTCTCTGCACTTTTGTGCACCTGCCAGGCCTGGAGTTTTGGCTTCAATTCTCTTGAGCTTGTGCAAGTGTTTCTGGGGTTGGAGCAGGTTGGGGGCCTCTGTGCGGGTTCAGCGGTTGTAACGGCGGCCCCAGAACCCTCAGTCAGGACCCCCCGCTAAGCGCACAGGCATGAAGAGTGAATTCTTAGTGTTAAATCCTGCTTAGAAGGAAGCTGGAATGATTTTTCTTGAATCCTAAATCCAGTTTTGGTTTCATTTCTGACAGATCTCTAGTTTTTCTTAGACTTCTGCCTGCTCCTCAAAGCACTATGGAAAGCTGTGAAAAGGGAAAATGGTAAAGCAAATTCTGAGCCAGAGAATTTACTTTTCAGTTAAGTTTTAAACAACCTTATTTTATAGATGAAGACACTGGGGCTTAAAAGGAAAGCAGGGAGCTAGGATTTGAACCCAGCACCACCCAGCATGAAAGCTAGCTCTGCAAAGGCCTCTGTTTTAACCTCCAGCAACGTGCTGAGGCTGCGTCTGTTTATCTCAGCATCACATCAGCCAGGCAGCTTAAGAATGACACTACACAGTGCCTGTATCTTTATCTGAATAAACTCTGTGGGAGGCACTTTACACCAAATGTTTCAAATCTGTTCAACTTATCTCACAAAGTCTTGTTTACTGGCTTTCAGAATCTAGGGAGAAAGTACAACTTTTGGTTTTGATTCTCTTAGAAAGGACAGATTTCTATTTATTCGGTTTCCAGGATTCTATTTGGATAGTTATTATATAAAAATGTAGTTATATGTAACTGTTAACTAAAATATTGAGTCATTTCACCCAGCAATCCTGTAATAATTTTAAAAACTTGCCTGTTAAACAAGTGATTCATCATACATTCTGGATATAAAGAATTCAGACAACAGGAGACGCAGAGTAAAATACAAACGTCCCCCATCATCAGCATTTCATTAATTTATGCCTGTCTCCAGGTGCCGGCACTGGGAGCTGTAAGGTGTTTACCATTACAGCCCTTTCTAGTCACTCATTTAGGGGTTATCACACTGCATTTATTTACTCATGTTTTAAAAACTCAGCTAGACTAAGTTTCAGACTTGCTTTTTCTCACTCAATAGTACATCTTGAAACAAGGATGCCTACTATCATTACTTCTATTCAACAGAGCACTGGCAGTCATAGCCACAGCAATCAGACAAGAAAAACAAAAGTTATGCAAATTGGAAGGGAAGAGGGAAGACTGTCATTGTACTCAGATGACCTGACACTATACACAGAAAACCCTAAAGATTCTGCACAAAAACTACCAGAACTGGTAAACAAATTCAGCAATTTAGTAGGAGACAAGACTGATGCGCGGAAATCTGTCACATTTCTTTATATCGACAATGAAACATCAGAAAGGGACTGTAAACAAATCACTCCTCTTAAAATGCATCAAACAAAATTCAGGAATAAACCTGACCGAGGGAGTGAAAGACCCATATGCTGAGAACTATCCAACACTAATAAGAGAAACTGAAGATGATTCAAAGAAGCAGAAAGATAGCCCATGCTCTTGGAGTGGGAGAATTAGTGGTGTTAAAATGACCATACTAACCATAGCCATTTATAGATTCACTGTGATCCCATGATGTTCTACACAGAACTGGAACAAATAAGTCTAAGATTTTTTTTTTTTTGAACAACAAAAGTCCCAGAATTGCCAAAGGAATCCCGAGGAAAAAGAAACAAGCAAGGGGCACAGTGCTCTGATACTTCAGACAATATTACAAAGCTACAGTGAGCAAAATAGTGTTGACACAGGAACATATGGATCACTGGAACAGAACAGAGGGCCCAGAAATAAACTCACACATATATGCTCAGTTAATCTTTGACAAAGGAGGCAAGACTATAAAATAGAAAAAAGCATCTCTTTAGCGAGTGGTGGTGGGAAAGTTGGACAGGTGTATGTAGATCAATGAAGTTAGGACAAACACACACACCATGCACAAAAATAAACCCCAAAAGCCTTTAAGACTTAAATATAAGACATGATACCTTAAAACTCCTAGAAGAGAACACAGGCAAGACAATCTTTGCCATAAATTGTACCAATGTTTCCTTCGATTAGTCTCTCAGGGCAAAAGAAATAAAAGCAGAAATGAACAAATGGGACCTAATCAAATTTAAAAGCTTTTGCACAGCAAAGGGAACCATAAGCAAAATGAAAAGACAATCTATGGAATCAAGAGAAAAATTTGCATATGATGCAAGCATGTGATAAGGGCTTAAGTTCCAAAATATACAAACAGCTTATACAACAAAAAGATGAACAACCCAACTGAAAAATGGGCAGAAGACCTAAACAGACATTTCTCCAAAGAAGAAACACATTTGGTCAATAGGCACATGAAAAGATGCTCAACATCGCCTATTACTAGAAAAATACAAATCAAAACTACAGTAAGGTACCACCTCATATGGATCAGAATGGCCACCACTAAAAACTCTACAAATAACAAGTGCTGGAGAGGGTGTGGAGAAAAGGGAAACCTCCTACACTGCTGGTGGGAATGTACAACACTAAACTGGAACAGCCACTGTGGAAAACAGCATGGAGACTTTCCAGAAAACTAAAAACAGAGCTAGTATATGATCCAGCAAACCCCACTCCAGAGCATATATCTGGAAAAACTATGATTCAAAAAGATACATGCACCCTTATGCTTATAGCAGCACTATTCACACCAGCCAAGACATGGAAACAACCTAAATGTTCATCGACAGGTACAAATGGATAAAGAAGATGCAGTATGTATGCATGTTTGTGTATAAATACTCAGTCACAAAAGCTAAATGATGCCGTTTGCAGCAACACTGACGCAACCAGGGATTATCATACTTGAGTGAAATATGTCAGAAACAGAAAGACAAATACAATACGATATCACTTGTATGTGGAATCTAAAATATGACACAAATGAAGCTATGAAATATAAACATACTCATAACAGAGAACAACTTGGGGTTGCCAAGAGAAGAGAGGGTGGGGTGATATCCAACACCTCTCTTGAAAGAAGCTTTTTGTGTAAACCTCAGGGAACTGGAGTTCACACCTCAGAAACATAAAGGAGAATTTTTGGAGAAGCATAATGCTGGGAGTGTTGGAAGATTGTGAAATTGATGTCATTTTATGAGAACAGACTGAAAACTGGCTTCTTATTTCTTTTAGCAAATGTGCATGTAGCCCTGGGGCTTGTGACTGACACTGGCATCAATGATGGGCTAAGTCACCTTAAAATATTCACCCAAATATTCTGGGTGCCCTACATAGGACGTGAGTCATCAAGCAATTCTCGTCCACACATGCTTCATTATATTAAATGTTCCTACACACCAGGTGCTGCAGGGGGACAGAGAGATTTAGGACAATGCCCCAGAGCACAGGGAACTGCAGATTCAGCCAAGGAGAGGAGGCCATGCCCAAGCAGTGCCGGAGCTCATCACATACTTGCTAAGTAAGAGAGTGCATCCCCCATGCCTGCAGCTGACTCGCATGGAGCAGACATTCGGTGGGAAGGAAAACCCACTTTGTGCAGGAAGGGAGATCAGAGCAGGGCTTGGCAGGATGGGGAGGATGGAGCAGCGAGGGGAGACCCCTGGAGTCCAGCAAGGCAGTGAGCATGGCCAGAGGAAAGTGAGGGAAAGGAAAACAGTCCCCAGCTGTCTATGACTTCCTGGACTCCAGCCACGCATGGTCTCACCAGGGCTTCACAGCACCCCAGCGAGTAGTACTCTGCCTGTGTCTCAGTGGTGATGTGTGTGCCAGGTCATCCCTGTCATGTTCGACTCTGTGAAACCTTATGGACTGCAGCCTGCCAGGCTCCTCTGTTCACGTGATTGTCCAGGCAAGAATACTGGAGTGGGTGGCTACGCCCTCCTCCAGGGATCGAACCCATGTCTCCTGTCTCCTGCACTGGGTGGGCTCCTTACCTGCAGTGCTGCCTGGGAAGCCAGATGAGGATGCTGCAGTGTGGACTCAGGTTCCCTCACCTGTGCTTTTCCCACCACACATCCCCTTGGTGACAGCCCAGAGGGGAGGCAGTGCTCTGGTGAACAGCATCCTCACTTGATAAATGATGAGAAAGAAGCACAGGAATTCAAACCCATCTTCAAAATGAAACAGCCAGTCTGGGTCACGATCAGCATACTCTGTTTGCCAAGCAGCACACTCTCCTCGTCTATAAATCCTCCTCACATTTAATAAATGTCAGTGCATTTGGCCCTCTGTTAAGTTGACTTATGAGGTTTTTATTTCCTCGTGGCAATTATCTCCAAAGTGATGAATTAACAACCCGGTCAGTGTGGGTCTGTGGCTGAGCAATTAGAGAAATGTGGTTCTTGCTAAAACCCTCCCTGGCTTGTGAGCTCCTGGAAAGAGAGTGCTCCACCGAATCAAATGTTCAAGTCAGTGCTGGCATTAATGGAAGGGTGGAAAGGCTTTGAGGAATTATGGCCATAGATTTTTGCTGAGTTCACCAAGTGTGTAACTCTTAACTGCTTAGTTCAAAAAGTGTTCATTAATTGTGTAACTCTTAATTGGCTTAAATATTATGCAGAGGTGGGTAGATATCTGAGGCTCAAAGATGCTCACAGATTCACTGGAAGATGGGTCCTAGGGTCCTTTCCTCACTGCCTCACTGTTCATCTCTCTTTCATTTCAGGCCCACTGACGGCTTCTGCTCTGGAAACCAAAGTCCTCTCACTGGACTTCAGCTTATTCACAGCTTTACGTCTTTTGTTCTAACAACATTTCTTCTTTGAGAACTTCAGACATACATCTTCTTCCTTGCCACTAGGAACAACGTTTTATGTTAATGCATGATTACACTTTCTATCTTTGCCATAGATGTTGCAAATATGCCCTCCACATTGTCATTTGCTAACTTTGTTATTAAAATATGGCAATTTTTACATTTAATTTTTAATATATCTGGAATTTGTTTTGTTGTAATATAGGAATCCGGGCTTCCCTGGTAGCTCAGATGGTGAAGAATATGCCAGAAATGCAGGAGACTCAGGTTCAACCCCTGGATTAGGAAGATCCCCTAGAGAAGGGAATGGCAACCCATTCCAATATTCTTGCCTGGAAAATTTCATGGACAGAGAAGCCTGGTGGGCTACAGTCCATGGGGTGGCAAAGAGTCAGACATGGCTGAGCAACTAACACTTTCACTTTTCAACACCGGAATCTAGACTATTTTCCCCACAAATGATTCCATCTTTGCAGCATCATTTCTTGAGTCACCCATCACGGTGGATCCGCTGCAGTGAAGGCCTCAGTGAGCTCCCTGCATCCACACTGTCTCCAAGGGCCCTCCTCTGCTGACTTGGGGCCTGGCGATCTGACTTCTTTGGCGATGGCACAGTAGCAAACACAACGCAAGCAGAGACTTGCAAGGAGCCCGGGGAATGACGCCCAGCCCTTGCTGCTCTTGGAAATCAACAAGACCGAGGAGCTGGCGGGAGGCTAAGACGTGTGGTCCAGTCTCCCTCGTTCCCACCAGGAACTCTTAGTCATATGAGGGAGACCATTCAAAGCCTGTCAGCTCCAGCTAACTCACCAGCTGACCACAGAGCCGGGAGCATGCCCACACCCAAGAGCCTCCCAGCTCCCTCCGGCCCCAGCTGCCACGCCACCAAGTCATGAGCTAAGTAAATGGCTCTTCTTGTAACCTCCTGCATGTGTGGATGGTGTGCTTCTCCTTAAGAGGTGACTGGTGTGCTCCAGCTTCTCTAGACTGGCTCTATGTCACACTCCCTGTGCAGTACATCTCCATTCACACACACGCCTATTTCTGAGCTCCTTATCCTGCTTCTTCCATCTCTTTGCTTCTTCCTCTGGTAAATTCACACTTTTAAAGTTATTCTAGCTTTACTATTTGATAGGAGAACTTCTCCCCCACCACCCTGCTTCTTTCTTATTTAGCAGAAACTTGTCAAGTTTTTTTTTTTTTAAAGAAGTTTTGCTAGGATTTTAATTGCATTCATTTTTTTTGGAGTATTTTGAACTTTCAGGGCAGAAGTTTGTGAAGTCTGTTATCTACTTTTATGTCCTTTAGCCACATTTGACATTTTTCTTCAGAAAGACCCCACACAAGTTCTTGTTACATTTATCATCTATTACATTGGTCAGGGTCCAGTCAGAGAAGCAGAGCCAGTAGGAGGTATGTGTTAAAAAATCTGTTGTAAAAAACTGGTTAATGGGATTTGGGAAGCCAGTCCAAATTTATAAGGCCATTAGGAAGGATAGGCAGAAGACGTCGGGCACGAGACGGCCGTCCACAGCTGGAACACAGGTGGCACTTGTCCTCCTTCTCCTGGGAAGCCTCTGTGCCACTTTTAAGGCCTTACACAGATTAAACGAGGCCTGCCCAGACTACCTAAAAAGATCTCTCTTACTTAAAAGTCAACTGAATAGAGATATTAGTTATGTTTACAAAATGCCTTCCAAGTAACACCTAAATTATAAAGAGTATTTGCTTCAATATTGGGGATATTAATTTAGCCAAGCTGACATATAAAAAAACACCATAACACTTTTATTAGTGATTTCTTGTTCCAGGGTTCTCCTCCTATTTTCTGTTAATTGATTTTCAATAGCAAACCAAGTGATTTAAAAAATACTTTTCCTGTGTCTTGTACCTCTGTGCTTTTATTACATTTAACAGAATAATATTTTCATTTTCTATAATCTTTTGCTTATTTTACTTGTCAGAACTTCCAGAAAAATCCTAAAGGATGATGTAGACTTCTCCTTCTACGGACCTTGAGGGCACGATGCAAAGTAAAAAAGTAAGAGGGACAAATACTGCATGAACTCACTTATATGTGGAATCTAAAGAACAAATGGCAACAAACCCGAGCTCATAGAAAAAGGGATCCGGTTTGTGGTTCCCAGAGGTGGGAGGGGGTGTGTTAGGGGCTTCCCAGGTGGCACGAATGGTGAAGAACCTGCTTGCCAACGCAGGAGACATGAGATGCATATTCAATCCCTGTGTCAGGAAGGCCCCTGGAGGAGGGCACGGCAACCCACTCCAGTATTCTCGCCTGGAGAATCCCATGGGTCCGTGGAGTAACAGAGAGTCAGACACGACTGTAGCAACTAAGTACGCATGCGTGAGCCATAATGACTTTCATTCAAACAAAGTTCTGACCACAGAATCAGACACACACACTTGTAGGTTTAGCTGTCATCAGACTGATCCTCTTTCTGGAGACCCCCAGCCTCACCCCACAATCTGTGCAAAATGTAAAAACATTTTCTTAAAACCTTCAAATTGCTCTGAAAACAGCATGGCGTTAGAGAAGAATCAGAGCCTGAGTCAGGCATTTGGTCTGCGTTTGCTCTGGGAGCAACTGGGGGGCAGGGAGAGCCAGCCAGAGCTGTGCCCTCAGGCCCCTAGGGCAGAGGAGGTGATCCAGACCCTGCCCAAGGGGGGTGCCTTACAACCCGCCTTCCCTGGGCCTCGCTCTCCCAGACACTGGCCTGTTAAAGAGAAGCCGGGAGCATCCTGCCCTGGCATGGACGGGCACCCAGACACTGGCAGTCTCTGGCTAGCAAGGTTCTAAGCCCTGACTGACGTGAGTGGAGGTGACTGGTGTCCTGCTGGTGACGAGTGCTCAGCGAAAGCAGCTCCTCAGACCTTCTCTCTGGGGACATCACATCCTTTCTAAAATACTTTCTCTCTTTTTTTGACCACACTGCATGGCATGTGGGAATCTTAGTTTCCTGACCAGGGACGGAACCCAAGCCCTCCACACTGGAAGGCAGAGTCTTAACCATACGATTGCCACCGGGAAAGTCCCCAGATAGTTTTTCAAAGAGCATAATCAGCATACAATCAAGAAAAGATCCTCAAGTGAACAGACTCCATGAACAAGAACGGACAGAAATAATCAACAGGAGAAACAAACCAAAAGAGTCTGGATGACGGAGTCATCAGACAGAGGGTGACAGACAACCTCCTTGTTCTGTTTCAGCTTTGGATGAAAATTCCTTTGATGTCTCACTATTTTTTATGACATCTGCTCTATTTACCAAGACAAGGCACTCTTCACTCTCAATTTACTCAGATTTTTTTTAAAAAATTAGTAGTGAATATAAAATATCAAATCTCTTTGCAGTGTATATTGTGACTTTCATCATGAACTTTGTGATTTCCTAACATTAGACCATTATTGCATTTCTGAAATGAATCCTAATTGATGTTAGTGTGTTTTTAAAAGTATACTTCTGACTGTTAGTATTCTTATACTCCTAAGTGAGAGTCGTATGTGTTTTTACTGTTTTTTGAGCCATCTGTCAGATTTTGGTATTGCGATCAGAAAGAAAATTGGAAAATTACAGAAAAAAAAACCCCACACAATCTAATGTATTTGTGTTTTTGTTGTTCAGCATCAGTCGTGTCTGACTTTCGGCAGCTCTGTGGACTGAAGCACGTCAGGCTTCCTTATCCATCACCAACTCCCAGAGTTTGCTCAAACTCAGGTTCAGCTGGCGATGCCATCCTACCATCTCATCCTCTGCCGTCTCCTTCTCCTCCTGCCTTTAATCTTTCCTAGCATCAGGGTCTTTGTGTTTTAGAAGGTCAGAATTACTAAGGACTCTCTGTTCCATGGGTCTATTTTAAATTTTACCCTTTTTGGTTTATCACTGTAGGTGATTTGAGCACTTTTGCAATAGCATTTATTTATTTTTGTGAGCTGCTGCTGCTGCTGCTGCTAAGTCACTTCAGTCGTGTCCGACTCTGTGCGACCCCATAGACGGCAGCCCACCAGGCTCCCCCGTCCCTGGGATTCTCCAGGCGAGAACACTGGAGTGGGTTGCCATTTCCTTCTCCAATGCGTGAAAGTGAAAGGCGAAAGTGCCGTCGCTCCGCCATGCCCACTGTGTGTGACCCCGTGCACTGCAGCCCACTCCATCCTTAATCCACAATTCTGCTTAGTTTAATCATCACAGTCAGAGATTTTTAGTTTTTCACATAGTAATGAAATTAACTCATTCTCACTACAAGTGTTACAAATTTTTCCTCCAGGTTTAAATTTTAGTTTGATTTACTGTTTCTTTTTATACAGAAATTTATAATTCTAAATGAATTTTATCAATGTATCAATTTATTTGCTTAGGAAGGCCTTCTTCATTCTCATTACTTTTAAAATTCCCATATTTTCCCTCTTTTATCACTTCTTTTTTGATGATTGAATTTATGGTCTCTGTGGAATTTACTGTGAAGTAAAGGATGAGAAAAGAATCCAATTATTCCCTCAAGATGGCTATAACAAACTGTAACTATAATTTAATGACTCTTTTAACCACAACTGATATCAAATAACTGCTTTTTATCCCCGTTTTTATTCTGATCTGTGTCTTGACTTTCTGGTCTCTTCTATGGATCTCCTTGTCATTGCCAATACCAAACATTTTTACATTCTCTAGATTTATAGTACATTTTAATATCTACATTTTCTAGACCTTTATGATCCTATCATGTTTATTTCTGCTTCATTTCATCGTGGTTTGACACTATTTTTCTAATTTTGTGATTATCTTTGGGGCTTAATATAAAGTTAATTTTTATAAAATTATATAATTAATTGAAAAAAACGTTGCTGATGAAAATTTACATTTATAGTTTGAGGTAAACAATAAGAGCTAAATTGGTCATACTATCTATTTCCTTATTTCTGTGTTTGGCTTTCTGATTGCTCAAATTCTGAAAGAGGTGTGTGAAAATCTCTAAATATGATAGTAGATATGTCACATTTAGAAACCCACCAGCTTTTTAATTCAATGTAATGGTCACTTGGTACAAATGTGTTTATGCTACTTCGTGGGTTGCATGAAAGTGAAAGTGAAGTTGCTCAGTCGTGTCCGACTCTTTGCGACCTCATGGACTGTAGCCCACAAGGCTCCTCTGTCCATGGGATTTTCCAGGCAAGAATACTGGAGTGGGTTGCCATTTCCTTCTCCAGGGGATCTTCCCAACTCAGGGATTGAACCCAGGTCTCCTGCATTGCAGGCAGCTGCTTTAACCTCTGAGCCACCAGGGAAGGCTATGGGTTGCATACTCCTTTATCAATAACCAACCTCTAATCCAATTAATTTTTCTTGACATCCACTTCAATATTGATAAAGTCACTTCTGTTTTCTTTCTTTTTACATCAGTTTGATATATTTTAATCTATTCAGTTCAGTTCAGTCACTCAGTCGTGTCTGACTCTTTGTGACCCTATGAACTGTAGCACGCCAGGCTTCCCTGTCCAACACCAACTCCTGGAGCTTGCTCAAACTCATGTCCACTGAGTCAGTGATGCCATCCAACCATCATCCCCTTCTCCTCCTGCCTTCGATCTTTCCCAGCATGAGGATCTTTTCAAATGAGTCAGTTCTTTGCATCAGGTGGCCAAAGTATTGGAGCTTCAGCTTCAACATCAGTCCTTCCAATGAACACCCAGGACTGATCTCCTTTAGGATGGACTGGTTGGATCTCCTTGCAGTTCAAGGGACTCTCAAGAGTCTTCTCCAACACCACAGTTCAAAAGCATCAATTCTTCAGCACTCAGCTTTCTTTATAGTCCAACTCTCACACCAATACATGACTACTGGAAAAATCAAAGCTTTGACTAGATGGACTTTTGTCGGCAAAGTAATATCTCTGCTTTTTAATTATGCTGTCTAGGTTGGTCATAGTTTTTCTTCCAAGGAGCAACCGTCTTTTAATTTCATGGCTATAGTCACCATCTGCACTGATTTTGGAGCCCCCCAAAATAAAGTCCGTCACCATTTCCGTTGTTTCCTCATCTATGTGCCATGAAGTGATGGGACCAGATGCCATGATCTTAGTTTTCTGAACATTGAGTTTTAAGCCAATTTTTCACTCTCCTCCTTTACTTTCATCAAGAGGCTCTTTAGTTCCTCTTCGCTTTCTGCCATAAGGGTGGTGTCATCTGTGTTTCTGAGGTTATTGCTATTTCTCCTGGCAGTCTTGATTCCACCTTGTGCTTCACCCAGCCGGGCATTTCATGTGATGTACTCTGCATATAAGTTAAATAAGCAGGGTGACAATATACAGCCTTCCCAATTTGGAACCAGTCTGTTGTTCCATGTCTGGTTCTAACTGTTGCTTCTCACCTGCATACAGATTTCTCAGGAGGCAGGTAAGGTGGTCTGGTACTCCCATCTCTTGAAGAATTTTTCACAGTTTGTTGTGATCCACACAGGCAGTCAAACACTTTGGCATGGTCAATAAAGCAGATGTTTTTCTGGAACTCTCTTGCTTTTCGATGATCCAACAGATGTTGGCAATTTGATCACTGGTTCCTCTGCCTTTCCTAAATCCAACTTGAACATCTGGAAGTTCTTGGTTCATGTACTGTTGAAGCCTGGCTTGGAGAATTTTGAGCATTATTTTGCTAGTGTGTAAAATGAGTGGAATTGTGCAGTAGTTTGAATATTCTTTGGCACTGCCTTTCTTTGGGATTGGAATGAAAACTGACCTTTTCCAGTCCTGTGGCCACTGCCGAGTTTTCCAAATTTGCTGGCATATTGACTGCAGCACTTTAATAGCATCATCTTTTTAGGATTTGAAATTGCTCAACTGGGATTCCATCTCCTCCACTAGCTTTGTTCGTAGTGATGTTCCCTAAGGCCCACTTGACTTCACATTCCAGGATATCAAGAGTGAACATCAACATTTGGGAATCAGTGAACTAAAATGGACTAGAATGGGTGAATTTAACTCACATGACCATTATATCTACTCCCATGGGCAAGAATCGCTTAGAAGAAATGAAATAGCCCTCATAGTCAACAAAAGAGTCCAAAATGCAGTACTTGGATAAAATTTCAAAAATGACAGAATGATCTCTGTTCGTTTCCAAGGCAAACCATTCATCATCACAGTAATCCAAGTCTATGCCCCAACCAGTAATGCTGAAGAAGCTGAAGTTGAATGGTCCTATGAAGACCTTCAAGACCTTCTAGAACTAAGACACCCCCCCCCCAAAAGATGTCCTTTTCGTCATAGGGATTGGAATGCAAAAGTAGGAAGTCAAGAGATACCTGGAGTAACAGGCAAATTTGGCCTTGGAGTACAGAATGAAGCAGGGTAAGGCTAACAGAGTTTTGCCAAGAGAACACACCGGTCATAGCAAATGCCCTCTTCCAATAACACAAGAGAAGACTCTACACATGGACATCACCAGATGGTCAATACTGAAATCAGACTGATTATTTGTTTGCAGCCAAAGATGGAGACGCTCTATACAGTCAGCAAAAATAAGACCAGGAGCTGATTGTGGCTCAGATCATGAACTCCTTATTTTCAAATTCAGACTTAAATTGAAGAAAGTAGGGAAAAACAATAGATGATTCAGGTATGACCTAAATTTTAATCTATTCCTGAATGTTAATATGTCTATCTGAATTGATTAAGGCATATCCTATAAATGATATAGCTGGACTTCATTATGTTTAATGTCAGCCTTTAATGATACATATTTTGTTTTCAAAGCCTGTTGTGAAGGTTAATCTTCCCCATGCAGGGCTCCAGGGCTGGAATGCCCAATGTGGGGCTCCAACCCCTCTCTCTTTACAGAGGAATCCAAGTTGTGATGTCCCCTCCTGCAGGTGTGGAGTCAGGGCATTGCTCTCTGTCCCTCCTCCTAGTCTCGGTGTGGTTTTTCTTTACACGCCCGGTTGCAGAAGAGCCGTTCCATCGTCTTCAAGTTGTTCTCATAGAGGGTTGTTCAATGTGCAATCGTGGTTTTGTGGGAGGAGGACAAGAGACTGTAGGAGGTGAGACTAGAGTCTTCCCAATCTGCTATCTTGTGTCCTGTTAACTACAGTCAATCCTGACTGCGTTCTTGATCATGTTGTGTTTTCTTCAGTTTAGGTCATGCTCTGATATGCTCATATTTATTTATATTGTGCTGACTGCTTTCCCCTTTTTACCAGCACATAAACTCCATGAGGGCAGAAACCTTTCCTGGTATATTCATTGTGTGTCTTTGACTCAACAATGCCTGGCATGTCAGAGGGGATGAATGAATAGAGAAAAATATGAAACAGCAGAAGCTGCTTTTTGTCTTTCCAGAATTTCCATGTGATCAAGTCTCCTTTCTCTATTTAACGTTCCAGGCTCCATCCTTCTGGTCTACCTCAAAGCCTTGGTGAAAGCAAAGTAACCCACACACTCGCATGTGCACACACACATGCTCTCACACACTTGCAAGAGGACAAATTCACGCACCCAGTGTGAAGTTGATGGAATTCTGCCATGGAGGAAAGCTGAATTGTTTAGCTGATTCACTAAAATTCATAGAACTTTCTGGAGTATTTGGTAACTCCTGACCTCCATTTCATATCACTTAAATGATATGAAATATGATCTGATTCTTCCGTTTACTGCCTACTCACTGCCGAAGAGTACTGAACGTTGCTTTTGTTGTTTCTTCATACATGACTCAACAGATAGTAAAATTATATTGTAAATGGATCTGTTTTTGTTAGAGATTTAGTTTTTTTTTAATTTTATTTTTACTTTATTCTACGTTACAATACTGTATTGGTTTTGCCATACATTGACATGAATCAGCCACAGGTGTACACGATCTCCCAGTGCTGAAGCCCCCTCCCACCTCCCACCCCATAT
>SJYF01266114.1:658960-678561 GCA_006410515.1 Procapra przewalskii | reverse complement strand
GAGCCTCATTAAACCTGACCCTCAGGGCTTCTCCTCCAACAAGGGCACAGACCCCCTTCCCCAACAGGGCTGTGACAGCCACAGAGGAAAGAAGAGGGCCCCAAACACCCAGTGAGGCTTGGTCACCACCACACCAGTCACACCCTTATCAAGGGGGTAATGACCAGCACATGTTGAGAAAAGACAAGTACAGCCCTCACCTCAAAAATACTGGGCTCGCTTAGTCTACACAGGGATTTGAGATTTGCCCACATAAACACTGCTCGTCAAGACCACAGCAGACAACCGCCCCTCTTAAATTCACAGATACAGAGATTTAAGGAAAATGTAGGTGCAGAGGAACTATTCCCAATTAAAAGAACAGAAATCCTTTCAAAGTCCAAATGATGAAATAGACCTCTCCAGTGTAGAAGGCGCTGACTTCAAAATGGAGGCAATAAAAATGCTGAAGGAATTATTACTGATAGAAATACAGATTACTGTAACAAGGCACCAGAATCTACTAAGAGGAACAAGTCAAAATTAGGCGACTTCACTGCCAAGATGAAAACAAGCTACAAGCAGTGAACAGAAGACTAAACAATGCAGGAGAACAAATAAGCGATCAGGAAGACAGAATAATGGAAATCAATCCATCAGACAGTAGACAGACAAATGAAAAAAAATGGAAGCAACATACAAGATCTACAGGATCATATAAAGGGTGCCAATCTATACATAACAGGGGTTCTCGAAGGAGAAGAAAGAAAAATAGGACCCAAAACATATCTGAAGAAATTATGGCTGGAAACCTCCCAAACCTAAAGCAAGAAACAGATGAGGGTCCCCAACAAGGTGAACCCACACAGATCCACACTGAGACATGAAAGTGAAGTGAGAGTGAGAGCCACTCAGTCATGTCCACCTCTCTGGGACCCCACTGACTATACAGTCCATGGAATTCTCCAGGCCCTTCCCTTCTCCAGGGGATCTTCCCAACCCAGGGACCTAACCAGGGTCTCCTGCATCGCAGGCGGATTCTTTACCAGCTGAGTCACAAGGGAAACCCAAGGATACTGAGGTGGGTATCCTTTCCCTTCTCCCGTCGATCTTCCTGACCCAGGAATCGAACCGGGGTCTCCTGCATTGCGGGCAGATTCTTTACCAACTGAGCTATCAGGATACACTGAGATATATAGTATAGCTAAAATGGAAAGAGTTAAAGAGAGGATTTAAAGGCAGCAAGAGAAAAACAGAGAGTCAGTTACAAGGGAACCCCCCCCCATAAGGCCATCAGCTGATTTCTCTGTAGGCCAGAGAGAGTGGCAATGTATGTTCAGAGTCCTGAAAGGGAAAAACCTGCAACCTAGGATACTCTACCCAGCAAGATTATCACTGAGAACAGAAGGAGAGACTAAGAATTTCTCAAAAAAGAAAAAACTGAAAGAATACAGCAATACCAAACCCATCCTAAAAGAAATACTGAAAGGTCTTCCCTAAACAGAGAAGAAGCAAGATTCTGAAAAAGAGGGAAAAAGCACAATAGGCAAGGTAAATTTATAAAATGACTGAAAAACACTTAAATAAGTCAGTATATAGATTTAAAAACAACCAAAAAATTGATGAGAGATTATAACTATAATTAACAGCAAAAGGATAAACATGAAGATGTAAAATAGGACATTAAAATCCAAAATGCAGGGGGAGGGGAGTTAAAAATGTAGACCTTTCAGAACATGTTTGAACCTAGAGTAAGCAGATATACTTATGGGTTAGCATTCTTGAAAACCAGGGTGCCCACAAATCAAAAACATACAACAGACTCACAAAACCCCAAAATAAAGGAACACAAGCATAATAGCAAAGAAAACTATCAAACCACAAAAGGAAAAACAAGTAATCCTAAAGTTCACACAGCACAACAAAAGACACAGAATTGCAAAGCAATTCTAAGGAAAAAGAGCAAAGCCTTTTGTGGGAAACCCTCCAGTTTCCCAGACTTCAAACAATACTACAAAGCTGTGGTAATCAAAACAGCATGGCACTGGCACAAAACCAAACATATGGATCAACGGAACAGAATAGACAGCCCAGAAATAAATCCACGTGCTAATGATAAATTAATATTTGAGAGAGGAGGCAAGAACACAAAATGGAGAAGAGACAGTCTCTGCAGCAAGTGGTGCTGAGAGAGCTGGAGAGCCACATATAAATCAATGAATTTAGCACACACCCTCACAGGATACAAAAAAATAAACCCAGAATGACTTAAAGACTTACATATAAGAAAAGACACCATAAAACTCCTAGACAAGAACACAGGCAAAACATTCTGACATATCTGTAACAATATTTTCTTAGATTAGTCTCCCACAAAAAAGAAGGCAAAAACAAACAAATTGGAACCTAATCAAACTTTAAAGTTTTTGTACAACAAAATGAAATGATAACCTGTGAACTGGCAGAAAATATCTGCAAATTATGTGATGGACGAGGGACTAATTTCCAAAATATACAAAAGCTCATACAACTTACTGTAAAAAAAACTCCAACCCAATTTAAAAAAATGAACATAAGACCTAAAAAGACATTTCTCCAAACAAGACAAACAGATAGCCAACAGGCACATGAAAAGATGCTCAGTCAGTCAGTCAGCTCAGTCATGTCTGACTCTTTGCAACTCTATGGATTGCGGCATACCAGGCCTCCCTGTCCATCATCAACTCTCAGAGTTTATTCAAATTCATGTCCATTGAATTGGTGATGCTATCAAACGATCTCATTCTCTGTTGTCCCCTTTTCCTCCTGCCTCAATCTTTCCCAGCATCAGGGTCTTTTCCAATGAGTCAGTTCTTCGCATCAGGTGGCCAAAGTATTGAAGTTTCAGCTTCAAAATCAGACCTTCCAATGAACATTCAGGACTGATTTCCTTTAGGATGGACTGGTTGGATCTCCTTGCAGTCAAAGGGACTCGCAAGAGTCTTCTCCAACACCATAGTTCAAAAGCATCAATTCTTTGGCGCTCAGCTTTCTTCATAGTCCAACTCTCACATCCATACATGACTACTGGAAAAACCATAGCCTTGACTAGACAGACCTTTGTTGGCAAAGTAATGTCTCTGCTTTTTAATATGCTGTCTAGGTTGGTCATAACTTTTCTTTCAAGGAGTAAGCGTCTTTTTATTTCATGGCTGCAGTCACAATCTGCAGTGATTTTAGAGCCCAAGAAAATAAAGTCTGCCACTGTTTCCACTGTTTCCCCATCTATTTCCCATGAAGTAATGGGACCGGATGCCATGATCTCAGTTTCCGAATGTTGAGCTTTAAGCCAACTTTTTCACTCTCCTCTTTCACTTTCATCAAGAGGCTCTTTTGTTCTTCACTTTCTGCCATAAGGGTGGTGTGCATATCTGAAGCTATTGCTATTTCTCCTGGGAATCTTCATTCCAGCTTGTGCTTCTTCCAGCCCAGCATTTCTCATGATGTTCTCTGCATATAAGTTAAATAAGCAGAGTGACAATATACAGCCTTGACACACTCCTTTCCTATTTGGAACCAGTCAGAAAAGATGCTCAACATCACTAATTAGTAGAGAAAAGCAAATCAAATCCACAAGGAAGTATTACCTCAAACCAGTCAGAATGGGTATCGTCAAAAAGTCTACAAATAGTAAATGCTGCAGAGGATGTGGCGAAAAAGTGTTTGTGGGAATGTCAACTTGTGCTCTGGAGAAGAGTATGGAGGTTCCTTAAAAAACTAAAAACAGAATTGCCATATGGTCCAGAAATCCCACTAATGGGTGCATATTGGGAAAAGACAAAAACTCTAGTTTGAAAAGATACATGCACCTTATGTTCACAGCAGCACTATGTCACAGTAGCCAAGACACAGAAGCAACCTAGACATCCATCAGCAGATGGATGGATAAAGCAGGTGTGGCACACAGACACAAAGGGATATCTGCTGCTCTTGCTCAGTTGCTCAGTCGTGTCCGACTCTTCGCAACCCCATGGACTGAAGCATACCAGACTCCTCTGTCTGCCACTGATCCATAAAAAAGAATGAAATAATGCCATTTGCAGCAACATGGATAGACCTAGAGATCAACATAGTAAGTGAAGTAAATCAGATCAAGACAAATACCATATGCTATCACTTAAAGTGGACTCTAAAAAATAATACAAATGAACTTATGTATAAAGCAGAAGCAAACCCTCAGACCCAGAAAACAAACTTATGGTTACCAAAGTGGAGAGGGGTGGGGAGGGATAAATTAGGAGTTTGTGATTAACAGATACACACTACTATATATAAAAGGGATAAACACTAAGGATTTACTGCAGAGCACAGGGAATAATATTCAATAGTTTGTTATTATCTACAGTAGAAAGAAATCTGAAAAATATATAACTCAATCACTTTGCTGCATACCTGAAACACAACACTTTAAATCAACTATACTTCAGATTTTTTTTAAAGCATTTATTAAGCATTCCTCCTTCTCCCAAAATAACTTTTGTCCAGCTCCCAGCCTCAGGACCTTTCCATTGCACTTTGTTTCTTACAGTTGGGGCCTACAAATTACTAAAAGCATACAGAATTTATTCATGGCGATGTTTGTTACAAAGAAGTAACAACTCAAAAGAAATCCTATTTTTCAGGAGTCTCTCCATGGAAATAGTGCTTGATGATGTGCATCTGATCAAATGATTTCAGAACATTTCAGTTGCCCCACTGGCAGCTCACTCCCAGGGCTTTGGGGTGGTGATCCTTCTGTTCTTTGGACGCTTTTGCTAAAAGCTCACGGATTACCTCTCACGTGTCAGGCACTGTTTAGGTGCTGGGATACCACAGGGAATAAGGCACAAAAATCCCTACTGTCACAAAGACTGAATTTATAGGGGGGAACAGACAATAAATAAGATTATCAGAATATTAAGAAGAATAGCATTAATTATAAGACTCATTAATAAGAATATCAAAATAAGAATGAAGCAAAGAATCTTGTACAGTTATGCAGGCTGTGCACTGCACAAGGGTCCTGTCTGAGGGCGTGTGGTGACATGGCACACATCATGACATTATATGCTTAATCTCACATCAGTTTGGCAGATTGAGCAAGACGTCTTTCTCTAACTTGCACACTGACACAGTCTGGGCCAGTGCGGACCCTTACCAGCAAAGAGCGAGCCTTTTAGAGGCTTCTGCAGACATCTGGGTAAGACCTGCTGGTGGCTAGGATTAGGAGAGTGGCTGTAGAAATGGGGGACAATCTGAGGTTGAATTCTGTATGTATTTTGAAACCAGAGCTTAAAGATCTGCTACAGACCAGATGTGGGGTGTGAGGTGAGATGGCCCCTGAGGCTTTTGTCATAGGCTTCCGGAAGAACTGAGCTGTCCTCAACTGGGACGGGAGACCTCAGAAGGAGCTGGGCTGGAGGCAAGGTCAGCAGCAGTGAGCTGGACACGGGCATTGGTGACGGGGGTGTGAGTGCAACAAAGACACCCAGACTCAAGATACACAGTGCACTTTTTATGGGAGATACTGTGATCCATCATTGGCCTCGTAAAGGCTGTGATTTCTACCCAATGTTTGTGACGAGTTTCTCCGCATCTTACACTTCTCTGCCTTTTTATGTGAACTGAACTGCATTGGTTTTCACTTGCAATTTTGCCCCTAAAAATCTTGCAAAGTACTTTGAACAAATTATGATTGAAAACACTGCTCTTAAATAATTATGACTGAGTCCAACTTTTTAAAATTTATCTTCAGAGAGAAGAGTAGGGAGAAGAGATGTCTCCCTGATACCTGGTGAATTTTCTCAGATGTAATTTGTATTTTTTTTATTTTAAAATATTTTTAAATTCATTTTCATTGGAGTAGAGTTGCCTTACAATGTTGTGTTCTTTTCTCCTGTACAGCACAGTGAATCATCTCATCTGTACATACACATATATCCCCTCTTTTTTTTAGATTTCTTCCCATTAGGTCATCACAGAGCACTGACTAGAGTTACCTGTGCTACACAGCAGGGTCTCCTCAGTTACCTATTTTAAACATAATAGTGTATATATGTCAATCCTAATCTCCAGTCTGTCCCACTCTGCCTTTCCCCCTTTGCTAACCATAAATTTGTTCTCTACATCTGTTGACTATTTCTGCTTTGCATATGTTCATTGAAACCATTTTTCTAGATTCACATATAAACAATAGTATTCGGTATTTTTTTTTTACTTAATTCACTCTCTAAGGGGGAATTTAAATTTGACCATATGTGATCACTCCTTTTGAGTTATTTTTCATGGCAAGAATAAAGGTCACTGCGGTCAGTATATGCTGCTATCAGTTACCACGTGGAGCTCTCTAATGTCAATTTTGGAGTGTGTAAAACCAGGAAAACAAGACTAGACAGAGTAAAACAGCAGAACTCTAACAACCAAAGGAATCTATCGTTCGCATCTGTCAGTAGAAGATCTGTGAGGAATGGTGCGCAATTGACAGGAATCAGCTGAGCGCACACAGGCCAGCCAACTCTTATGCTCCCCAAGACTGACAGTGCACAGGTTTCCCACAGTCTCCTGACGCGTGTCTTCCTCTGTGGGCAGGAGGGAACGGCAGCCTGCTCACAGGTTGAGTCTGTGTGTCAAATGCCTTCTGAAGGTGGCGCTCACTGATTCCAGAACTATTTACAGTTGTGCAGTGTTTCACCCTTTAGCCCAGCGCCTGGCGCCATCACAGGCAGTCAGGGAAGAGCAGGGCGGTGGGCAACTTGCCGTGGTCCAGGGCTGCCAGCTCCACGGGGCTCAGGCCTTCCGCATGACCAGCGAGACACCAGAGTCAACCGCTGCAACAAGAGAGGTTCTGTTGGCCTCGGGTTTTGTAAGTCCAGGTGTTCCTGTGTTGACACTGTTAGTTCTAATTGGCAGTTAGCTGCCCCTTTAGTTATATATGTATCTGAGTAGCTTTTTATAAGTTGACCTTCTGGAAGAACAGCTTTATTTAGATAGAAATTCACATAGCATATAATTTAGCTACTTAAAGTGTAAGAGTCTATGTTTGTTTTTAGCATGTTCACAGGGTTACTTAATCATCACCAAAATTGAATTTTAGAACATTTTTATCTCCCTAAAAAGAAATTCAGTACCTACTGCATTCATTACCCATCCTCCTTCCTCCCCATCAGCCGTCACTCATTCACTATCTGTTTCTATGAATTCACCTCTTTTGGACATTTCACACAAATGGTACCATATGACACATCATCTGTGGCCACTAGCTTTTTTCACTTCACAACATTTTTCCAGGTTTACCCTTGTAGAGTTTCTTGGTACTTCATGCTGCTGCCTGATATTCCACTGTGGGAGGACTGCACAGGTGACCCCCCCGTGTGTGGACATCTTCCACTCTGTGGCGTGAGCAATGTTACTATCGATGTTCATGGACACGCTTCTAGGTGGACGCGTGTTTCATTTCTCTCGAGTTGATGCCCAGGAGTACAACTGCTGAGTCACAGGGAAACGCTAACTTTTTGAAGAACTGCCAAATTATTTTCCAAAGTACAAGCTGGCTTTAACATTACCTGCACCTATCTTCCTTTTCTTTCAGACTAATTTTTTTTATATGAATGAGTACATTTCCAGGCATCATACTCCTGTTACACGTATACAAACACTTTGCAGAGTTATCACCTGAATCAGTCCTGTTTTGAATATACTATGGTAAAGTTAGCCATTTCTCTCAGTCAAATCAATTTCTAGAGGACTACTTCATTTTTCTGGGACTGCACAACATTAACGAAGCTTAAAATTTTAAAATTTGAATTTATTTTTATTTATTTGCCTTTTGAATAGGTACTAGAACCCCATGGTTCAAAATTCCAGGGTCCAGTAAGACAACTGGAATGCGTCTGCCCCACTTTCCATCTCTGGGGGAAGCAGTATTGCTGTCTACTTCTTAGGTAGTCTTCCGAGGCATTTTAATGCAATTTTAATTTCAAAAAGCTAAACAAGAACAACAAAAGTGTGTGGAACTTTAGGATTTTGCTCCAAACTCAGTTATTCTGAGTAATTAGAGTTGGAACAGCGTAACCTCAGTGGAGGCTTATTTCAGAGCTGAATAGCAATAAAGAGCTCGAGTTTAATGATTGCCATATACAGCTCAAGGAAATTTTTGCCCTAGGAGCCAACCCTTGATCTGGTTATTATTTCACTTTGTCTACATTCCAGAGACTACACCACTCACTTTATCGTCTCGAGCTCCACCTCTGCCTCACGTGCTTAGCCCTGTGGAGATCATCCTCGGAGACCTCCAGGCTGCCTCCTGCCTGACCCCGAGTCACACTGCACACCTGCCCTCTCCAACTGCCTCTCAGTCCTGAAATACGAGCCCTTTCCACCCCAGCACCTTGGACCTATACTTTCCCCCCTTCACCAGGAAGATTTCCTTCTGTCTTTCTACCCTCTGCATCCTAGCTGAAGCGGCATCTTCTCTGACCATCTGAGCTACAGCTGGCCTCTTCTTTCTCCCATGCATTCTACAGTCCCTTCATTCAGGGCACTTTACTACAGTATTTGTTCACTGACTGTATTCATGGTATTATTTGTTCACTGACTGTATTCACTGATTTATTGCCTGGAATCATCTATTCCCGAAAATCTACGTCTGAAACAGGATAGGTAAACTAGAGTCCAACTCTGTTCTTGTATGGCTCTGGAGGTAAAAGTTGCTTTACATTTTTAAAGGGTTGTTTACATTTTTTAAAAACAAAAAATAAAAGCAAAAACAAAACAAAAAAAACCCCCATGCAACAGAGTTTGCAAAACTATAAATATTTAATGCCCAGCCATTTTTAGTAAAGTTTGACTGTAGGGCTGAACAATGTCTCCAAGGTAGACCGTCTACACTCCAAGGGGTGTGTGAGATAGTCCAGAGGGATCTTAATTATTCACTCTTCACAAATATCTATCATGGATGCTTTATTAAGTGCATGACTTTTAATACAGTAGCATGCACACATAATTTATAAATCAATATTCACTGTAATAGATCATGTGTATTAGGGATAGTGCTCAGAAATTTTAAAATAATGACATTCTGATAAAAATTGCAGGGGCAATGGTGCTAAAACGTATCACTTATACAGTGGGAACCATCTCCTTCCTTAATCCCATCATCTGACCGATCCACACTCAACACAGTGTTTTTTGAATAAATGATGGCAGTAGCCTTCCCATGTACTGAGTACACATTACATTCTCCAGGTATTAATATGCTCTTATTGTATAGTATGTCTTTTAATGATCAGAACTGCACTATGTCCTAGGTCCTGTGTGCACAGTTGCTCAGTCATGTACGACTCAGACTCTGTGTGACCCCATCGACTATGGCCCGCCAGGCTCCTCTGTCCATGGAACTCTCCAGGAAAGAATACTGGAGTGGGTATCGCCACTCCCTTCTCCAGGGGATCTCTCGGACCCAGGGATCAAACCGAGGTCTCCCGCATTGCAGGCAGGTTCTTCACCATCTGAGCCACCAGGGAAACCCCCTATTTCACAAATGAGGACACTGAGGCCCAGAGAGGTTAAATGACTTCCTGAAGGTCACATGCCAGTGAGAGGTGGAGGTCAAGGTCAGCTGCCTTCTGATTCTAAAACCAGTGCTTTTATCCACTATTGCTGCTGCTGCTAGTAAGTCGCTTCAGTTGTGTCTGACTCTGTGCGACCCCATAGACGGCCTCCCACCAGGCTCCTCCGTCCCTGGGATTCTCCAGGCAAGAACCCTGGAGTGGGTTGTCACTTCCTCCACCAATGCATGAAAGTAAACAGTGAAAGTGAAGTCGCCCAGTCGAGCCCAACTCTTGGCGCCCCCATGGACTACTATTGGCTTGTCCCTAATTTCGCTCCTTTTGACTCTTGCTGTGCATTGCTATCTAATCCCACTTGGAATCCTTTACATCTGAAATGATAAAGCCACACAGGCTTAGAAGGGTTAATTATTTCCCCCAGGTGTCAACAAAAGTGAAGGGGCATGCATCTTCCTGGCATGGGAGGTCAGTCCCCTTCAATGCTTAGTTACCAGCTCTTAATGTTAGAATTAAGACATAAGAGTTTGCATGAGTCTGCAGTTTACTGCTGCTGCTACTGCTAAGTCACTCCAGTCATGTCTGACTCTGTGCAACCCCATAGACAGCAGCCCACCAGGCTCCCCGTCCCTGGGATTCTCCAGGCGAGAACACTGGAGTGGTTGCCATTAAATCATTTAACTTCCATGAACTGATTTCTTACCTAGGTGCTAGTTGTTCAGTGTTTTCTGACTCTTTGTGACCTCATGGTCTGTCCATGGCATTTTCCAGGCAAGATACTGGAGTGGGCTGCCATTCCCTTCTCTAGGGATCTTCCCGACCCAGGGATAAAACCCAGTCGCCTGCATTACAGGCAGATGCTTTACTGTCTGAGCCACCAGGAAAGTGGGGTTAATAGTAATATTTGGGGCTCCCCTGGTGGCCCATTTGTAAAGAATCTGCCTCCCAGTGTAGGAGATATAAGAGATGCGGATTTGATCACTGGGTCAAAAAGATCCCCTACAGGAGGAAATGGCAACCCACTCCAGTATTCTTGCCTGGGAAATCCCATGGAAGAGAAGCTTGCTGGGCTATAGCCCAAGGGGTCCTAAGAGTCAGACCCGACTGAGTGACTAAACAACAATAGTAATACTTATCCCAGAGGTGGTTTTGAGAATTCAATGCATGTAAAACGCTTGCATACCGAGCTCTATAAAGCATTAGTCCTTCTTCGCTCATGTAACTGTGTAGGGGCATACTTTTCTACTTTTGTAGTTTTGCTACTATTAATTGTAACATGCTTTGCTTCATCACCAGCTTGGGGAGCTATTCAAAACAAGCAGCCCCATCCTGGCTTGGGAAAGAATCAGTGCCCAGGCCTAAACTGGCATTCTGTTTCTAGGCTTCTTTTAAACCCAAGTTTGCCTGATCTTAGTCCAAAATGCACACGGCTGCCACCAGCAGTGCGATTTACAGAGAAAAGTGCACTATCAGTCAGATCTCCTTTATCCACATGCTGCAAAGTGGAGCAACTGAGGGCTTTAACTGTCAGGCCCAGCAACTTTAGAATTAAACTGAAAGCTGCTATTTAGATTTTGCTAGTGCAAGTTTTTCTTGTCAGTCTTAACGTTCTTCGAGTCCTTTTAAAAAAACCATAGTTCAAGCTATTTTTACTTGAAATTAAAAAATAAAACCCAAAGCACATGCTACATTAAATAATAGCTTGCACACATTTTAAACACGGAGCACCCCAGGCCTTAAGCTAAGTCTAAAATAAAAACTTTTAAAAATTAAAAAATAAAATAAAAACTTTTAAAATAAACCGATTGTCTATCAGAGTCGGAGAGGGACAGACTGAGAGTTTGGGGTTAGCAGATGCAAACCGTGACACACAGAATGGATGGACAGCTAGGCCCTGGGACCAGCTGTATACACAGCACAGGGAACTATATTCAACTCAGTGTTTGGTCCTGGGATAAACCAAAGTGGAAAAGAATATAAAAATACATATGTATATATGTATACAACTGAGTCACTTTGTTATACTCAGAAAAGATTAATACAACATTGCAAATCAACTAGACTTCAATAAAAAAACAAACAAAAAAAGGAAACCGAATGACATCAAATCCTTCTCACAGAGTCTTGACATTTTTGCCAGGAATCCTTTGTCTTTTTCCTTCCCTAAAGTACGTCTTCCAATTTTTCTCTTGCCAGGCCATCGTGAAGAAGAAAGCAGGCCCCAGTTTTCTCTTATTTCCTGCCTCTGTCCTGCCTCCAGTGAGTGGCTTATTTAGAAAGTCCCGATACATGGAGTGGGCTTCCCAGGGGGCTCAGTGGTAAAGAATCTGCCTGCCAAAGCAGAAGATGTGGGTTCTACCCCTGGGTCAGGAAAACTCCCTGGAGGAGGGCATGACAACCCACTCCAATTATGGCCTGATGGTTCAGTTAGAGCCCATTCTGCTCTGCCTCGTGACACATTTTCGCTTTCAACTTGAACCATCATGACTGCTATGTAATTTACATGCATTGGCCTTGCCTCTCACTCTGCTTCGGAATCCTGAGAGGCCAGGCCTTCTGGACCCCACAGTGTGGAGCAGGGCCCTGAGGGTGGCATGGCCTCTTGTCCCAGACCCCAGTCTCAGCCCCGCTCTGCCCCGGCTGGTTAGCGTGAGCCTGTTTCCTGTCTGAAGGAGATGAGAATTCTCCCGGGGGCTATCAGGTCTGCCCCATGTGTGTGGGTGCAGGGCTGGGCAGTGCTGCAGGCTCCGGGGCTGCCATCCTGGGACGATGCCCAGTCAGCGGGCCAGGGCCGGAGGCACCCACACATGCTGTCCCTGAAACCCACACTCTCGGTTTTTCAAGAGGAAGGAGGACCAAGCCCAGCAGAGCCCCCGGGGAACAGTGTGTGACTTGCTGGCAGGGAGTCTTGACTGTTTGGCTCAAGCTTCGAAGATCCACACAGATTTTAATTCTCCTCGAGGACAAGTCAGCTACTTTGGAAAGTTGTAACATTTATTCTCTCAGAAAATTTCCTTTAAACAATCAGTTCTAATCTCTCCTTTGTGTCATATGAGATGGGGAGGCAGAGAAGGACAGAGATACTCAGGCCCACAACCCCTATCCTCTGAATGCGACAGATTCTCCTTTTGAGTCTGTCCTTGGGGGTTGGGGATGCCAGCTAGAGGAAAAAGGGACCCAGATTTACAGCCCCGGGTATCCTCAGACATTTACAATGTGATGCCACTCAAAATTTTAATTCCAGTCCTTATGGTTACCAGCTGATTTGGATCACCACAGCAAAAAAAGCAGAATGCAGCTCCCTTAAAAAAGTAAAAACAGTGACTCAGTGTGATTCAGTGATTGTACTCTGGGCATATAACTGGAGAAAACCATACTTTGAAAACGTACACACGCGGCAGTGTTCGATGCAGCACTATTAACAGCAGCCAAGACATGGAAGTAATCTAAGTGACCATCAGCAGATGACTAGATGCAGATGAACGTTCAGTTCAGTTCAGTCACTCAATCATGTCCGACTCCGCGCGACCCCATGGACTGCAGCACAGCAGGCTTCCTCGGGCCATCACCAACTCTCGGAGCTCGTTCAAATTCTTGTCCATCGAGTCAGTGATGCCATCCAACCTCCTCATCTTCTGTCGTCCCCTCGTCCTCCTGCCTTCAGTCTTTCCTAGCACCAGGGTCTTTTCAATGAGTCAGTTTGTCTCATCAGGTGGCCAAAGTATTGGAGTTCAGCTTCAATATCAGTGCTTCCAATGAACATTCAGCACTGATTTTCTTTAGGATGGAGTGGTTTGATCTCCTTGTAGTCCAAGGGACAGTCTTTTCCAACACCACAGTTCAAAAGCATCAATTCTTCGGTGCTCAGACTTCTTTATAGTACAACTTTCACATCCATACGTGACTAAAGGAAAAACCATAGCTTTGACTATGCAGACCTTTGTTGGCAAAGTAATGTCTCTGCTTTTTAATAGGCTATCTAGGTTGATCACAGCTTTTCTTCCAAGGAGCAGGTGTAATTTAATTTCATGGCTGCAGTCACCATCTGCAGTGATTTTGAAGCTCAAGAAAATAAAGTCTGTCACAGTTTCCACTGTTTCCCCATCTATTTGCCATGAAGTAATGGGATCAGATGACATGATCTTAGTTTTTTGAACTTAGTTTTTGCTGCATTTTAAGCCAGATTTTTCCACCCTCCTCTTTCAAGTTCATCAGTTCCTCTTTAACTTCTGCCATAAGGGTGGTGTCATCTGCATATCTGAGGTAATTGCTATTTCTCCCAGCAATCTTGATTCCAGCTTGAGCTGCATCCAGCCTGGCATTTCGCATGATATACTCTGCATATCAGTCCTGAATATTCACTGGAAGGACTGATGCTGAAGCTGAAACGCCAATACTTTGGCCACTTGATGCAAAAAAACTGACTCACTTGAAAAGCCCCTGATGCTGGGAAAGACTGAAGGTGGGAGGAAAAGCAGATGACAGAGGATGAGATGGTTGGATGGCATCACTGACTCAATGGATATGAGTTTGAGTAAGCTCCGGGAGTCGATGATGGACAGGGAAGCCTGGTGTGCCGTAGTCCATGGGGTCACAAAGAGTCAGACACTACTGAATGACTGGACTGAACTCAGAATATAAGTTAAATAAGCGGGGTGACAATAAACAGCCTTGATGCACTCCTTTCCCAACTCGGAAACAATCTGTTGTTCCACATCCATTTGACCTGCATACAGGTTTCTCAGGAGGCAGGTAAGGTGGTCTGGTATTCCCATCTCTTAAAGAATTTTCCACAGTTTCTTGTGATCCCATAGTCAAAGTCTTTGGCATAGTCAATAAAGTAGGAGCAGATGTTTTTCTGGAACTTTCTTGCTTTTTATATTCTTTTCAGCTGAAGATGGAGAAGCTCTATACAGTCAGCAAAAACAAGACCAGGAGCTGACTGTGGCTCAGATCATGAACTCCTTATTGCCAAATGCAGACTTAAATTGAAGAAAGTGGGGGAAAACCACTAGACCATTCAGGTATGACCTAAATCAAATCCCTTGATTATTACAGTGGAAGTGAGAAGTAGATTCAAGGGATTCGATCTGACAGAGTGCCTAAGAACTATGGATGGAGGTTCGTGACACTGTACAGGAGGCAGAGATCAAGACCATCCCCAAGATAAATAAATGCAAAAAGGCAAAATGGTTGTCTGAAGAGGCCTTACAAATAGCTGAGAAAAGAGAAGCTAAAGGAAAAGGAGAAAAGGAAAGAAAGACCTATCTGAATGCAGAGTTCCAAACAATAGCAAAGAGAGATGAGAGCCTTCCTAAGTGATCACTGCAAAGAAATAGAGGAAAACAATAGAATGGAAAAGACTAGAGATCTCTTCAAGAAAATTAGAGATACCAAGGGAATATTTCATGCAAAGATGGGCTCGATAAAGGACAGAAATGGTATGGACCTAACAGAAGCACAAGATATTAAGCAGAGATGGCAAGAATACACAGAAGAACTATACTAAAAAAGATGTTGATGACCCAGATAACCACAATGGTGTGATCCTTGACCTAGAGCCAGATATCCTGGAATGCAAAATCAAGTGGGTCTTAGGAAGAATCACTGAGAACAAAGCTAGTAGAGATGATGGAATTCCAGTGGAGCTATTTCAAATCCTAAAAGATCACTGTGAAAGTGCTGCACTCAGTATGCCACTAAATTTGGAAAACTCAGCAGTGGCCACAGGACTAGAAAAGGTCAGTTTTCATTCCAATCCCAAAGAAAGGCAATGCCAAAGAATGCTCAGACCACCACAGAACTGCATTTATTTCACACACTAGCAAATTAATGCTGAGAATTCTCTTAGAGAGGCTTCAACAGTACATGAACCAAGAACTTCCAGATGTTTAAAGCTGGATTTTGAAAAGGCAGAGGAACAAGAGATTAAACTGCCAACATCTGTTGGATCATAGAAAAAATGGAATGTTACTAAGTCATAAAAAATGAACTAATGTCATTTGCAGCAACATGGATGGACCTAGAGATTATTATACTATGTGAAATAAACCAGACAAAGACAAATACACAATATTGCCATGTGGAATCTAAGAAATGATACAAGTGAACTTTATAAAACAGGAACAACTGACAGTCACAGAAAACAAACTTACAGTTACCAAAGGGGATAGCCGGTCTGTAGGGGAGGGGGATAAATTAGGAATTTGGGATTAACATATATACACCACTATCTATAAAATAGATGAACAACAAGGTCCTACTGTACAGCACAGAGAACTCTACTCAATATTCTACAATAACCTACATGGAAAAAGAATCTGAAAAAGAATGGCTATACGTGTAATTAAATCACTTTGTTGTACACTTGAAACTAACGTGACATTATAAATCAGCTACGTGTGCTACGTACACACTAAGCTGCTTCAGTCGTGTCTGTCTCTTTGCGATCCTATGGACAAGCCTGCCAGGCTCCTGGGTCCGTTGAATTCTCCAGGCAAGAATACCGGAGTGGATTACCATGACTTCCTCTAGGGGATCTTTCCAACCCAGGGATCAAACCCTTGTTTCTGCATCTCCTGCACTGGCAGGCAAGTTCTTTAGCACCACTTGGAAAGCCCTCTAAATCAACTATACTCCAATATAAAATAAAATAATAACAATTTTAAAAGAACATAATTTAGATAAGATGAAAGAAGGAAAGAGTAACATAAGCGTGGGTAAATGAAAGATTTGAAAGTCCAGGTGGCTTTTTAGTTAAGCACTGAGGATGTGACAGGTACTAGCGGAAGCCCTGAGTATGGTCTTTGCTGGAGAAAAGGAAAGAAGGTGTCCTTGTCACAGAGCAAGTGACACTGGTACGGAGGAAGGACAGGGAGAGCAGTTACTGCTATCAGATGAATGTCACATCACTGCATTGTATGGAAGGAACAATAATGTTATCAGGCAGGTGCTAAAAGCGAATCACAGGAAAATATTAACTGGCTAATAGAGCACAGGATAGCAGAGCTGAAGCCACCTGCAGAGATGACCTGGCCCTGCCCCGTCTTCAGACAAAGGCAGATCTAAACCATTAACTAACATCAGGGATCCGGTCCCATCACTTCATATCAAATAGATGGGGAAACAATGGAAACAGTGACAGACTTTATTTTCTTGGGCTCCAAAGTCACTGCCATGAAATTAAAAGACACTCACTCCTTGGAAGAAAAGCTATGACTAACCTAGACAGCATATTAAAAAGAAGAGACATTACTTTGCTGACAAAGGTCTGTATAGTCAAAGCTATGCTTTTTCCAGTAGTCATGTATGGATGTGAGAGTTAGACTATAAAGAAAGCTGTGTGCTGAAGAACTGATACTTTTGAACTGTGGTGTTGGAGAAGACTCTTGAGTCCCTTGGACTGCAAGGAGATCCAACCAGTCCATCCTAAAGGAAATCAGTCCTGAATATTCATTGGAAGGACTGATGCTGAAGCTGAAACTCCAATACTTTGGCCACCTGATGGGAAGAACTGACTCATTTGAAAAGACCCTGATGCTGGGAAGGACTGAAGGCAGGAGGAGGAGGGAATGACAGAGGATGAGATGGTTGGATGGCATCACTGACTCGATGGACCTGAGTTTGAGCAAGCTCTGGGAGTTGGTGATGGATAGGGAAGCCTGTCATGCTGCAGTCCGTGGGGTCACAAAGAGTCAGACACGACTGAGTGACTGAACTGAAAATCATCCACTGCAGGTGTTTTCTGCATTTTAAAAAGATGACTAGAGATAGAGGCCTCCACATTTTTTGGTGGCCCCATGATTATCAGTTTCAGAATTAAAAAAAACTCACATCCTTCTCTTATCTAAAGCTCAGATGATTACTTTAGATTCGTGGGGTTTTTCCCCCGCCAATGACCACGGACGGATGGCTGCAGGGATGGTGTCGTGTAGACCAAGGACCAGTTCTGGGCACCTCCCACTTCTTACCCCTGTTCTTCATTAGAAACTATTCTCTCAGCAAGTGCTGAGCTCTGTGATGGGGGCTGAGGACACCATGACAAATAAAACAGCATCCCAGGCTCAACGCACGTGCAGCCTGGGGCAGGGGTCACCACGGCGGGTACTGAGGTGGGTGTTAAATGTCTGTAACCAGCACATGAGAGTTGCCGCACCCACTGGATAGTGTTCAGTGCCAGGCATGCTGTCTCAATCACTGTCACGCACTCTCCTCCCTCACACACACACAACCGTACAACAGCACAGCAGTGCAAACGCCTCCTTTTGCCTGGAACTTTCTCCAGCACATCCTAAGCACTCCCTGCCCAGGGCTCAGAGCGAACCAAGCATCAGTCACCAGGCTTCACTTGCGAGAAGTAAAGAAGCACCCTGGGCTGACATTCCTACTCTCTCTCCCACACTTAGGCTTTCAAGACTATTGTGTTTCTGTGGGTTTCAAAATCCTCTTCTGCAAGTCAAAAGTTTTCTATTTTTCTACAGTAACTGTTCTACTTCTCCCAAAGCCAGATGGAGATGGTTGAAGAGGGAAATATGCAAGAAAATGAGGAGGAAAAAGGAAGAAAACCATCTTTCAACACATCACCTCTGCTTTATGACAGAAATGCACACACAGAGCGGCCCCAGAGTAACGGACTCCAGGATTTCATGCACATCCTCATCCAAGGATATTAACGATCTAACTGGAGATGAGTCTTAAGTCCCCATAATGTACATTATTTCTAATGGTGGAATCTGAAACATCAAGGCACTGTGTAAGGTTTTTCTCCTTTTCTATCAGTTTTTCTTCTTTGCAGAACCCACTAAGTTACAGATATTCCATAAGAAGTTGTCCCTTTACGGAAATTAATTGTCAGCATTTATTACAGCTTTTGTGAAGTCCTCACAGGCACTTCTTGCTCTGCTGTGTCTGACTCCCTGCACATCTCACCACACACACGTGATCATGGCCTCTTAATTGTTGGGCTCATGGTAGTGATCAGAGCGGTCACAATGGTCTCTGATGACGTGCAAGAGCAAATACAGAGAGGCCTTCTGCCCACTTGGGTGTATTTAATGCAAACAGCACAGCGACACAGAAGACCGCTGGTGTGACTGGTCTGGGCTGTTTCCCTAGTAGAACAGAATGGGACAAAGACATGCCTCCCATCACCTTCCTCCCATCTCTGGACCATCACATCTCGCTCAGGCTCCGAGGCTGAGGGTTTACCACAGTTTTAACTGAAAGTCTGCGTCTGGATCCTAAAGCTCACACTTGGTATGAATGCAATCGCAGGCTGTATTGGTTAGCAAGGTGCTGTCTGGGGGGCCCCAGTGTCACACGTGCACCCCATGGGCCCAACCAGGCTTCCAGTATGGCTCTGGTTCAGTCCTCGACACTGGCCCTGCCCGAGCCCGGAGTGGAGGCCAGGATGGAGGTGTGTTCTTTTCGGTTCCTTGGAAGGACCCTCACTGCCCTCTCTCAGCCTCGCTTCGCTTCCTTCCAGGATGAATGAGGACAAATCTGGGAACCAGTGTAGTGACACAGTGTGGAGACCATTTTCAGGCCATTTTTAGCTTGTGTCCACCTGCGCACCCCACCTGGTGTCGGGGAGCCTGACGAGGCCGTCTCCCTCCGCCTCCCCAAGTCCAAGTTATATTTGTACATACACATTTCTCAGCCCCTTCCTGACGATCACGTGCGCTTCTGCCTCCGCGTGTCAGCTTATCACAGGATGGAGCGCATTTGTTTGCTCAGCAGGCAGCAGGAGAAATAGCAGGTATGCTGGAGGCTCAGAGAGGACCCTGTGCAATACACACTACATGCACTAAGAGCGCACGAGGAAGCTGTTACCGTCACCATTCATCACGATGTGTCCTCACCATGCTGTCCTCACCATACTTCATATTTCAAATGGACGGGCAAGACGTTTAGACTTGAAATATCAGACACCTAAGAAGGTAATGGCTTAAAGACACTACCCACAACCCTAGAGGAAGAAACCAAAAGCAAAAATCCTTCCATTTTCCCTCTGAATGTTCTTGAATGTGTTCTGTCTTTTCT
>SJYF01266114.1:635190-657898 GCA_006410515.1 Procapra przewalskii | reverse complement strand
TTTAACTAAGTTTAATAAAATATAATTTTATTAAATTCATTATGTTTAATAAAATGTAACTTTATTAAATTCATTAGTACATTAATTAATTTTAAGCAATTGCTTAAAATTAATTAGTATACTAGACCCCATGCAATGCAGCCCACCAGGCTCCTCTGTCCATGGGATTCTCCAGGCAAGAATACTGGAGTGGATTGCCATGCCCTCCTCCAGGGGATCTTTCTGATCCAGGGATCAATGCCGCATCTCCTGCAGTGCAGGCAGATTCTTTACCACTGAGCCACCTGGGAAGCCCAAAATATATGCACATATATTTAATAAACCATAAGTTTGAACAAAGCTCTTATGTGACGTAATGTCATACATCACAAAGTGAAATGAGCATGAAGAATAATCCTGGAGACAGCTTCAAAGGACACCTCCCTGATGCCAGAGCCGGGAGGCTGCTCAGGAACCACACCCACCACAACTCAGTGTGGGTCTCTGTCCCCTTCGTCCAGCTGGTGCTGTGATCTTGGCTGACCCTTCTCCTTTTCCCTATTATTTTACATCAATGTCAAACATTTCGGGGGTACCTGTGGCTACAAGAGAAAGCCTCACCTCCACTTTGTATCTGAGGCCCAAAGATGAGCTCAGGCTCCTGGTCCTGCGAAGAAGGTTCTCTCAGTTCAGCCTCTTTCTGTGACACTGGCTGCCCTGCACCAGCGTTCCTAAGAAGAGCTGAGACCTGGGGAGCGGTCTCAGTATTTAGGGCAACTTACTGGGGTCCCAGAGAGCAGGAGTGTCTCACACCAAACCTGCCTTGGGGCCTGTGCAGACCCAGAATCTGGGAGAGGCAGGGTGGGGATCGGCATGGGCATAACTCGGGCAGGCTCCTCAGCCTCCTCACACATTGCCTTCCTGAGTAAGGTGAGCACACACTGGCACAAGGTGGTGTGCGGGGCGGATTCTGGGCATGGATCCATGCACAGCGCTGCGTGGCGATGCAGTGACCGCTCAGAGCATCGGCAGAGAAGGACACACGCTGCGGTTCGATGGCTTCACTGCCCCGCTTCCAGATTCAGAACCGCAAGGTGTGACCTTGGTTCTGGGCTGCTCCAGAACACAAATGAACCTTCTGGCATCTCCCACCAGCATCCCATCCTGAACAACGCTCTCATCCCCCGTCCACAGAGCCATTAGGAAGGCGGAAGTGCTGCCACCCCGGAGTCTCGCCTAGCTTGCTCTGTGTGCTCCAGGGCAAACAGTGAAGGCAGACAATCTCGCCTGTGTCTCGTGGGGCTGTGGGAACAGGTACTGGCCTCCTGATGTCTACTGGCATCAAGGGACCTGCAGTGTGAAGTCTACGCCAGGCTCAAAATATAATTCTGACCAAGTTTTCTAAAATAAAACATTCCCCTCATAGAAACACCTATGCCCACCCGAGTCCTACCATCCTCATGACTACAAAAATTAAGTCATTGTTAAAACAGACGGGAGCAGTCAGCCTGGACACAAACCCTTCGTCCTGGATTCAGGGGCTATGTAATCTTCCCCTCTCCTTCTCCAGACATCTTGTGACCTAGAATCTCCTTCATGGGCTCTGGAAATGTTGAGTATGGACCCAAGAACACCTAGGGATGAAGTTACCATTTGGATCCATAAATTTTCCCCTAATGGACAGCCCCAGTGTGGGAAAAGGAAACCCACACAGATTCCACACTAGAAGACAGGGAAGGTTGAAGACCAGCATTGTGGGTGAGACTGAGTGCAGACGGTAAGCACCATCCTATCTGGTGAGAGGATCCGTAAAAGCACCGTTCAAGGGAGAGACCTGCTCATCCCAACTCCATCCGTGAATTAGCCTCCTATTAGCAGCACCTCCAATCAGCGTGTCCTCCCCCGTGGGTTATCCAGGTGGGTGGAATGGCTGTAAAATACTTCTCTGGCTAATGAGGGTGAAGCTAAGAGAGTGCACTGTCATAGGCCCAGGTGCAACAGAACATCACACATATTGAACAATTACGGCATTCTGTGAAGTGCCATGGGTCTCCACTCCGGGCTCAGCGCTTAGTATTCTTGTTTCTGTTAAAATCTGCATCACAGTAGGAGTGTGGAGGAAAAGTGAAAGGGTTAGTCACTCAACTGTGGCCAACTCTTTGCGCTCCCGTGGACTTTAAACTGCCAGGCTCCTCATGGGATCCTCCAGGCAAGAGTACTGGAATGGGTTGCCACTTCCTTCTCCAGGAGATCTTCCCAACCCAGGGATCAAACCCCGGTTTCCTGCATTGCAGGCAAATTCCTTACTGCTTGAGCCATATACCTATAAAGCTCTTTAAGCAACTGGAAAAAATCTTCTGGCACTAGTGTGATCACAATTTTGACCTTCACAAAAGCTGTCTAAATAAAACAGTCTAATTTATATTCATAGCCTGAACCCCCAGCTGAGAAGTGCCTCTTAAGCAAATGTGCATGCCTAGATTTAAGATGACAGGGCTACAGAAGGTTTATGGCATGTCTGCCCATCACGATTACTGGAAAAAGCAACACAGAGACCTTGGCCTCATGTGAAGAATAGCACATTATTGGCAACATAGTGAGAAGGTGCTAGATCCAACTTCAAGCCCAGGCCACTCACCAGCCCCATGACCCTGGGCCTTTGAACTCTGGTTGTGGCATTTGCAAAATGGAAAAAAAATTAATAGTTTTTCTTCCTTTGTCACCTAGGTGTTGTGGGGAATAAATGAGAAACCTCTTTATAACCATAAAGTGCTTCTACAGGTCAAGGACACTATTAACATTTACAGCCTAAATCCTCAGAGATTTGTTATAGCGGCTGCTGTGTGTTTGTTTTGGTTCCCCTTAGGGTACCTTTAAAAAATGTGGCCTGCGTTTCTGTTATGATGGCATTTAGACCTTTACTTCATCAAAGTCAGGGGCGAACTTTCATAAATTCTTTCTCCTGATAGAAACAGCAAGCCCTCGCCTGCAGTGGCAAATCATGACCAGCAAGCCCTCGGTCATGATGAATGGCCATGAACCGGGGTTGATGGCCAGAGCGTCATCACCCTTCTACACAAACTCCATGAGGACAACCCTGTGCAACACTCCAGAATGAGGCTGGCGTGCAAGAGGCAATTTTTAATCAATACAGCGTGAGAAAGAAAAGAGATGGACACGGCACCCAAAAGTGCTGCCTGCCTAAGAAACAGTGGCCACCTGGCTGGCTTTCTGTGTTACAGCCACCCTCCCATTCTGCCCAGCTGAATTTGAATATTAAAACCCAAAACACGAGAAAGCCCTTCACTCTCTTCCTTTCACTGAATCAGGCTTTAGCTTGAAAATTACACGAGATCTCAGAAATTCTCTTTAAATAATTAATTTAGGTGCAGAGAGCGGCATTCCAGTTGAGTGAATTCCTCCACAATTTAAACAGTAAGGGGAAAATGCTCTGTCCAGTGAGAAATAACATGTGATAAATAATAGAACACTTGGATCAGTGACTGATAGCAGAAAAAGGAGAAAAGTCAGCATGAGGGTGGAGTCGGTTCAAGACCACACCGGTGTGATGCTAATCCGCTGACACCAGCCGTGTGAAGGCCCCAGGCCTCTGGGTACCAGGCTGGGGCACCTATGCAAGGGCCGCCTCCTCGTGTTCTGAGGGGGCTCAAGAGGGGACCCAGATAAGACAGGCCTGGGGAAAGGCAGCTTCTCACCCTGGAGGGGTTCACACCAACTCCGTCCCCCTCCAGACTCTAAGCAGAAGAGTCTCCAGTTTCCTGAGCTCCCGTGCAGAGTGGCTGCACTGCCCGGCGGGAGGGCAAGGTCAGGACTCCTCCTGCTGAGGGAGGCGCCAGGCCTCCTTTGGGGAAGACTGCATTTCACTCCATCTCCCATGAGAGGGAGGTGGCGGCCCCTGCTTAATTCTTTTTCTGGATAACATTAAATCATCTGGTAGCTCTGGCTCAAACGCGGCTTTAGGCCTTAGAGCCTACTGTAAGACAAAGGTAGTTTCAATGTGCTTTAAGCAGGCTCTTTTGCTTGGAGTGGGTATTCAAAACGGAGATTTAGGTGTGTAGTTAGGAATACATATGTATAGGACCTGTGAGAACGTCATGCTCAGTTGTTCGGTTGTGTCTGACTCTTTGCGACCCCATGAGAATGTCAGTCAACACCTAATGTCCTTCAGAGACCAGGAAACTACCACATAGGTGTTCTCTGATTTTTCTAGTTTCCATCCACAGCCTCAGAGACTCAGTGGTTGATGTTTTTACAAAGGGCTGTTAGGAGATCTTACAATGACAGTTACACTTGAGTTTATTTTCCACAACATAGATTAACTGCTTGTCGTTCAGTTGCTAAGTTGTGTCCGACTCTTTGCAACCCAACGGACTGCAGTGAGCCACGCTCCCTTGTCTTTCACCATCTCCCAGAGTTTGCTCAAACTCATGTCCATTGAGTCAGTGATGCCATCTAACCATCTTGTCCTCTGTTGTCCCCTTCTCCTCCTACCCTCAATCTTTCCCAGCATCAGGGTCTTCCCCAATGAGTCAGCTCTTTGCAACAGGTGGCCAAAGTATTAGAGCTTTACAACAGTCCTTCCAAAGACTATTCAGGGTTGATTTTCTTTAGGATTGATTGGTTTGATCTCCTTAACTGCTAGTTGCTTAAAAAAAATTTTTTTTTGTAAATTAATTTAATTGGAGGCTAATTACTTTACAATATTGTAGTGGTTTTTGCCATACACTGACATGAATCAGCCATGGGTGTACATGTGTCCCCCATCCTGAACCCCACTCCCACCTCCCTCCATAAAGCTCCTTTAAGTTTATTCTGCAAATAGTTTCAGAATAAGTATGCTCTAATACCTTCTTTCCTATTGGCATTTAGTTGTGATGTATGTTAATGAAAATAGTGTAATTTTTATATGAGAATAGCATCAGCTCTTTTCCAGGATGACATTAGGAACTGGGTATTATCTGATGGTAATTAGACAGACGACGTCTCCTCTTACGAGGTTCTCATAGGAGCTCTTCACATACAGAGAAATAATAAGCAAGAATAGTGATTTGCTTTTGTAAAAAACTTTTAGAGTCAGCTTAAAGCATGATACCATCCACTCTCTCCAACATGAATAGTTTCACCCAATGGAAATGTTTGCTAACAGTGAGTACAAAGGATTCAGGTAACTTTAGAGATTCTAATCACAGAAACAGTTTATTACCTGCAGCTCCCAGGGTCATCAACTAGAAGAGTGAGACAATATTAAAACAAGTGTCAGAAGAAAATTATTCAACCAATGGGAATTTCCCAGCTTCTCTGAATAGTATGTTACATCCAGAAGAGGGTGTGAAACAGAAAGAATATAAACAGCATATTAAAAAACTAAGATAACACTTTGCCAACAAAGGTCTGTATAGTCAAAGCTATGGTTTTACCAGTAGTCGTGTATGGATGTGAGAGTTGGACCATTAAGAAGGCTGAGCACTGAAGAACTGACACTTTAGAACTGCAATGCTGGAGAAGACTCTTGAGACTCCCTTGGACTGCAAGGAGATCAAACCAGTCAATCCTAAAGGAAATCAACCCTGAATATTCATTGGAAGGAGTGATGCTGAAGCTCCAATACTTTGGCCACCTGATGCAAAGAGCTGACTCATTAGAAAAGATCCTGATGCTGGGAAAGATTGAGGGCAGGAAGAGAAGGGGATGACAGAGGATGGATGGCATCACCGACTCAATGGACATGAATCTGGACAAACTGCAGGAGATTGTGAAGGACAGGGAAGCCTGATGTGCTGCAGTTCATGGGTCACAAAGATTCAGACACGACTTAGGACTTCAGTTCAGTTTAGTTGCTTAGGCATGTCCGACTCTTTGCGACCCCATGAATCACAGCACGCCAGGCCTCCCTGTCCATCACCAACTCCCGGAGTTTACCCAAACCCATGTCCATCGAGTCAGTGATGGCATCCAGCCATCTCTTCCTCTGTCGTCCCCTCCTCCTCCTGTCCTCAATCTTTCCCAGCACCATGGTGTTTTCAAATGAGTCAGCTTTCTTTGCATCAGGTTGCCAAAATATTGGAGCTTCAGCTTCAACATCAGTCCTTTCAATGAACACCCAGGACTGATCTCCTTTAGGATGGACTGGATCTCCTTGCAGTCCAAGGCACTCTCAAGAGTCTTCTCCAACACCACAGTTCAAAAGCATCAATTCTTCTGCGCTCAGCTTTCTTTATAGTCCCAACTTTCACATCCATACATGACCACTGGAAAAACCATAGCCTTGACTAGACAGACCTTTGTTGGCAAAGTAATGTCTCTGCTTTTTAATATGCTGTCGAGGCTGGTCATAACTTTCCTTCCAAGGAGTAAGTGTCTTTTAATTTCATGGCTGCAGTCACCATCTGCAGTAATCTTGGAGCCCAGAAAAATAAAGTCAGCCAATGTTTCCACTGTTTCCCCATCTATTTGCCATGAAGTGATGGGACCGGATGCCATGGTCTTAGTTTTCTGAATGTTGAGCTTTAAGCCAACTTTTTCACTCTCCTCTTTCACTTTCATCAAGAGGCTCTTTAGTTCTGCTTCACTTTCTGCCATAAGAGTGGTGTCATCTGCATATCTGAGGTTATTGCTGTTTCTCCTGGCAACCTTGATTCCAGCTTGTGCTTCCTCCAGCCCAGTGTTTCTCATGATGTACTCTGCATAGAAGTTAAATAAGTGCAACAACACACACAGTAAATGGTCATGACAGAAGGGAGAAAACCTGGACACTTGGATCATCTTCTTTTGGTCCTAATCAAAGTATTGTTCCTTGTTTTGCGATGTCCACCTTCCAGTGAGCATGTGGCATAAGCCCAAGGCCAGTGTGGGGCTTTCACTTCTCTACAATCTTCAAAGTTGAAATCCCACATGCTCCACCTCTGGATAGCGATACAGCACAGGAACCCTCCATGTGTTATAGAGCAACGATCAGCCAGCTCAGAGGGCCCTGCAAAAGGAACGGACTGAATGCAGGTCCCAAGACAAGCCCTGTGGCCCTCAGTGACCCTTCTTCATGGGCTTGACTGAACATCTAACAGGTCCTTAACCTGCCCAGGGTCCACACCCAGGACCCCTTCTAAGCCTGTGTCTGTCCCATCTCAGGAACCAGTACTTGTTGCTGGGCCAACAATCCACGGGTCCCTCTAAATTCTTCCCATCCTCCACTCACAACATCTGACCCAGCAGCAAGGCCTGTTGGTTTATTGCCAAAATGTTGTCGGAAGTCATTCACTTCCTGCTGTTTTCACAGGACAGCACCTATGACGGGCCAGGCCTGTCCAGGTCTCCCCTGCCTCCTGCCAGCATCTAGCATCTAGGCCCAAATGCCCATCTGTCCTTCTCCTCCCAAGCACAATCCCCTGGTGGCCCCCACTGAATCTAGACTAAAAACTCAGCCTCCAGCCCAAGCCAGCCCCCAGGGTCCCTACCACCTGGCAGCTGTCCACTTCCCCCACTCATGGCACCTACTCTTGACCACCCCCTGCCACCCTGACTCATCTGCATTTTGCTTAACAGGCTCCTTGTCTTGATTTGGGTGAAACTGTCACCTCCTTAGGGAGGTCTTTCCTGATGCCTTACACTAAATAAATCGCCTTCCCACTGCAGCCCCCCTGCTCTGTCTGCCCCACCCTCAGCGTTCCTTCATCTAAGACGCTCTCACTGATGATGGACTCATCACCCCCTCTGTGATGGGTCCCCTTGTCACTTCATGGCCACACCCCCAGGGACCCAAGCAGTGTCTGCAAAGCTTGTTCAGCATGTTCTCAATAAGCAACTGCTGAATAAATGACTCTGAAGACACCCTTCCCAAAGTAAATGTGGCCACAAGTGTTCTGCAAGGAGACTAACCAATGGGGCGTCTCGGCATCCTGGGAAGATGTGAGAAGGTGGGCGACAGAGAGTGAGCACGAGCAGAGCAGTCAGCAAGGGCACAGGTTGAAAGTGACTTTAGAGACACGGCTGCTGAATTCCGAAAGTTCACCGCACGGTCTGGAAGTGGGTGCGACATGAATCCACAAAAGGAGGATTAGACGCCAGTAATGCTTTGGGTTTAAAGAGGGGAAGACTGGTATGAAACCCAATGGCTGGGCTAAGCTTCACCAAAGGAGTCAGAGAATCTGAAAAGACAGACAGGAGTAGCAGGGCTTGCAGACAGGGGAAGGGGTATAAATGAGAGAAAAGGTCTGGGGTGGGGACGCATTGGCTGGGCCCAGATTTTGCCCTGAGGAAGCCTGAACGAGACTGATTAGATTCTGCTCAAACTGTGTGTTTTAGAATGCTCAAATATTTATTGTCTAAAGGAATTCAGAGACAGACAGATGGGGGTGGAAGGTGATTTGTTCAGGCATTTCTTTCCTCTCTAAGGCACTGGTGGTATTTTTCTTGAGAACTTCGGTTCATTTGTTAAACAAATAGTTATTACTTGCCTCCCAGGAACCAGGCACTTTGTGCATGGATGGGCTTTCACAGGGAATGAAAGGTCACAGTTCTTGTGCCAGAAGTCCAAGGAGGTCAACAGTACACAGGTTATGTTCAAAATAATGATGGAAGTATAATTTTTAATTCTGTATTTCAGGCAATCTCTTTGATGCTAGTCATGTGGGAAGATAGAGAGAAAGATGTTATTCACAGTCATCAGTGAGGCTGTTTGTACCACAGTGTTTTAGAAGGGATGGTGAGGTGAGATACACAGAACAAGTTAGTGGTCATCAGTGGGGAGGGGAAACATACGAGTGGGGAATAAGAAGTACAAACTCTTAGGTGTAAAATAAACGAACAAAAGGATATAATGTATGACACAGGGAATACAGCCGATTTTTAAAATAGTAACTATAAATGGAATATAACATTTTAAAAAGGTGAATCACTATACTGCACACCTGTAACTTATATAATATTGTCCAGCAACTATACTTCAATTAAAAAAAACAATATAAACATACAAGGCCCCCCAAAAAACCAAAATAAACATACAAGGCCCACGCAGTCAGGACACACATAACTGGAAAAAAATGAAAGGACAGTGAGGCTGAAACCAAGCAGGACCCACCCCCACCAAAGTCCTCCTCCTGCCTCTTGTTTGTAGAAAAACTTTAGCCAAAGAACAAACTTAATCAGAGAGTTGAGAAAATGAAGAAGAGAAGGGAAATAGTCAAACAACATCAAACAGCAACGGTTTAGCCATTAAGCAAAGTCAAAGACCTTTGGTTCCTCCTCAAGGGCTATAGATAATAATTTGAGCCATGTCCTGTGAGCTTCTGATAGATACTGAAACCCCCACCAGATAGGAGAAGTTAACTACATGATGCCCAGATTGCAGCAGTGACATAAGCTGCCACAGCTGCAAGAACTGCCCCCAAACAAATGGGAACAAGCCAGTCTTGGAACTGAAGATTAACTGCACTTCAAACAGTTAGGGATGCCTGGGGTGCTGCAGTCCATGGGGTTGCAAAGAGTCACACACGACTTAGCACTCGAACAACAAAACAATCATGATGATACTAGTCAGAAACTGATGACCAGTTCCAAGATGACAGCCAAGAGCTGACTGCTCTTCTACACAGAGCCCCCCCAACCACCTGTGCACCCTGACCCTGCCCTATAAGAGTTCATGCCCCCAATCAGCAAGGGGGAGCTGGCCCTTTGGGACATGAGTCCACCTTCCCTCCAGGATTGCTGGCTTCCTCCAAGAAGCTATCTCCTCTCACCCAACAGTTGTCTCTCCATACTGGATTCTTGAGCTACAAGGAGCTGAACTTGAGTTTGGCAACAAGGTAACTCATTTTGAAGCATCCACAGAGCAGGTGTGAGGGGCCCACTTGGAGTCTCTGCTCCTTCTTCTCCCTCCTGCCTTCAGACATTTCTGCCAGTTTAATCACAGCCATGTAAAAACACACATGGTATGGACAAGGCCTGATCAACCTGTATCTGGCAGCAGTGTCTGCAATGGGGATGGAACCGTGAGCATGACTATCAACAGCTCGGAGGCCAGTGCCAGGTGCAAGCTGGTGACTCACTGATCACAGACATAGAGAGTGGCTACTTAGCAACTTTCATGATGAGAACAGAGCAATTCACAGAGGAGTGGTCACTGCCTCCTCTCAGACACTGCCAGCCATGAGCAATCCCTAACTGGTCAGTGACCTGGTTCTGACAAGAGATTTCTTAGAGAAACGTGGAATGTTCTGGCTTCAAGGTGGTCCTCTCCCTTGCACCTCAAAATTCAACAGTTGTTAATTCTATCAAGAGATGTAGATTCCAACACTCCCTGGTTATTTCAATTCTCTTTTTTTTTTCCCCAGAGCATTGCCATTTTACTATGTTATGGTGACACCTATTTTCATAATATAATGGTACATTCAAAAAAGTAAATTCTTAAATGCAAAGTTAGCTCTAAACACAGCCTGGTACACTGTGTGGATTACTGAACAATCAACTATGATCAGGTTCTCCTCCAAAATTCTGTTCTGCCTGTATTTATTGACTAGGGCTGCCAGCTTGAACAAATTATTTCTCATAGTTTTGGAGGCCAGAAGTCCAAGATTCAGGTGTCAGCAGGTCTGGTTTCTCCTAAGTCCATGTGCTGTCCTCTGTGGCTCTTCCTCAGTGCTCCCACCCCTAGTGTCTCTCTCCCTCTGTCTCCAAATTTCCCTTTCTTATAAGGATACAGGTTGATCAGGACTCACCTAACAGCCTCATTGTATTTAATCACCACTTTAAAGGCCCTAGCTTCAAATACAGACACATTCTGAAGCCCTGGAGGTCCGGGCTTCAACATTTGGAGTTTGGGGGAACACAGTTCGGTCAGTCACACTTCCCAGTCCGAATATACAGTTGGTCCTGAGAGGCAATGGGTGGGACTCAGGGTAGAGGGCCGGCTCTTGGGCCTGGGCAGGCACCTCACCCCTGCTCCCAGAGTCCCACAAAAAAACACAGGAGGGCTGGTGGGAGCTTTTAAAGTCCTCCATCTTCTTTCCACTATTTCCTGAGATTCCACAGAAAGAAGCAGCCTGGGCTCCAATCTCGTTCTAGTGTAGAGGTAAAGATGGCAAACTATAAGAATTCGGAGGAGAAGGGCTTTACTTGTAGGGGGTGGATCCCAGCTTTGTGTAGGAGGCGACAGCCCAGTTGGGCCTTGGAGAACGGGCAGCAGGTTGGTGTGAAGAGATTAGAGCACCAGAGGCGAGAGGAAGGTGTGGCCGTGGGGAGGATGGCGCGTGCGAGGAGGTGACCGAGTGTGAATGACCACACGCGGGGCCCTGGGTGTACGTTATCACAGCGAGTCCCCCCGGAACCCCCGTGCAATAAGCCAATCCGGATTTACACTCCTTTCCAAAGGCAAACAGAACAGAGGCTGGACAGCTGGGTAGCCGTACCTGAGAGAGATGATGCGTATACACCCGACCGCAGCACCTCCCGCCCCCCAGCTCAGAAGCACGTGCGTTCAGTCCCTACTGCCAGTCTCACAATTTCCCACATACTTAAATAAACAACCCAAGTTTCTTACCTCCGTCCTTCAAGTCAACAGTCTATGCAGGCTCACCTGGTGTTCAGATCCGGGTTGCCCAAGGCCAAAATCCAGACGCGGCCAGTGGGGCGCTGCCGGGAGCTCTGGGGAGATGGGCTTCTAGCCTCGTTCATGGGCAGGATTCGGGTCCAGGCTCTCCTGGACCCTGCCTCCGGGCCGCTGCGGTCAGCTGAGGGTCACTCCCGGATTCTGGAGCTGCCCGCTGCTCTCGGCTCCTGGGCCTCACCCGCTCAAAGCCAGCCCCTCTCACCCCGCAGCCACCGGCCTAGGGCATGACGACTTGCCCCGTTCCTCAATGTGCATGCGTTCAGCAAGGGCCCAGCTGATCACCCGGGAACCTCTCTCCACGCCGAGGCTAGTCCCTCCAATCACAGGGAGACTCTCCCCACGCTGGGATTCTTCCCTCCAATCACAGGGGGACTCTCCCCACATTGGGGCACGTTCCTCCAATCACAGGAAAACTCCCCCATGCTGAGGCGCGTTTCTCCAATCACAGCTGCTAAGTCGTGCTCACCCGGGAACGTGGAGCCGCACTGCCTGAACTCCAGGACTAGGCTGGGGTCCTCGACCTTTCTTCCCAGGTGGTGAGACCTATTCGAGCTGTTTGGCGGCTGAACAGCCAAGAGGGAGGACAGGGTGGCAGAGAGCGTTTTGTCCTGGTCAGGAATCTGCTCCGAGGAGATGCTCTGGCAGCCATAGGGAGGTGGGTTGGTCTGGTGAGAGACTGGAGCTGGGGGATGAGTTTGGAGGCTTTCAAATACCGAGTGGGCGCCATGGGGAAGTAAAGAAGGGCTGGAGGGCCATTCGCCCGAACTCCAGTTCTCCTGAAGTCAATTAAGCTGCCGGTTTGGCTCGATGTGAATTTCCTGTTTCCCTTCCTGGCCTCAGAAGATACTGAGTGATGCCCTTGTGAAAAGAGCCGATAAGGAAGAAAAAAAATTCATAAAAACTTGAACAGGCAAGAAGGTCGACTAATGAGGGGCCAGGTTCCTAAGGGGGGGAGTGGACCCTGAAGCTTGAGGCGTCAGGGAACAGACACGGACCAGGTCTTTGAAGGGCATGGCTTCTTAAAAGACGCTGATCACCTGCACAGGCTAGGACCCCCAAAGGGCATAGAGGGAGCCAGGAGTAAGCCTGCCCCATCTCCCCCACTCCCCGCAAGGGGAACATTCTCATTTTTCACCGCTGAGTGGAGAGAACCCAGAAACACAGCTGAGAATATATAGACAGTTAACATGCAAAAGAGATGGCTTTTGGGGTCACTGGGAATAGAACAGACTTTAAGTGGTCATAGGACAACTGGGGATTCATGTTCAAAAATTGATATTGCAGCCCTATCTAAATATGCAACACAAACCAAAATATGTAACACAACACAAACCATTCCAGATAAATGAAGGACTTAAATGTGGAAAGCAAAACCCTAAAATTTGAGGAGACCATGCTGGTTATCTTTGTGATCTTGGGGTAAGGAATAATTTCTTACACAGAACACTAAAAAAGTGCAAACAAAAGAGTGACTTATAAGTCTGACCACATTAAGATTAAAAATTTATGCTTATCTAAGGACACCAGAGTTTGGGAGATATTTATAATATATGTTATTGACAAAAGATTAGCATTCAGAATCTATAAAAAATCCCCAAGAATCAAAATGAGAAAGATAAATAACCAGAAAGAGCAATGGTCAAAAAACATTTCAGAGCCCGGAAAACTTAAATAGCCTGTAAAGAAAGGAGAAGATATTTAACGGGAGTTTTCTGGGAAATTAATCTTAAAAGTACAGTAAGAATTGACACCAGAGCTTGTATGTCAATACAACAGCAGTAGAATCCATAATACCCCAGACTGGAGACAACCCAGATCTCCTAAACCTGTGAGTGGTCATAGAAACTGGAGTCCATCCAGATGGTGAAAAGCTGCTGCTTTCAGCCCTGAAATGGATGACCTGTGACCCAGGCAAGAACCAGGGTGGATCTCAGGGGTATCATGCTGAATGATGAAAGCGAATTCCAAAAGTGTGCGGGCTGGATGGTTCTATCTAGGGCATTCTTGAAATGAAAGGAATTGTAGAAATGAATAATGGATGCTCAGCTGTCAGGGTGAGGGGTAGGGTGGGAGGTCAGTGGGTGTGGTTGTATCCGGCAACACCGAGGATCCTTGTGGTGGTGAGAACGTTATGGATTTTTGTTTCCCTGTGGTGGTGGATATACAAACCTACGTGTGATAAAGCTGCACAGAACTAAATGTGCGCATGCACACGTGCGCGCACACACACACACACACACACACACACACACACAAGAACACGTGACCTGAGTAGGACCAGTGGATGTATCTGTGCTGGTGTCCTGGCACTGCACTGAAGCCTTCTGGGTGTTCCTGCTGAGCGGGGGGACTGGATAGAGATCTTAAGATACACAGTTCTTTTCTCCTTTTTTTCCACCCTCACCCTCTGGGTGGTGATGGGCAGTCAGGGCCTCTCTGCCTCTGCAGATTTGAATGGCCTTTTCCAGACGACAGCTTCTCTTTGGGAAATGTTGGACTCTCAGCTGCCCCCTTCTCCCCTCGCCCTCCCCGGGGCTTGTGTGATGTGGGGGTGGGGGTGCCCTGTCTGATCTGGGATGGTCACTATCCAGGCCCTCACCCCCAAGGGTGGGGGCTGGGCAGGGGCTGGAAGGCCAGAGCCCTCTGGCCAATTCTTACTGATCACTGCTGCTGCTGCTGCTGCTAAGTTGCTTCAGTCGTGTCCGACTCTGTGCGACCCCATAGACGGCAGCCCATTGGGCTCCACCATCCCTGGGATTCTCCAGGCAAGAACACTGGAGTGGGTTGCCATTTCCTTCTCCATTACTGATCACAGCCACCTCCATTTACCCCACACACATACAAACATTCAATATTACCATTTTTTCTTCTTACGTAAGCAGTGGTATGGGAAAACTGTGATTAATTAAGTCTTCATTCTGGGGCAGCTAAACCGATGTCCATGTGAGCTAGATGCTATTATTATCCAGATTTAAGAGAGGAGAAAGTGGAGGGGTTGAACTACTTTAACGGTTCACATCAGTGTCACACGGTTGGTTAGGAACTGGCAGATGCAGGATTAAAGCCCTGTCTGGCCCATTTCCAGACTTTGAGCCTCTAATCATTGTGCCTCTGCCAGGAATTGGACATTATCTGGGCGGGGGCAATATTTAAAGCAATGAGATTGGATGAAAAAACACTGAGACCAGAGTTTATAGAGAACGTCGGAGCAGATCATTTGTGGAGCCCCTACATTTAACGGATGAGGGAAAAGTACTGAGCCCCAGAGGAGGCCAGACCTGAAAGGAGACAGAGGCACAGACAGAAGGAGTTTCAGAATCGTCACATGCCCTGGAGCTGTCCAGAAAGGAAAAGACTTCCAGAAGGCCCCTGAAGTTTCAACTGAGATCATTGTTGATCCTTAAAGGAACAGCTTCACCAGGGAAAAAGATTGGTATTGCCAGTGTTTTAGCTATCTGTTGCTAATTAACAAACAACCTTAAGAGTGTTTCTTTAAAAAAAAACATACATACATATATATATGTGTGTGTGTGTGTGTGTGTGTGTATACATATATATATAATTTTATACATATATATATAATTTTTGTACCCAAATCCCTGATCCTTTCCTCCTCAGGGTTGCTCCCGGGGCCCACTCTGCTCCCCTTCTCTCAGGACCATTTCATCCACTGCTGTGGATTTAATTCCTCTCTAAGGGCTGCCAACTTCCTGAAGTTAGATTTCTAGTCCAGATTTTCTCATTAGTTCCAGCCCATGCCCAGCTGCCGACATGTCCCACAGGCACTGAAGCTGGACATTTCCCACAAAGTGCACCCTTTTTCTCCCTCTCCTTGCTCTGCTGTTTCTTGTGTTGGGGAAAGGCACCAACACAGCTTCTTTGCTTGACGAGGGAACCCGGGGTTGTTGACACACTGCTGTCTTCACCCTCTCCCCTCCCATCTGCAACACTTCACCACTTTCCTTCTTTCCCTATGGCCACCTCCCACCCCAGCTACTGCCATGTCTTGTCAGATCACCCCTTCAGGCTCCTCCACTGCCTCACTCCTTCTAATAGTGATCCCCTACATCTATTCTCTTCCCTATCGCCAAAGGGAACTTGCAAAATGCAAATCTTATTATGTCAATACCCCGCATCTTGACTGACTTACACCAGTTAAAATCCTCTGACTTCCTGTGGCCTATAGAATAAATCATAAAGGATAAGATACACCAGGGACTTCTTTGTGCTGAGCACGAGGACGCACATGATACATGTTAAACCACAAATCCCTCAGCAGGAAGATTGCAGATCTTCCTTACCTGGTCCCAGGGTAACCTTCCAGCCTCTTCTTTGTCTACACCTCTCTCTTCACCGGACTCATGCCAGCTCACCCTTTATGAATCAGGGCGCAGGTTGAAACCACCTCCAGGAACCCTGCGATGTCCTGGACTCAGTCTGTTATGAGACATGTTCCCAGCACATTCTACAGGATTCACCTTCTGGTCCATCTCCACACTCTGCTGTTCTACTTGTTTCATACCTTCCGTGTCTTTCACAGGGCCTGGTTCATTGTCATTGCTCAATAATTATTTGTTGAATAGATGGATGGATCTTGGAGTCAAAACAGTTCGAAGCATTGGGAGTCATCAGGCAGATGCTTTAACATTGAGCTACCTGGGAAGCCCTGGAAATCCAATACCTTGCCACACAGAATTGTTTCCTTGCAGTGGAATGAGACTCAACCTCACCCCTTCTGGGAGCAGATGGAGGTTGTCATGCTTCTCAGCTGATGCTCAGTCTCCTGCCTTCCTGTCTCCCTTTATCTCCTTGTCTTCCACCCTTTCTCCAGCCCTGATGTATGCAGAGCTCTCCAGCTCTGATTAAAACAGGGCTATTTTCAGAGTCCTATTTCAGTCTCAAAAATTAGTCCAAGTTCCTACACAGCCCTGGCAGTACTGCAATTTAATAAATGACATTGATTACCACCTATGTAGGGGGCTTCCCAGGTGGCACTAGTGGTGAAGAACCCACCTGCCAATGCAGGAGACAGAAGAGACACAGGTTCGATCCCTGGGTCGAGAAGATCCCCTGGAGGAGGGCACGGCAACCCACTCCAGTATTCTTGCCTGGAAAATCTCATGGACAGAGAAGCCTGGTGTGCTGAAGTCCATAGGGTCACACAGAATCAGACATGACTGAAGTGGCTTGGCACACACATACGCCTATGTTATGTGTCTCAGTATGACCCTGGATTTCATACAGCAATGCTGAATTCATCTCTATGTCTGATCAAATCTTAAGGCCACCTCTGGAGGAGAAAACAGTTAATGGAGACGGTCTGAGATTTAGGAACATTTATGGACTGAAGGAAGGGCTTCCCTGGTGGCTCAGTGGTAAAGAAGCCACCTGCCAATGCAAGAGATGTAGCTTTGATCCCTGGGTTAGGAAGATCCCCTGGAGAAGGAAATGGCAACCCATTCCAGTATTCTTGCTAGGAGAATCCCATGGACAGAGGAGCCTAGAGGGCTACAGTCAATGAGGGTCGTAAAAGAGCTGGACACAACTTAGCAACTAAACAACAACAACAGCAATGGGCTGAAGGAAATAGGCCAAATAGAGATAATATTGGAAGATATAAGAGAGGAAAACAGGGATCATAGGTGAGGCATTGGGAAGTTTTTCTGAAGTCAGGAGAGAAAAACAGCAAACCAATGGTGAGCACTTTGGAGGTCGAGTGAGTTCACCAGACAGCCCTGATGGCGGTGAAGGGGGGACGTTGTGGAATGTGAGGGGTGGGAGTGGGTGGGATAGCCTGGCTGGGGAGGGCGGTGTGTGGCCATAGAGGAGAGAACAGTTTCAGAGACATCACAAGACTTGCCATCAGGATGGCGCAAAATACGTGGACCGGCAAGGACAGTACCTAGACGCCTTTCTGGCACACAGTTCATTGGTGCTCAGGAAATGTCTGATCCCTCTTTTGTTTTCCTTTGTGTAATTTACCAGGTCCTTGAACATGGATACTTTTCAGGCCACGGTATCTACTCCCTGAGGCCACTACTTTCCATCTGTGGTCTTGCAGGTGCCATGGTCTTGCAGGTGCCATCCACGCCAGAAAACCCTGCCATTCATTCTTCATAGCTCACAGGCTGGCCTCCCTCTGTCAACCCCCATCTCAGTGTCTCTGCTGTCAATTGCAAGCACACTCTAATCCCAGCCCCTTACAGGCTTGTTGACGCATGTTGCTTCTCACCACTCTAGACACTGGAAAAGGGGTAGAATTGGTTTGCATGCAGATGCTGCGTCAAAGATTTACCTCAAACCCAGCAAAATAACTGAAGCCAGCACGAGTCTCCTGCTTGGCACGGAGCAGGCTGGCAGGGAGCCCCCCTGGGGAAGTACACGGAGGAGCAAGTGAACAACGGCTCCAGAAGCATCACTGGGAGCTCTGAGCCAACTCAGCTGCTAACCCGACAAAAACTCGGTGTGCCTATACATGTGTATGTCACATAGCGCGTGGAACACGTGTCTATAAATAGTCCGCTGAGGCTGGCAGTGACAACAGAAGCTCGGTACTTTGCTGGCTTACTTAACTGCACAGAAAGAACAGTGTGTGAGCTCTGCTTGAGGGGCTGTGCATTCAGCCTACAGTCAAGGAGGCTGCTGAGAACCTGATGGTCACAGGCCTGGCCCAGCCCTCTGTCGTGTTCAATGTGACAGCTGCAGGGAGGGCTTTGAGCTCAGGGAAGGGCCTCCTAGGAGGGGCAGTGGTAAGGAATCCGCCTGTCAATACAGGAGACAGGAGTTTGATCCCTGGGTCAGGAAGAGCCCCTGGAGGAGGAAACGGCAACCCACTCCAGGACTCTTGCCTGGGAAATCCCATGCAAAAAGGAGCCTGGCGGGCTGCAGTCCAAGAGGCTGCAAAAGAATCAGACACAACTGAGTGACAGGACAGCGACCCTCCAAGTAATGGTTTACTCAGCTCGCATGCTGAGAATCTCCCACGTTCCAGGCACCGTGTCGGCTGCTGGGTGCACGGAGATGAGAAGAACAGAGTTCAAACCTCGCAGAGCCTGCAGTCCAGTGAGCATGACAAGCATGAGGATTCTGGGAGGTAGCTGAGTGCTGAAACACTGGAACATACTCAATCACTGGGGTTTGGAGAAAGTTGCTCCAGTTCCTTTTGCTGGATGAGAATAAACTAGCCCAGGATGTAAGGACATGAAGGGGTTATTGTATTTATATCCTCACAGATGTGGGGGGGGGGGCACAGAGGCGGCGGCTGTGTGTCTGCCACCCTGTCAGCCACCAGGTGGCTGTGTGTGTGCCACCTGGAAACAGGGCAACCAGGTCTGCCCACCAGGTATGTCAGGTGGCTTCTGCATGGAGCCAGGCTTCCTCATGGCTCCAAGGGAATGTATTCCAGCCAATAGCACAGAAGCCATGTCATCTTTTAGGGCCCAGCTTCCCAGGTGGTGCAGTGGTAAAGAATCCACCTGCCGGAGCAGGAGATGAGAGACTCGGGTTCAGTCCCTGGATTGGGAAGATCCCCTGGAGGAGAGAGCAGCTTACTCCAGTGTTCTTGCCTGGAGAATTCTATGGGCAGAGGAGCTGGCTGGCTACAGTCCACAGAGTCACTAAGAGTCGGACACGAATGAGCATGCACACACGGCATGGCTCCTGAGACCCCAGTGTTACTCCTGCCACAGACTCTTTGGGGGTGAAGCAGTTACCAGCCTACCCAGAAGCGAGGGGAGGAATGTGGACCTGAACTCTCAGTGCAGGGAAAGTGGAAGAATTATGCAGCTGTTTATAAAAACTGCTCGGGAGAGAGTGCCTTCCCAGCTGGAGATCAGGGAGGAGTTCACAGAAGAGGTGATGTTTGGGCTGCACCTTGAGAGGAGTGGAGGTTCGCCAGGAGAAGTGGAGAGGTGTGAAGAACAGCAGCCCAGGCTCACACGCCCACAGACACGTAGAAATACGAGAAAGATGAAGCCAAGGATAACCATGAAAGGAACAAGCACTGCAGGAAACTCAGTCTCACTGCTCTCTCGTTCCCTGAGTACATCAGTGTGTCTGAACTGCTAACTCAACACTGCTCACTGGTCCCTAAACATGTACAGTGCCTGGGAAAGTGCTGTGGAGAAGGTGAGTTTAAAGTCAGACTCGAAAGTGAAGGCACAGTTTTTCATTAGCACACACCTTGGAGAAGGAAAAGTAGCAGCCCACTCCAGGACTCTTGCCTGGGAAATCCCATGGACAGAGGAACCTGGTGAGCTACAGTCCACGGGGTCACAAAGAGTCGGACATGACTTGGCAACTAACCCACCAGCATATGTACTCCCTGTGGGCACCATGCCAAGGACAGGGCCATCTTTACTCACTTAATCTTCCTCGCTGCCCTACAAGACAGCCCTTGCTACTATATTGCTTACAGAATGGGCATTGAGGTCCAGAAAGGTGAGGTTACATGTCCAACTGGACAGAGGCAGACTTGGGGCTCACAGCAGGTAGCCTGACCACAGGGTCTGGACCCCTGACCCCATACAGTGCCACCCCTCAGACAGCTGGGGCCGAATACAGGCTGAAATTGAAGGTCAGCCTGGGAGCTTGGACTTGATCTGTGTGCGACCAGAAACTGCTTAGGGCTACCTGAAAAGACAATGAATGTGACCTAAACTGTGTGCATGCAGCTCACATGGCTGGTTCTTGGCTGATGCAGGTTAAGACAAGTCTCTGGATTCTGCGTCCAGTGTTCCTCATTCTTTGCTAAAGCTTGCAGGCCCAAGAGAGTACCTTCTGGTCCAGCACCTCCTCTGATCTCTCCAGTAACACTATGAGAATCTCGACTCCGGAAGAAAACAGCAACGGGGTTCTCTTGAGCGAGGACTTAGCCCACAGCTTCGCAGGGGTGCGTTCCAGCCAACAGCATGCAAGTGGGAGCCTGGGCCGTTTTAATTCTAATCTAGAACAAGACCAAGCATTTACCTGTGGTTTGACTCGCAGAGATGAAATGCAATATATTAAAGCAGTTTGATTTCCCCGTCAACTCAGCACTGGTTTTACCGTCGTGAGCTGTGGTTGACCTAATGCTTTGCTGAGCTGTGTGTGGTGCCATTCAGGTACATGTGATGATACAGGACAGACAGCCTCATGTGGGAATAAGGTCTGAATGAAAGCACTACGGTATTAGCATCCCTTCTGTGCTCATTATAGAACCTGAGATGCACAATGGGTAAGACTGTGGTAGGGGGGCATGGTGTAACTGCAGAAAAACAATGGAAGCAGCTGGCAGCTCCATTTTGGGTTTTGTGGAAGTTTTAAATGGACATTGTGCTAATCTCATCATCTATAAAATTTGTAAACCGGTTACTTTGCAGTGACTTGACACTTTCACTGAGATATATTAGAATGTGGCAAGAATTCTAATATATCAAGATTATAAATTAAATTTCAATATCAAAATATCTAGTAAAACCAACAAAAAACATAACATCAAGCCCCCTGGCTCAAAAACGTCCTCCAGGCAGACTCACGGAAAAAGACTGGGGCAAGTGAAATAGATCATTTTGAAACTGAAGGTGGTTTAAAGGAGCAAAGCAACAGTTCTAGAAATTGTGTAGTCTGAAGACATGACCTGGAAGGGAAGTCAGGCTCGTTTTGACAGAAGATGTGTGACTGTGGGGCTGGATCTAGCTGGGACCAGAGCTGTGTGCCTTCAGTCTCACAAATCACCCCAGTGAGCTTCAGTGGACACACAAAATATGTATTTTTGTTGCACAGCAAAGGAACCCATACACAAAATGAAGAGACAACCTATACAATGAGAGAAAATAATTGCAAATGATGTGACTGACAAGGGATTAATTTCCAAAATAGAAATTATGCAGTTCAATTAAAAAAAAAAGAAAGCTAATCAGAAAAACAAGGACAGGTAATCTTAAGTAGACTTGTCTCCAAAGAAGACATACAGATGGCCAACAGACACATGAAAAGATGTTCAATACCACTAATTATTAGAGAAAGTCAAATCAAAAGCCCAGTAAGATATTACCTCACATTGGTCAGAATGCTGCTGCTGCTGCTGCTAAGTCGCTTCAGTCGTGTCTGACTCTGTGCAGCCCCAAAGATGGCAGCCCACCAGGCTCCCACATCCCTGGGATTCTCCAGGCAAGAACACTGGAGTGGCCTGCCATTTCCTTCTCCAATGCGTGAAAGTGAAAATGAAGTTGCTCAGTTGTATCCAGCTCCTAGCGACCCCATGGACTGCAGCCTACCAGGCTCCTCCATCCAAGGGATTTTCCAGGCAAGAGGACTGGAGTGGGTTGCCATTGCCTTCTCTGTTGGTCAGAATAGGCATCATCAAAAAGTCTATAAATGATCAATGCTGGAGAGGGTATGGTAAAAAGGGAACCCTCCTACACTGTTGGTGAGAATGTAGACTGGTGCAGCCACATGAAGAACAGCATGAAGATTCTTTAAGGAACTAAAAACAGAGCTACAGTAGGACCCTGCTGGGCATATATCTGGAGAAAACTGTAGTGAGAAAAAATAATGCCCCTGTGTTCACAGCAGCACTATTTACCATAGCCAAGACATGAAAACAACCCAAATGTCCATCAGCAGATGACTGGATAAAGAAGATGTGGTGCATATACACACTGGAATATTACTCAGCCATAAAAGGATGAAAACTGCCACGTGCAGCAACATGGAGGGACCTAGAGATGATTATATTAAGTGAAGTAAGTCAGTTCAGTTCAGTTCAGTCGCTCAGTCGTGTCCGACACTTTGCCACCCCATGAATCGCAGCACACCAGGCCTCCCTCTCCATCACCATCTCTCGGAGGTCACTCAGACTCACGTCCATCCAGTCCGTGATGCCATCCAGCCATCTCATCCTCGGTTGTCCCCTTCTCCTCCTGCCCCCAATCCCTCCCAGCATCAGAGTCTTTTCCAATGAGTCAACTCTTCGCATGAGGTGGCCGAAGTACTGAAGTTTCAGATTCAGCATCAGTCCTTCCAAAGAAATCCCAGGGTTGATCTCCTTCAGAATGGACTGGTTGGATCTCCTTGCAGTCCAAGGCACTCTCAAGAGTCTTCTCCAACACCACAGTTCAAAAGCATCAA
>SJYF01266114.1:561081-573017 GCA_006410515.1 Procapra przewalskii | reverse complement strand
GGGGGGGTGGGCAACAGTCCATGGGGTAGCACAGAGGCAGACACGACTCAGCATGCACGCATGCTGCTATAGGGAGAGTCAAATTTTTATTCTAGAGCAGTTAATTTTCTCTTACTGGCTAATCTATAGCATAGCTTCAGCTGACCTTCCATCCTTCCTTGTTAATTTCACTGTGAGTCCGTTTCCAAGACACTCATGATGTATTTGGTAAATAAGCTCCTCCGTGCAAAGTGAGACCAGGCAGGAGCTGGGGCGCATCTGGGAGCCTAGACGTCTCCACAGGCCAGAACTGCCTTCCCGCCTGGAACAGCAGGCAGAGGCGCCCACGTTCTGGAGTGATGAGTGATGGATGTGCTGACCCTGAGCCCTGCCCACCAGGCCGGTGCTCTGCCTCGACAGAGGGGTAGCCTCCTCCCCTGACAGGCTGCATAAACCAGAGACCGATATTCCTAACCTGCTTCCTAAATAGGATGCTCAGGCTGGAAGCGATTGTGCATTTAGATTTTCTCAGATTCTGGCACACATGGTAAACACTTAAGGCCGTGGCAGAGAAAGCCCCTTTCTCACCCCAATCTACCTGTACATGGACGACCTCCTAGTGGTCAACGGTGATGCCCTGTGTGGACTGGGTGGGGGAGGGGGGTTTCTCCACTGACTGGGGTGCATGGCTGGTTATTTCTTCTCCAAACCCACCATCCTGTGACCACAACAAGCAGGGGTGTGGCTGTGCTATGGAGGGAAAGAGCTAGGAGGTGTCAGTCTGCAGACGAAGGTCCTCCTGCAGGAAGTTAAGTGGGACAGAGAACCAGATTGCCAGCTGCTTCTGAGCTCTTACTTTAGACAGACTACCTTACTGGTTTCCCAAATGGCTCAGTGGTAAAGAATCTGCCTGCAATGCAGGAGACGCGGGTTCGATCCCTGGGTTGGGAAGATCCCTGGAATAGAAAATGGCCACCCACTCCAGTATTCTTGCTTGGGAAATCCCATGGACAGAGGAGCTTGGTGGGCTACAGTCCATGGGGTAGGGTTGCAAAGGGTCATACACAAGTAAGTATACACACACACACACACACACACACACCTTACTGGTCATCCACACAGACCCTGCTTTCCTCCAAATTCTACCAATTTCTTAGGAATTCTAGGTAACTGTGTCCATTCTTTACCACAAATCTAAGTTTAAAACATAAACTGCAGTTTCCCTAGAGCTCAGCTGTCGACATATCCTTGCAGGAGAGGCAGGGCACTGGGCAAAGAGGCCAGGACGTGGGCAGGGCCAAGGACTCGGGCCTGCGAGGCGAGTGAGGTTTATGGGACTCTGACTGCGGAAATGGCATTTATATTCACAGAGTCGAAACCACCCCTCGCTCCTGCTGTCCCTGGTGTCTGATTAGCGCCATTGAGAGCTACCGCAGAGGGACTGGAGCACCCGGGGAGTCTTCCTTCATCAGAATAAAATCGCATCTATTTGAGAAAATATGCTCCTAACTGCAGAGAGCAGTTAGAAAGCTTTTGTTCTCCTTACCAGCTCCGCTGCCACAAAGTGGGCACATGAGTGCTCTTAACAGGCTCTCTCTAAGAACCAGGTCTTAGCAAAGACAGGAGAGATCCTGTAATTCCAACTCTACTAGATTCAATTCTTGTTCACAGCATGAAACCAACATCCCTTACACTCCTCCGGCATTCATGACTTACAAGACACACCCTCGGATACTACCTCTCAGAGCCTGCCATGACCCTATGACGCGGGAAGGACCGTGTAGCTCCGTCTACACGGACAGCGTAAGAGGCCAAGATCAAGCTGCCCGCCCGTACAGGGGAGGCCCCACAGGACCCTGTGACCCTGGCTGGGGCTCCTGTCACCTGGCCAGAGTGACTGGGGGCTGGATGTCACGGCCAGGGCAAACTGGCTTAAAGGCCACTAATTGCTAAACTGCTCTAACTGCCATTTTCAAATGGTCATTTTTAAATATTTTCATATTTTTAAGTTATTGTTTTAAAATTTTGGATATAGAGCAATAATTTCCAAAATGTGATTGAACCAGAATAACCTTCTAGCTGAGTTCAATGCGTATATCTTAAGGTCAATCTTCCCTAAAGTTTAAGTGTGTTTCAGTGTGACACTGTGGAAAATTATCTTCACAAAAACACCAGAAGAAAGTTGAAAATGTGGATTTAGTGTTTTCCATCACAACAAACTAGAAAATTCTTACAGAGATGGGAACACCAGACCACCTTACCAGCCTCCTGAGAAACCTGTATGCAGGTCAAGAAGCAACAGTTGGAATCAGACATGTAACAACAGACTGGTTCCAGACTGGGAAAAGAGTTCGTCAAGGCTGTATGTTGTCACCTTGCTTATTTAACTTATATGCAGAGAACATCATGTGAAATGCCAGGCTGGATGAGGCACAAGCTGGAATTAAGATTGCCCAGAGAAATATCAATAGCCTCAGACATGCAGATGACACCACCCTTATGGCAGAAAGTGAAGAAGAACTAAAGAGCCTTCTGATGAAGGTGAAAGAGGAGAGTGAAAAAGCTGCTTTAAAACTCAACATTCAAAAAACTAAGATCACGGCATCCAGTTCCATTACTTCATGGCAAATAGATAGGGAAAAAAATGGAAGCAGTGACAGACTTTATTTTTCTGGGCTCCAAAGTCACTGCAGATGGTGACTGCAGCCATGAAATTAAAATATGGTTTTCTTCCTTGGAAGAAAAGCTATGACCAATCTATACAGCATATTAAAAAGCAGAGACATTACTTTGCCAACAAAGGTTTCTCCAGTAGTCATGTATGGATATGAGAATTGGACCATAAAGAAGGCTGAGTGCCGAGGAGCTGAGGCTTTCAAACCCTGGTGTTGGAGAAGACTCCTGAGAATCCCTTGGACTGCAAGGAGATCCAACCAGTCCATCCTAAAGGAGATCAGCCCTGGGTGTTCACTGGAAGGACTGATGTTGAAGCTGAAACTCCAATATTTTGGCCACCTAATGCGAAGAGCTGACTCATTTGAAAAGACCCTGATGCTGGGAAAGACTGAAGGCAGGAGGAGAAGGGATGACAGAGGATGAGATGGTTGGCTGGCATCACCGACTCAATGGACATGAGCGTGAGCAGGCTCTGGGAGTTGGTGGAAGGACAAAGAAGCCTGGTGTTGCAGAGTCAGACGCGACTGAGCAACTGAACAGCAAGAGCGCACTCTCTGAAGGAAGCTTTGCCTCTCTCCAGGCTCTAGAGGGAGAAGGCCCTGCTAGGCTGAGCACACTCTCCAGCTGTTTTCGATGATTTCTCAGGTGGGCAGTTAGATTCCTCTCAGTGATAAAAACAATTAAGACTCAGTCATCTCAATTAATTGGAACTCAAAGTATTTAGGAGGCCCCATATTATCAGTTTAGTTCATATTGCTCTGGGGCTTAAGAAATTTCTTAAGACCAGATCTTTACACTCAAGGCGCTTATATTCTTGGTGATACCTGTATACACAGCAATACATAATTAAGCACTAAACTGAGTAAATACAGCAGAAATTTAGAGGAAGGTCAGCTGGAAAGGTCCCAGAATGTTCACTGGGGTTGGCCGGGACTTGAAGGGCAAGAAAAGGAGACAGGAAGAGTTTTCCAGCAGGAGCAATGGCTTGGTTTAGCCAGGAGGGCATGGCCCACCCATTAAAAACAAAAATCTTCTACACAGTCCATTTTAGCAGGACTCAGGCAGCAAGAGCCACGTCATTGGAAAAGACTCTGATGCTGGGAAAGACTGACGGTAGGAGAAGCAGACAGAGAGGGTGAGACGGTTGGATGGCATCACAACTCAACTGACAGGAGTTTGAGCAAATTCCCTGAGAAAGTGAAGGACAGGGACCCCGGCAAGCTGCAGTCCATGGGGTCACAGAGTCAGACACCATTAGCCACTGAACCAGCACCAGCAACATGCAATGCATTTCCTGTGTGCGCTCATCTTGAGAATGCCAGCATATCAGGGCACTCCAGGGCTTCTTAGGTGCAATGACAAAGAGGATTTCAGGACAGAGATCCATTACTCCAGTGGAGGAAGAGGAGACAGCCAGAACCCAGAGAAAGGAAGAGATGGATCCGCTACAAAGGCAGAAGGGTCAAGCCTACCAGAAGTCCTGGGGTCAGACGTATGGGGGGAAAGCCCAGCCCCCAGTAAAGCAAAGGATTAGTAATATTCAAGCATTTTCTGGAAATTAATTTCAAGTTCCTCAAAATCATTTTAAAGTGGATTTCAAAAGCCAGGTTATCTTTGGGATGTCTAATGAGAGCTAGACTCACTCAGAGACCATCATCTAGGGCTGTGCAAACCCTTAAGGACAAAAACCTTCCTTCCACCCAGTCCAGGGACAGAAATCTATAGGATGAAACTAACAACAGCGCCTGAGAAGCGAGAAAGCTCCACAGCTGCTGGAAGTTTAAGCCATTCCATGGGCATCCTGGGGTGTGCAGACCCAGAGTGAAGACCTGGGTGAAGCTTGGAGCCAAACCGTATGGCCGTCTTCACTCCAATGCCTTCTGCCGAGGGCCACAGAAAGTGGGCTCTTTACCTTTAAGAAAGCACAGGGCCTACATACCTAACTACCCCTTTAGAGTGGACAAAGGAGTCCGTGGGCCGACGTGGACGGTCCCCACTGCCACAAATATCACAGAGCTCTCGGCACATTCAAGAAAGTAGGGGGAAAGTGCTAATCAGAGAGGAGAAACACGTAAATCAGGCACAGCCCTGGACACAGCAGCCACGTGGGCAGAAGGGCGAAGAGGCATCACAACTCCTGCATGGCTGGAGCACCTGTCACTGTGTGATGGACGACCGCTTCCAGAGGGACTGAGGGCAGAGAGACTGTCCACCACACATGTTCCACCAGAGAAATGGAGGCAGCAGGCGGGAGGGAGCCGTGGGCGCAGGAAAGCCCAGGTTAGTGTTAGCTGCTCAGTCATGTCTCTTTGTGACCCTGTGGACTGTAGCCCAGCAGGCTCCTCTGTAAAGGGACAAGCATGGAAAGAATCATGTCCCGTCTTGTACAGGAGACTTACTGCTTTAAGGAACCCCAGTCTGACACCTCTGGCTCTGTCAAAGGGTACTGACCCCAATTCTTTGATTTATTTTTTTTTTTTAAGGAGCAAACGATTTTGTTACACTCTTCCTCAAACCATCAACCAGCTCAAATCCTCAATGGAAGGAAAGGGTTGCGCCGCTATTTAAATATCTGCCCAGCAAGCTTCCTCCTTCCCACTGATGACAAAGAAGCAGCTTCAGCCCAGGGTCTAACAGAGCGCAGTGCGCAGTCGTTTCAGTCGTGTCCAATTCTCTGCGACCCAGTGGGCTGCAGCCTGCCAGACTCTGTCCATGGCATTTTCCAGGCAAGCATACTGGAGTGGGTTGGCATTTCCTTTTCCCAGTTTCTAAAAGAGTCACCTTCTAAATCCAGAATTAGGAATTCTACCCACACTGATTTCCTTTCAGTCTCCCTGGCAAGCCCCAGACTTCTGACCAAAAGCTGGATAATTGGTTCAGTTCAGTACAGTCACTCAGTCTGTCTGAATCTTTGCAATCCCATGGACCACAGCACATCAGGCCTCCCTGTACATCACCAACTCCCAGAGTTTACTCAGACTGACGCCCATTTAGTCCATTATGCCATCCAACCATCTCATCCTCTGTTGTCCCCTTCTCTTCCCGCCTTCAGTCTTTCCCAGCATCAGGGTCTTTTTCAATGAGTCACTTATTCACATCAGGTGGCCAGAGTATTGGAGTTTCAGCCTCAGCATCAGTCCTTCCAATGAATATTCAGGACTGATTTCCTTTGGGATGGACTGGTTGGATCTTCTTGCTGTCCAAGGGACTCTCAAGAGTCTTCTCCAACACTACAGTTCAAAAGTATCAATTTTTCAGCTCTCAGCTTTCTTTATAGTCCAACTCTCACATCCATACACAACTACTGGAAAAACCATAGCTTTGACTAGATGGACCTTTGTTGGCAAAGTAATGTCTTTGCTTTTTAATATGCTGTCTAGGTTGGTTATAACTTTTCTTCCAAGGAGTAAGCCTCTTTTAATTTTATGGCTGCAATCACCATCTGCGGTGATTTTGGAGCTCCAAAAATAAAGTCTCTCACTGTTCCCACTGTTTCCCCGTCTATTTCCCATGAAGTGATGGGACTAGATGCCATGATTTAAGTTTTCTGAGTGTTGAGGTTTAAGCCAACTTTTTCACTCTCCTCTTTCACTTTCATCAAGAGGCTCTTTAGTTCTTCTTCGCCTTCTGCCATAAGGGTGGTATCACCTGCATATCTGAGGTTATTGATATTTCTCCCAGCAGTCTTGATTCCAGCTTGTGCTTCATCCAGCCCAGCATTTCTCATGATGTACTGTGCATATAAGTTAAATAAGCAGGGTGACAATATACAGCCCTGAGATACTCCTTTCCCAATTTGGAAACAGTCTGTTGTTCCATGTCCAGTTCTAACTGCTGCTTTCTGACCTGCATACAGATTTCTTAAGAGGCAGGTCAGGTGGTCTGAAATTCCCATCTCTTAGAATTTTCCACAGTTTCTTGTGATCCACACAGTCAAAGGCTTTGGTATAGTCAATAAAGCAGAAGTAGATGTTTTTCTGGAACTCTCTTGCTTTTTCCATGATCCAGCAGATGTTGGCAATTTGATCTCTGGGAAGTTCACTGTTCACATACTGTCGAAGCCTGGCTTGGAGAATTTTGAACATTACTTTGCTAGCATGTGAGATGAATGCAGTTGTGCAGGAGTTTGAGCATTCTTTGGCAGTGGAATGAAAACTGACCAACCAAGCTGGATAATCACCAGAGAATTAATCCCTTCTTTCTTCCTCCCTTGCCTGGCTTAGGAAGTCTGTGCCCTGCAGCAATGCAGTTCTGACTATAGCCCTGGGGCTTCCCTGGTGGCTCAGATGGTAAACAGCCTGCTTACAATGCAGGAGACCAGGGTTCCATCCCTGGTTGTGACGATCCCCCGAGAAGGGAATGGCAACCCACTCCAGTATTCTTGCCTGGAGATTCCCAGGGACAGAGGAGCCTGGTGGGCTCCAGTCCATGGGGTTGTGAAGAGTGGGGCGTGACGGAGTGACACTGAGTGACCTGGGCTTTCCCGCTCCGCCCCCGTGAGCCTCAGCTCCCTCTGGTTAGGCCAGTCGAGCGGCCCACGATCCCTCTAGACGCGGCTGCCACACACCCGACAGGTGCGCCCACCTCCTCTCCCCTCCGTGCCCCTGCGGCTGTCGCAGGCAGGGCTGTGCCTGGCTTACGTGCTAACTCCTGACTGGCACTGCCCGACGGATCCCGTCCTGCCCGCCCGCCTGCAGGCCACACACCAAGGCGCTGCTGAAGCGGGCTGATTCTGAGAGATCCGATTCAGACGTCCTCCAGGTCCTCATCCTGCCACTAGTATAAAACTGAAGTCCATGGCAGGACACACTCCATTCGGACTCCTGCCCGCCAGCCTCTATGGCCTCATTCCAGAGCTCTCTCAGCACCCCTGTCCTCTAGATGTGCTGCCTTCCACAGTCTCACACACTTGGGACCCCCTACTCAGCCCTCAAGTCTTGGTACAAAGCCAACCAGGACTTCCCAGATAGCCGCAGACACTCCTCTACTCACTAAGTTTCACCCAGAACCTCACCGTTTCACTGCAATCATCTTTGTGCACAGCTGTCCTTCCCCTCGATTATAAGCTCTCAGGTTATCAGTATTTGCTGAAATGAATCAGTGAATGGATGAGACAGGCTTATCTGAAGGGAGAGATTTGGGGACACTGGTGTGTGGGTGATTGGTGTGGTCATGGAGAAAAATAGATCACCCAGAAGGAATACAATGGACCTCATGAAGAGAGGCAAAGAAGGCAATGGCAACCCACTCCAGTGCTCTTGCCTGGAAAATCCCATGGGTGGAGGAGCCTGGTATGCTGCAGTCCACGGGGTCGCGAAGAGTCAGATATGACTAAGTGACTTCACTTTGCACTTTTCACTTTCATGCACTGGAGAAGGAAATGGCAACCCGCTCCAGTGTTCTTGCCTGGAGAATCCCAGGGATGGGGGAGCCTGGTGGGCTGCCGTCTATGGGGTCGCACAGAGTTGGACACGACTGAAGCGACTTAGCAGCAGCAGCGGCATGATGAGAGGAGTAAGGTTAGACACCAGGAAAGGAACGATAAACCCTTAGAGAACCGCAAAGCTGTATCCCAGAGCCTAAGGGGGAGGAGCTTCAAGACAGAACGGCTTATACTAAGCTTGTCCTGTACACTGTAAAATAATAGTTATTGCATTTTTATACTCAATTAAGGAAGTCTAGGTATAAACCTTACAAAGTTATGCAGATGGAAGATAAACTGTAGATTCACAGCTGTGTTTTCATTAAGGTAGGTTTTGATCACGTCTCAGTGTTGCTCCTAGGATTGGATTTTGTCAGCACAGGGTTTCCTTTACCATGTTGTTGGAAAAACCTGTTCTCCCTTACTAATTTTTCTACATGTAGTTCCATTTCAACTTGGAGCTACTCTTGTCACACCTAAGGTAGAAGATTTCTTCAGCTCTGGTTTTCCAGACACACAGAGATGTAAACTGACCCCCACTACAGGTTTTTACAGGACCGATATTAAACCCTTGTGTGTCAAAGAGACTGTACATAAAAGAGACTGGAAAGAATGATTGGATTTCTTAACATTTAAATCCGTAAGTTAGGGTGCCTGGTACGATAACTGTCACTTGCTCCCCAGCAAATACAGAGCCTACAGCAAACACTGCTGATGGGGTTGGCAGTTTCTCAGTTGAGTCCCTATGAGCCCATGACATGACAGACAGCTCCAGCCCACTGGTCAGAGTTGGCCCAGTGACCTGGCATCGCCTCAAGGTAGCACGTTCAACCTGACTTGCCCACAGACTCGCCCCATGTTCACGTCTGCTGTGCTCCATGTGTATTCAGCAGAGCAGCTGTCTGCTGGGAGGACAGTGACAGGAAGCTCAGTCTGGCGCTCTGTGACGGACTAGAGGGGTGGAGCGGGGAGGGGAGGGGAGCTCAGGAGGGAGTGGATGTATTAATATGTATCATTATGGCTGATTTGCATTGTTGTAAGCAGAGACACAGCACTGTAAAAATTAAATAGCAAAATAAGCTACATGGATATACTGTAAAATACAGGAACACAATCAAATTTTACAATAACTACAGATGAAGTACAACCTTAAAAAAAGTGTGAATCACTGTACTGTATACCTGCAATTTATATAATAGTGTACAACTATACTTTAATAAAAAAAAAAAGAGGACAACGAACAGAAACAAAATAGTCAAAATGTGACCACCCCACGGCTTTACTGTCTCCATTCTTCCTGTACTAATGAATTGTGAATGCAAGTTTTCTTAAGCTCTTTTTAAAAATTAGTTCTTTGGCTGCACTGGGTCTTAGCTGCAGCCCATGGCATCTGCCATCTTCTGTGCTGCACTCGGTATCTTTAGTTGGAGCATGCGGACTCAGCTGTGACGTGTGGGATCTAGTTCCCTGGAGAAGAGAATGGAGCTAAGGCCCTCCCATGTCGGAAGCAAGGAGTCTCAGCCACTGGACCGCCATGGAAGCCCTGTCTTAAGCTGTTAATTTCACACATGCATACTAAGGTCATTTCAGATTAAAGAGGAGAACTGAGGTATATGACATGCTGGTTCCAGATTCCCCACTGCCACGGACAACCTCAGGTTACACACCCTTTGTCAAACTGCCCTGTGACTCCTGGGGTTTAGGAAGATAAAACCGCAGCAGTTTGTCTATCACAGGCTTCTGTTAAAAGTCCTTAGGTGATGTCCCATTATTTATCAAGAATATGATGAAATCCAAATTCCTCTGCCCCAGCTCCCCATCCCATCATACCAGACCTTTCCTTGTGTACGGTCAGATGATCTTTCTCAGGCTCCCTCCTAAGGCACCAAGTCACAAACCTAGTGACTTAGAATACATCTCTGTAATCTTTCGATTCTGCAGGTGAAAAGTTCCGCATGGGTCAGGATGGGCTAAGCAAGGAACTGGCAGGGGGGTGGGGGAGGGACATCCGAGTCCTCACCTTCAGCAGCTTCCACAGGCTGTCCCGCCCCCGCATCCCTCCCCATTCCCTGGCCTTTCCATCTTCAGGGGCAGCAGTGGCCTGCAAGTCTTCCTCACATGCCTCCGACACTGACTGGGCTTCCCTGGTGGCTCAGCAGTAAGGAATCTGCTTGAAATGCAGGAGATGTAGGAGACTCTGGTTTGATCCCTGGGTCGGGAAGATCCCTGGAGAAGGGAATGGCAACCCACTCCAGTATTCTTGCCTGGGAAATCCCATGGACAGAAGAGCCTGGTGGGCTCCAGTCCATAGTGAAGTCGCTCAGTCGTGTCCAATTCTTTGCGACCCCGTGGACTGTAGCCCAGCAGGCTCCTCCATCCATGGGATTCTCCAGGCAAGAATACTGGAGTGGGTTGCCATTTCCTTCTCCAGGGGATCTTCCTGACCCAGGGATTGAACCCGGGTCTCCTGCACTGCAGGCAGATGCTTTATCCTCTGAGCCACCAGGTCCATGGGGTCACAAAAAAGTTGTAATGTGACTGAGCACGCACACACACACACATTCTGCTTCTCTCTTCCACTTGCAAGCCCGCTTGTGATGACATGGGGCCCACTGGATAACTCAGAACGATCTCTCCATCTCCAGACCCTCCATCTAATCACACCTGCAAAGTCCAGAAGTGGACATCTTGGGCAGGGAGTGAGGGCCTTAGCTTAACTACCATAGTGGTGGTCCGTCTGTCTGGAGAGCCTACTTCCTGTCAGAAGACGCCTATCCAATTCTTCAGGCATTCCTATTATTATCACTATTATCATGAGGCCCCCTCCCCTCCCACCCCAAGGGCCTTCTTCCTGCACTTCGTTCCTGGTACAGATGCCTCTTGGGCGGCACTTACCTTGTTATTTGTGCTCAAGCCTGTCTCTCTGACTAGATTGTGAATCACCATGACTTACTCATTTCTGCAGCCTTAGGGGCTTGACTATAAAGATGGTGGGGAAGAAAAATGAATGTGATGTTTTAATGAGTAAAGACCTCAGGCAGAGGCAAGACCAATAAACACACAGGGCTTCTGTGCTGAGTATAACTTAGAAACTAGTTCTGACAGCTCTTCACTGGTCCTTATCACATCATCAACCAAGCCCTTTAATCCTTTAACCATTCCAGGGAGGTTTTTCAGCAAACTTAAAATCAACCATTTGCATCTAAGGCTGTTTCTAACTTTATAATTTTATTTATTTATTTTTTGGCTGTGGTGGGTCTTCATTGCTGCACAAGCTTTTCTCTAGTTGCAGCGAACAGGCTTCTCATTGCAGAGGTTTCTTGTGTTGCAAAGCACAGGCTCTAGGGCATGTGGGTTTCAGCAGTTGTGGAGCACAGGCTCAGCTGCCGCATGGCACATGTGATTTTCCCAGATCAGGGATTGAACTTGTGTCTCTTGCATTGGCAAGCAGACTCTTTACCAGTGAGCTACCAGGGAAGCCCTTTTCTAACTTTTCCATGATTTGCCATAGATCACAAAGTGCTGTCAAATGTCCTCCTGGGCTTGGCTAGAAAAGGGCGAGCCACACACCAAATGCTTGGTTAGATGCTGCATTGGGGAATTATTATCTGCACTGCTTCTGCCCCAGGAGAAAGAAATGGCAACCCACTCCAGTATTCTTGCTTGAGAAATCCCATGGACAGAGGAGGAGCCTGGTGAACTACAGTCCACAGGGTCACAAAGAGTCGGACATGAGTTAATAACTGGGCGCATGCACTACTTCTGAATTCCAAGAAATGATTCTTGACCACAGCTGACTACTGTGTTGGTTAAAACAACTTCGCCATAGCAACTATTTGGTATTAGGAAGCAGTCTGAG
>SJYF01266114.1:546679-558593 GCA_006410515.1 Procapra przewalskii | reverse complement strand
CGCTCGGGATTCTAGAGCTCCTTCAAGACTACTTGTAGTTTCCAAGTTTTCTCTAGTGACCACTGCGGGGCTTTTTCAGTAAGAAAAGACAGATTTTCCAAGGCGCCTGCAGAAGTTGAGCGGCTCGGCCTCGCTCTGCAAGCGAGCCTCTTTGCAGACCCGCCGGACCCCGCGGTGCGGACACCGGGACCCGGCTCCTTCTAGGCCCGCCCCCGCCGCGGCGGCCACGCCCAGACACGCCCACACCAGCTCCCGGGTCCCGCCCCCAGGGCTGCGGCGAAAACCCGGCGCGGCTGACTTATCGCGGCGCCGCGGGGGCTGACGTTCGCCGGGCTGGAGCCCCACGAGGGCAGGCTGACCCTGCTCGGCTCTCCCCACGCCTCTCTCTCCCCGTCCTCTGTGAGCCTCACGGACGAGCGTCCCGACCCCCGCCGCCGGCCCGGCCGCAGAAGCGGGTCAGGACCCGACTGAGCATGCTCGCCCGCTCGCCGCCGCGTCTGGACGCAGCCGGGCCTCAGGGTCGGGCCGCGCAGGGGCGGCGCAGGTGCGCGGTCCGGGCGCAGGTGCGCGGGAAGCGGCCGCGTTGGGCGTAGAGGGGGTCTGGCTCACGAGCGAGTGGACCTAGAAACCCTATTTTAACATTACTTTCATGACCTCAGGAACTTTCAGCTGTTTTCTTCTTTCAGGAAGCCTAAACCCTTCATTCCCGTCTCCAGTGTAGGAAGCATCTTTGATAACCACACGAGGGCACGACATTGTCACCTGGTTTTTCAAACATTAAGGCCTTGTCCTCACTCTCAGGTCATTTTGCAATATGATAGTCCTCTTTGTCTTCAAACAGGTCTTCCTCTGAGACCCACACTCTCCAGGGCCCTGCAGGACTGCGCTAGGCCACCTTGGACGAACTTGAGGTGGGCGTGGGAACTTCTTGGGTCACGGTCACCGAGGAGAGGACGGAAATGGAGAGCTTCCATCGAGGAGAGTCTGCAGGCTGGAGAGGCGTCAACTAAAGACCCCAGAGAGACGCCTTCAGATCAGTGAGGTGAGGCCTGTTTCCCGTCTGGGGTGGGATGCGCAGAGCGGGGAGCGCCGGCCCACCAGGTTCTGCGCTATGGTGGGGTCCTCTACCTGGGGTGGCATCACTTTCCCCTCGTCCAGTCCCAGGGCAGCGCCAGTGTGCTGGGGGACACCACCTGTCGTGGAAGGTCACACAGGCAAAGAACTTCCTGGGAAGCTTACTCTGGTGCTTCTCGGATCCCTGCCTTGTGCTGGGGTCCCCGCCTCTCTCCCCGTCATTGTCCCTGCCTCCTGAGCCCTGCCCTTGAGCTTGCCCAGGGCCCTTGGCAGTCCTCAGCGCAAAGACTAGCCTGGGAGAGGATGGGTGAGAATTTGCACCCGGCCTGTCCCCAGCAGAACTGGTGAACTGTGGTTGCCCCTCAGCCGCATGTCCTAGCTCGGTGACCGGTAGGCTTCTTCTCAGGTGTACACCCTTACAGATGTCCCGGAGTCCCTCATCCACTTTCCCCTGTTGTCTAGCTAGTTGCTGGCCCACTCACCTGCCGGTAGACATCGCTGGGGCAGACCTACCACCTGCCCCACCCTGCTGGGAGCCAGCAGGAGGAGTCCCGCCCGTGGCAAAGGTCATGAGGTTAACGGGGTCGACAGGCAAAGGCGAGTCCAGCCTTAAGGGAGCCTTGCTGATTCTGCTCGTGAATCTGCCCCAAAACCAGAGTCTGCCTGCCTTACTGCATTGTGCTTTTCGCCTACTTTTCTGACATTAACAGGGGCTGTCCCCCCACCACCTTTTTCTGGAAAAACTTAATTTAGAGCTTTTAGAAAGTCTCCTGGGCATAACAAGAGTGTGTCAATCCAAAAACCCCTCTTTTATTTGTTGATATAGTTGGTATATATATAAAAAATAAGTAGAAACAAGATCTTTGAGTTAAGTACCTTCTTTGTTATAACCCGCTGCACCTTTGTTCTATAGGGATGTAACTTTAGTGCTTTGAGGGTGATGCAGATGAAAGAAAAACACTTCAGGGGAAATGAGATTAACATTCATTAGGAAGAGAGCCATACAGTGTTAACAGGCCTCTTGGCCAGAAGATAATGTAAATCACCTGAGACCTTTTGTATACAAAAAGATATACAGAAAGGGTCAGGACTGCTGCCCCTGCATGACTCTGTATCTTCCATTATGTAAAACTTAGGGTATATAAACACCTTTTAAAAATAAAGTTATGGGGTTTTTGCACAAGCTTGGCCTCCCCCGTGTCAACTCTCTCTCTCTCTCTCTCTTTCTCCCTCTCCCTCCCTCTTTTTCAGGCTGATCCCTTGGAATGCAGAGGCTCACTGAGTCTACTTATTTGCCTGGGCTTCTAAGACCCAAGCAAGAGGAAGCCCAAGGTGGGGTGGGGGGTGGGGGGACGGCATCCTCCGCTATTCAAGCGGGTGCCTGTGGCCCAACATAGACGGTGCAAGTTTCTTGTCTTGAGACTTTATTAGCTTTATGTGTAAACCTAGGAATATCAGCCTCTTTTCTCCACTCATTTTTCTACTACACTATTTCTTTCTAATCTCTCTCCATATCTTTAATTAAGCAATTAATTCCTAGGACACTGACTCCACCCCCCCCTCAAATTCCATGGATCCACTGGGGCTGGACCCTGGCACCACCCTCTTCAGTCGCATGATCTTGGCCATCAACCAGAGTAACGATGTTCCAGAAGGATACTCCCTTAGTGATCTCTTCAATCCATCCTGTCTCCATACACTCTTCTTTCTAAGCAAATTGTATTTCAGTATGTCTGCTAACAATTCTCACATGGATTCCCAGTGCCTTCAGGATAAAGTCCGAGTTTAAGCATGAACTGGCCCCCAGCTCCCTCTCTGGATTAGCATGTCCTCCATCCCAGTGACTTACCATGCAAAGTCACACCTCTGTGTTCCTGTAGCTTCCTGTGCCTCCTTTTGTCTTGCTCACCCCTTTGCAGACTTACTTCTTCAACACCCAGTGCAGGTTGAATGTTCTCTGACTTTCCCAGGGCTTTCTTGTGGGGACCTTGCCTGTTCCATATGCTTTGTCTCCATCTGACACACCTGACCTTGATTTATTTTCCTTCATCTCTACTGAACCAAGGCAGCATGGCTGTGCAAGCTCCTGTGGACACTCTCTGTCCTCATTAAGATTATACTTAATAAGTGAATGATAAATTTATGCACCCCTATAATATTTCAACTTCATTAATTTAAAAAATTCTCTTCCAGATTCCACATTGTGTTTAGTTGTATTGAGCAGCTTCAGCTGCATGCAACAAATTCTGGTACAAATATTTTCTAATTTTCCTTGTTACAGCTTCTTGGTCTTATATGTGCTCAGTTGTATCTGACTGTTTGTGGTACCATGGACTGTGGCTCACCAGGCTCCTCTGTCCATGGGATTTCCTAGGGAAGAATACTGGAGCGGGTTGCTGTTTCTTCCTCCAGGCGATCATCCCAACCCAGGGATAGGACTTGCGTCTCCTGCATTGGCAGGCAGATTCTTTACCACCATGACACCCGGGAAGCCCATAAATACAGCTTCTTAAACACACTCATCCTTTAAAAGTGGACATTTAATTTCCAAATACATGGGGATTTTAAAGTATCTTTGATATTAATTTCTTATTTAAATGCTTTCTTCTCTGTAATCACCCTGTGTTTTTTCAGTCTTCTAATTTTATTGAGGCTTTTAATGATTAAGTCAAAGATCTCTCCTCGTCATGTTGCACTTGAAAACATGTGAGTTATTTTCAAGTATCTTTTGACATTGATTTCTAACATAACTCCACAGTGATAGTACAGATTCTGTATGATTTCAATACCTTTAGCCCATGAAATTTTTGCACCTGGTTTTACGTCCCTGGATATGTTTCAGTGTCTCCTAGTTTACAGTCTATGGGAACTTTAATAGAATTTGTATTATACTGTTGTATGAAAATTGTATAAATCTTTATTACATTGAATTGGTTCATGGTACTTTTCAGGTCTACTGTATCCTTCTACTTTTCTATATTTTCATTCTTAATTTTTGATATTTTTATACTGAAACTCCAACTAAAAATCTTAATTTATCTACTTAAAAATAATTGTAATATATAGTGGAACTATAGGGCTTCCCTGGTGGCTCAGAGGTTAAAGCGTCTGCCTGCAATGCAGGAGACCTGGGTTCGATCCCTGGGTTGAGACGATCCCCTGGAGAAGGAAATGGCAACCCACTCCATTATTGCCTGGAGAATCCTGTGGATGGAGGAGCCTGGTGGGCTACAGTCCACCGGGTCACAAAGAGTTGGACACAACTGGGAGACTTCACTTTCACTATAGTGGAACTATATGTAACTTTGTTCTGTGTTTTCTGAGCCTCCCAGAAATGTGTTGTCATACATTCATAATTTTTACAAATGACAGTAAAAAAAAATAATGCTGCAAAAAAAATCCTTTCTGATAATTGTAAGGAAAAATACTAGAACAAAGTTACATCATATGCAATTTGCTGAATGGCTGTGCTCCTCCGAGTGATGTAAGTGAGACCTCAGATCTGACCTTTGGCCCAGTGGATTTTCTTCAGCTTCAGAGGTCACGAGGTGTTTGCTGAGCCAGTCTCAGGTCCTTGTTTATCAGTCTGTGGCTGCAGAGTTCTGCATGGTATTGCTCATTAATCCGCAAATTCCTTTGTCCTCTCTCCTCGTTTCCTTCTATAGCGTAGTCATAGCCTTCTAATTACAGGTTACTCTTAGAATAGATTGTGCTTGTTTTTTTTTTTTCCTGTTGAGAATGTGGCACCAGGGAGGGCAGATTAACCATTTAGAAAGAACGTACTTTTTGCATCTCTTCTGGATCTCGTTGCTTACTTGGCAGGACCAGTGCTTGGAGCTGACTGTGGCGGGACTGGCCCCTTGCTTCAGATTAGCTGGGGCTGGTTGGCATGCCCAGACCTCCTGGGCAGAGTGGACCAGAGCCGGCAAGTCCAACAGGCCATCCAGGTGATACCTGGGTTCATTTGCAAAACACAGTTGTATGTCATACGGGTAAAAGAAAAACACTGACTCCCAGAACTTCAAGTTGCCCTTGTTGTGGTTTTCTCAGATGGAGAGCTGCATGTGGGCAGGAAGCGTGTCAGGTCAGCTGTGTCAGAAGTGTCACCCGTGTGTATGCTTGTTGATCAGCCAGCGCTTGTGTTGGGGAGTCTGGGGGTCCTCACCAGCACAAGATAAGGCAGCTGCTTGCTCCCCTGTGTGCTTTACTTGGTGGCTGTTAGGCCACGTGTGAGTCCCCAGCACTCGTCTCCTCAGGGAAGCCCTCCTTGAAGGGGGTTGGGGGCTGTGGGTGCTCTGGCCTGACCCCTTCCTGGAAGCATCTGGGAGGTGCAGCGTGACTCTCATTAGGCAGTGTCCTTGTTCCTGGGAGCCTGAACAGGCACGGGGCGGGTGCGGGAAGCCTGAGTCAGTGTTAGGAAGCATTCCCTTCCTTGTTCTGGATGTAGACAGAGCACTGATGCTGGTCCTCCGAGGGGTGTGTGCACATATATGGTCGGACCAGTCAGCCGGACACCGGCAGAGCAAAGGACTGCCTGTGGCTCTTGCGGGACTGGTGGCCCAGCTGGGGCTCACACCCTCTCCCACTGCCCTCTGAGGCCATGGCAAAGCCCTGGTCACCTTCCAGCTGAGCCTGCTGCCCTCCGGATTTCATTCTGGATTGTGACTCAGATTAGGGACGTGATTTATGGGCAGGAGAGGGATGAATCTGGGAGTCACCTCCGTGTGCAGTGTCTTCCCCAGAGGAGAGGTGTTGGTGCAGGAAGGTTGGGGAAGGGCATATCTCTGCAGAGAGCCTGCCTGGGAGGTGGGTGGGGGTGGGGGCTTTCTAAAACTGGACTTCAGAGCTGTGTTTCCCATGGATTCTGAGAAAGTGATCTCTTCTGTGTAGCCTTTGTTCTGGTCTTTGAGTTTACAGTCATCTCTGGAAGGAGGAAGGGAAGACATCCCCTTCCCCACCGTGGGTCAAAGTTGAGTGACCCATGTAATGAAACTGACAACCATGTCGCTGATCGGCAAGTGAGAAACAGATGCAGAGAGATGCCCCAGGAACTCCAGTCGGGAGACCCTGCGCCCACGTCAAGTGCCGCTCTGCCCTGGACTTTGCCTAGAGGGGCACCTGCATCCTGCAGACCTGGGTGGGAGGGACCGTGGACCCCGCACCTGAGAACTCCAAGGGGAAGCGAGAGAGTTGAGGTGTGGTTTTTGTGCTGGTGATTCCATGCTTCACTCATTTTTCAGCAATTATGTGCTAGAACTAAGAAGGAAGGGGCTTCCCAGGTGGTGCTAGTGGTAAAGAACTCCCCTGCCGATGCAGGAGACATAAGAGACTCCAGTTAGATCCCTGGGTTGGGAAGAACCCTTGGAAGAGGGCATGGCAACCCACTCCAATATTTCTGCCTGGAGAATCCCATGAACAGAGGAAGCTGGTGGGCTCCAGTCCATGGGAGCTCAGAGAGTCAGACACGACTGAAGCGACTTAGCACACACAGGAAGGAAGGAAAGGAATTCTTTCCTCTGTTTATCTTGTGGGTGCTTATGATAAAAAGTGGCTCCAGCTGGGATGAAGGCTGAGGGGAGCCCCAAGGTGCAGCTGAACCTGATGGGCAGAGGCCCAGGTGGATGGGGGGGGAGAAGAGCCTGGTGAGGAGGGACAAAGGGAGTGGGGAGAATGGGTGCTGGCCCTGCAAAAGGTGCAAAGAGCTGGTCCAGGAGAACTGAAGGACTGGGAGGTCCAGAGGCCCTGCTCTCCATGGGTACTGGCTTCCTCTTGGGCCTTCCCCTCTGCCAGGTTGCGGTCAAGGGAGCTGGCGGTCTAGGCCTTGCCCTGGGGCGGCAAGGGTGGGTGGTGGGGGCTGGGGGGTCAGGTCCTGTAGCCAGCAGCATGGGGGCATTGGACAGCTACACAGGGGTTATCCCTACAGTGATGGGATGGGGCTGAACTTCTGATGCTGGTACCACTGTAACTTGAACCCTGTCAAAGAAATAAAGTTTTGAAACTCCTCCCCCGTCACAGGAGGCACACCCAAGTGTGCCAGGCTTCACTCTGATCCCTGCCCCGTCTCCCTAACAAGTGCAGTGTCTACCATTGCTACAGGAACAGCTGTGGGGTGTGTTCTCCATGGTGGGCAAATGTGCTTGTGAGTCGTTCTTCAGTGCTTCCAGCCACGCAGGGGTTGACCCAGCTGAATCATCTGACCCAATGCCAAAGAGTCTCCTCCTGGCGGGATGACACCCGAGTTTCATTCAGGCAGACACAAACTCTGCATCTTCTCTTCAGCAGGCATTTCAATCTCATCACATATAGATTCTGGCATGTAAGCTAGGCCAATAAATTTTGCTGAATAACATATTGGAATTGGTGTTAGAACTACATGTTGGAGGATCTTGGAGGCAGGCGTGTAAAAATACAAAATCTGTCATTCAGTTGGTTAGTGGGAAATGCCATCCGGGCTTTGGGCTCCGTCTATGTCATGTTGATTTGGCTTTTCTCTCTGGTAAAGTGTTTTAGATCCATTACCAGCGTGTTTCTCCCTTATTTGGGGCAGCTGGCAAAAAGGCAGAGCTGCAAATAAATCCTGGATGAGTGTGGGACTGAATTCATGTAAATTTTTGCAGAAGGCTACTAAGTGGCTGGTTTTTCAGCATCATGGTTCAAGGGCCCTCTATTGTGATAGATCAGTGTTTCTGCTATTAATTTCAATGAACCTTCCCTTTTGCTTTAATAGGAATCCTAAAATGTCTTGGAATCAGCCCTTCCTTGGGGAATGTTGTGACTATGCATATGAACTGATGAATGCGCCAGTTTGCTTATGTTGAATGGAAACGATGGGCTGTAGGATCAGGGAGAAAGGCAGTCAAAAATTGCTGACACACCCAGGGACATTGGCTGGTGATGTCCGGAGCCATCAGAGTGGAGTTAGGAGAGTGCTCTGCAAGGCTGGGTCCACGTGGCTGACCTCAGTGATTTGTAAGTCCATGTGTCTGTGCTTGGCCTGTAGTGCTAATGACTGCAAATGGACTGAGCTAACCAGCCGGTCTTCAGGAACCTCTGGCTGGTACATGAATATAGCATTTAATTATGTTAAAAGTCCACTGTCGCTTATGCCCCATAAGAGACAGAGGAGATGATGGCCCGTCATCTGCTAGCCTCTTATCGATGTGTAATTCACCTGCCACTGGGCCCTCAGTCCTCTGGCGCCAGAGAAGCGGGAGAGCCAGGGCGGCTCTGAAGGTGTCCCGAGCCTCAGACTAGCCCGGCTGCAGCCTAGAGTCGTTTCTGTGGGCAGGGTCAACATCTGGCCTGCCAGCCTTCGGGGCTATGGTTCTGAAGGTCCGGTCTGGTTTTCTGTCTCTCGTTTTTGCTTGTATTGACTCTCACCCCACTCATTCTCCTTGAGGGTGTCATTTCTTTCCTTTTGTCCTGTCGTGGTATAACTCCTGAGAAGACTTACTGGAAAAGGAGGAGCCACATCAGTGCTGAGACCCCGGGGATGGGGGGAGGCCAGGCTGCCTGGCCTGACCCCCGATGGTGGTCTTCCTGGCCTTTCATCCAGGACAGCTCCCAAGACCGCACGCAGGGTGTGCTGAATTGATTTATCTCTAGCAAGATTCTGGCTTAGGTTTCCCTTGAATAGTAGTTGTTACCTAACTTGGAGGATTCAGAATGTGACCTGACAGGCCAGTCAGGGGCATTGAATTACGCAATTCAAGCCCTCCCAGCTTTCAGACCCCCTGGAAATACACCTTTGTCGGGGTGTGAGATCTGCTGTGTTGGATTGTCAGGAATCGGTTAGGATCACGGGACTGCGGCCCCAACTTCACTGAAAGCCCTCCCGTTGCTGGGTCTGCCTGGGCCTCACCTCTGGGAGCAGCCTGTGTCTACATGGGCCTCTGCCGCAGGGCCTGGGGGCCAGGAGGCTGAAGGCTGAAAGCACAGGGTGCTGGGCACCTACTGGGTCCTGCAGTTCCTGCTTTCTCAGGGTTGGGGGTGATGGAGGAAGGTGGTGGCCCCTTTTCCTCAGCACCCATCCCTCCACCTCCTACAGTGGCACCTGCTTGGAGGCCGGCATTGGCGCTGGGTGGCCTTCCCACTGCCCTCCTGTCACCTCTGCCTGCCCCTGTCCCAGCAAACTGCTTCCCTGCTGCTTTCTGGGACTAGACTTTGGAACCCTGACCCAGCCCTGTGGAAGATTCTGGCATCCTCTGAGTACCCCTGAGGTTTCCCAGCCCCTCAGAGCCAGCAGCCTGTCTGAGTTGCAGCTGGACCTAGAGTCATGGTAAGAACCATGGCTCCTTGAGGGTTTAGAGGTGGAGAGACAGGAAACAGGAGTTTAGGAGGGGATGTGTGTCTGCACTTCATACTCTTGTCAGTGGAGTACGATGTTTTTATGGACTCTGTATGTCTAATATTTATAAACGCATGTTTATACCTTTAGAGGGAGAATATTTTTTGTTTGCTGCACCAGGAGTCAAGCTACATCCTCCTAAACACCTGGGCTTCCCTGGTGGCTCAGTGGTAAATAATCCACCTGCAATGCAAGAGGCATGAGAGATGCAGGTTTGACCCCTCAGTTGGGAAGATCCCCTGGAGAAGGAATTGGCAAACCACTCCAGTGTTCTTGCCTGGAGAATCCCATGGGCAGAGGAGCCTGGCAGGCTACAGTCCATGAGGTCGCAAAGAGTCAGGGCAATGATATATGAGCATCATGACAATTTGCTCTTAATGTCAGCACAAGAAATTAGTCACAGAACTTGTGATTTTTAGAAAGGATTAGATGCAATATTTTGGGCCAGTGAAAGTAATATTGCACCTAAGTGAGAAAATAGAGTCTAATGCACGCATTTAATTTATTACAAAATAAATATGCCACATTTGTCTAACAATTTAGAGACATTGCATAATTTATAGTGACAGTTCATTTACAAAAGAATTGGGATATCTTTTTTTTTTTAAAGTCATAAACTGGAGAGTGACTCTTATCTCATGAGTGATTTACGGCAGAAGATTAATAAAAACATTAAGCATAATGAATGTACTTGCAATGACAGGATTACAGCAGGAATAAATATCACAATAAATAGCAACAAATTTTACATTTTTAATCAGTCTAAGGAATTTTACTACACAGCAAATTAATTTTGTTTTTATCTGGTACAACATTAAAATTGTTTTATCAAGCAAACTGCATTGAGCACACATTGCCTGTCCTCCCAAACTAGTTGAAACTCCTTGGGGACAGAAGCCTGTCTCTGGTTTATGCAGCCTCTGCATCCAGGGTCTTACTCTGTGCGTGATTGGTACTGGCTCAGTGTCTGCAGGGTCAAACCTGAATGTAAGGTTTTTTTTTTTATTTTGGACTATAGTTGATTTACAATGATGTATTAGTGTCTGCTGCTAATATATATATTATATATATATATAAATATATATATATAATATATAAATATATATATATATACATGTACATACACACATGTGCTCACGTGTACTCAGTCATGTCTGACTCTTTGCGACCCCATGGATTATAGCCTCCAGACTCTTCTGTCCAGGATTCTCCAGGCAATAAATTGGATTAAAGATTTATTGAGCATGTTCCCACCCATCAGAACAAGACCCAGTTTCCCCCTCAGTCAGTCTCTCCCATCAGCAAGCGTCCATAAGCCTCTTCTCCTTCTCCATCAGAGGGTTACAGACTGAAAACCACAATCACAGAAAACTAACCAATCTGATCACATGGACCACAGCCTTGTCTAACTCAATGAAACCATGGGCCATGCCATGTAGGGCCACCCAAGACAGACAGGTCATGGTGGAGAGTTCTGACAAAATGTGGTCCACTGGAGAAGGGGATGGCAAACCACTCCAGTATTGTTGCCTTGAGAACCCCATGAACAGTATGAGAAGGCAAAAAAGATAGGACATTAAAAGATGAACTCCCTAGGTTGGTAGGTGCCCAATATGCTACTGGAGATCAGTGGAGAAATAACTCCAGAGAGAATGAAGAGACAGAGCCAAAGCAAAAGCAACACCCAGCTGTGGATGTGACTGGTGATGGAAGCGAGGTCTGGTGCTGTATAGAGCAGTACTGCATAGGAACCTGGAATGTTAGGTTCATGAATCAAGGCAAATTGGAAGTGGTCAAACAGGAGATGGCAAGAGTGAATGTCGACATTTTAGGAATCAGTGAACTAAAATGGACTGGAATGGGTGAATTTAATTCAGATGACCATTGTATCTACTACTGTGGGCAAGAATCCCTTAGAAGAAATGGAGTAGCCATCATAGTCAACAAGAGAGTCCAAAATGCAGTACTTGGATGCAATCTCAAAAACGACAGAATGATCACAGTTCATTTCCAAGGCAAGGCATTCGATATCATGGTAATCCAAGTCTATGTCCCAACCAGTAACACTGAAGAAACTGAAGTTGAACAGTTCTGTGAAGACCTACAAGACCTTTTAGAACTAACACCCAAAAAAGATGTCCTTTTCATTATAGGGGACTGGAATGCAAAAGGAGGAAGTCAAGAAACACCTGGAGTGACTGGCAAATTTGGCCATGAACTATGGAATGAAGCAGGCCAAAGGCTAACAGTTTTGCCAAGAGAATGCACTGGTTATAGCAAACACCCTCTTCCAACAACACGAGAGAAGACTCTACACATGGACATCACCAGATGGTCAACACCGAAATCAGATTGATTATATACTTTGCAGCCAAAGGTGGAGAAGCTCTATACAGTCAGCAAAAACAAGACCAGGAGCTGACTGTGGCTCAGATCATGAACTCCTTATTGCCAAATTCAGACTCAAATTGAAGAAAGTAGGGAAAACTGCTA
>SJYF01266114.1:495787-509949 GCA_006410515.1 Procapra przewalskii | reverse complement strand
ATATATATATATATATACACCCAGGAGTGGGATTGCAGGATCATATAGAAACTCTACTTTTAGTTTTAAAAATAAGCTACATAGAATTTTCCACATGGCTACACCAGCTTACATTCCCACCAATAGTGTAGGAGGATTCCATTTTCTCCATACCCTCTGGAAAATTTTATTTTGTAGCCTTTTTAATGATGACCATTCTGACCAATGTGACATGGTGCCTCACTGGAATTAGGATTTTCATTTCTGTAATAAATAGTGATGTTGAACATCTTTTCATGTGCCTTTTGGCCATGTATGTTTTCTTTGCAGAAGTGTCTATTTAGGTCTCTTGACCTTTTTTTTTTTGATTGGGTTGTTTTTTTTTCACGTTTAACTCTAATAATTCTTCATATATTTTGGAAATTAATTCTTTGTCAGTAGCAGAAGGCAATGGCACCCCACTCCAGTACTCTTGCCTGGAGAATCCCATGAACAAGAGCCTGGTGGGCTGCAGTCCATGGGGTCACTAAGAGTCGGACACAACTGAGCAACTTCACTCTCACTTTTCACTTTCATGCATTGGAGAAGGAAATGGCAACCCACTCCAGTGTTCTTGCCTGGAGAATCCCAGGGACAGGGGAGCCTGGTGGGCTGCCATCTATGGGGTCGCACAGAGTTGGACACGACTGAAGTGACTTAGCAGCAGCAACAGCAGCAGTATCTTTTGCAAATATTGTCTCCTATTCCCTAAGTGGTCTTTTCTCATTTTAAGGTGTCCTTTGCTCTGTAAAAGCTTTTAAGTTTAATTAGGTCCCATTTCTTTTCTTTTTATTTTCATTAGTCTAGGATTGATCCAAAAAGATATTGCTGCCATTTATGTCCAAGAATATTCTCCCTCGGATTTCCTTTAGAAGTTTCATAGTATCTATTCTTACATTTAGATCTGTAAGCTATTTCCAATTTATTTTTATTTATGGTATTAGCGAATTTGCTAATTAATTTCATTCTTTAACATGTAGCTGTCCACTTTTCCTAGTACCCGCTGTTGAAGAGACTGTCTCTTCTCCATTGCATGTTCTTGCCTCTTTTGTCACAGATCACTCGACCATACATTTGTGGGTCTATTTCTCGGCATTCTGTCCTGCTCCACCGATCTGTGTTTCTGCTTTTGTGCCAGTTCTGTAGCGTTCTGATGACTCCCTTATATCAGTACTCAGGGAGCATGATTCCTCCCGCCCCGTTCTTCTTTCTCAAGATTGCTTTGGGTATTTGGGGGTCTTCTGTGTTTCCGTACATTAAAACCATTCTTTATTTGTTTACTTTTGGCTGTGCTGGGTCTTGGCTGCTGCGTGAGGGCTTTCTCTCGCTGCAGCAAGCAGCGGCTACGCGTCGCTGCAGCGCGCGGCCTTCTCACCGTGGCTTCTCTTGCTGCGGAGCCCAGCTCCCGGCACGTGGGCTCACTAGTTGTGGCCAGATCCCACCAAGCATCGAACCTGTGTCCCCTGCATCGGTGGGCAGATTCTTAATCACTAACAGAACACCATGGAAGCCCTCCATACATATTTTATTTTCTCAAGTTCTGTGAAAAATGTCTTTGGTAATTTGAGTGGTATTGCATTGAATCTGCAGATTGGCTTGAGCGACTGAACAGATGCTTCCAATACAAGAACACGGTGTATCTTTATACCTGCTTGTGTCATCTTCTAAATCTTTTATCATTATCTAACAGTTTTCAGAGTCTTTGCCTCCTTAGGTAGGTTTAATCCTAAGTATTCTATTCTTTTTGATACTGTAGTAAATGAAATTGTTTCCTTAATTTCTCTTTTGATATTTCCTTGTGTATAGAATTGCAACAGATTTCTGGATGTTAATTGTGTGTCCTGAAAATTTACAGAATTTCTTAATGAATTCTAATAGTTTCCTGGTAGGGTCTTTAGGGTTTCCTACGTATAGCAGCATGTCATATGCAAACCGTGACAGCTTTACTTTCTTCTTTTCCAACTTGGATTCCTTTTATTTCTTCTGTGTGATTGCATGGCTAGGAGTTCCAAATCTATGTAGAATAAAAATGTTGAGGGGGCATTCTCTTCTTTCTGAATGTAATGGAAATGCTTTTAGCTTTTCACTGTTGAATATGAGATTAGCTACTGGTTTGTCATATATGGCCTTATTATGTTGAGATATGGTCCCATTATGCCCACATTCTGAGGAGTTTTTAATCATAAATGGATGTTGAATTTTATTAAAAGCTTTTTCTGCATCTATTGAGATGATAATATGGTTTTCACTTTCAGTTTGTTAATATAATGCATCACATTGATTGATTTCAAATAATGAAAAATTCTAGCACCCCTGTGATAAATCCCCTTGATCATGGTGTGTGATCTTTATATTGTATTGCTGGAATTGATTTGCTAGTATTCTGTTGAGTATTTCTGTATCTGTGTTCATCAGTGATATTGGTCTGTAATTTTTTTTGTGTGATATCTTTGTCTGGTTTTGCTATTAGGGTGATGTGGCCTCATAGTATGAGTTTGGAACTGTTCCTTTGTAATTTTTTTGAAATAGTTTTAGAAGGATGATTGCTAACTCTTCTTTAAATGCTTGGTAGAATTCACCTGTGAAACCATCTGGTCCTGGGCTTTTGGTTGGTTGGAGTTTTAAATTTTCTGATTCAATTTCAGTATTGATAATTGGTCTGTTCATATTTTCTATTTGGCCCTCATTCAGTCTTGGTACCTTCCTAAGAATTTGTCCCATTTCCTCTGGCTTTCCATTTTATTGGTGTGTAGTTGCTCACAGCAGTCTTTCATGTCCTTTTTGTTTCTATAGTGTCAGTTGTAGAGCCTCTCTTTTCATTTCTAATTTTATTGATTTGAATCCTCTTCATTTTTTTTCTTTACGAGTGTGGCTAGTGGGCTTCCCTGGTGGCTCAGATGGTAAAGCATCTGCCTGCAGTGCGGGAGACCCGGGTTCTATCCCTGGGTTGGGAAGGTCCCCTGGAGAAGCAAATGGCAACCCACTCCAGTACTCTTACCTAGAAAATTCCATGGATAGAGGAGCCTGGTGGGCTATAGTCCATGGGGTCACAAAGAGTCAGACACGACTGAGCGACTTCAGTGGTTTATCCATTTTTCTCATCATTTCAAAGAACCAGCTTTTAGTTTCATTGATCCATAGGGAAGCATTAAAGACTTTCTTACACTGAGGGGAGGGACTTCTAAAGTGGACACGTCAATATTTAAATTTAAATTTGAAGGAAACCATGCTGAGTGACACCTGTTCCCTTTTTATGGCTGTTTCTATTTGCAATATATATTCAGGTGTACCTGTGTTGGCTGCATATATCTTGGTACATGTATAACTTCACCTTGGATTGGTCCCTTGATCACTATGCGTGTCCTCCTCTGCCTCTTGTAACAGTCTTTAAAGTCTGTTTGCTCTGGGTATTGCCACTCTAGCTTTCTTTTGGTTTCCATTTACATGGAATACCTTTTTCGAACTCCCCATTTTCAGTCTGTATGTGGTGCTTGTGTGGACACTGTCTTATGTTTCTATCTATTGAGCCAGTCAGTGTCTTTCATTTAAAGCATTAAATTCATTTACATTTAAAGCAATTATCCATAGGTATGTCCTTATTACCACTTTGTTAATTGTTTGTTTTTATGAGTCTTTTTTTCCCCCTTCTTCTTTTGTTCTCCTCTTATAATTTGATAGCTAACTTTAGTGTTGTAACTGGATCCTTTTTTCCTTTTTATGTTTGTGTCTATTGCGGATTTTCAGTTTGTGGTGATCAGCAGGGTTTGATATAGCATCTATATATAAACACGATTATTTTAAGTTAGAGGTCTTTTAATGTCAAATGCATCTTCAGTACCCCGCCTGTGCTCTCCTCATGACTGATGCTTGAAGCTTTTGACATCATATTTAGGAGTGGCTGATTTCCTATGTTTGCCATGTGTGCCTTTACCAGTGAGCCTGTCCATTCATAATTTTCTCTTTTCTAGTTGTGGCCTTTTCTTTTCCACCCAGAGAAGTTCCTTTGGCATTTGTTGTAAAGCTGGTCTGGTGGTGCTGAATTCTCAGTTCAGTTCAGTTCAGTTGTTCAGTCATGTCCAACTCTTTGCAACCCCATGAATCGCAGCACGCCAGGCCTCCCTGTCCATCACCATCTCCTGGAGTTCACCCAGACACACGTCCATCGAGTCAGTGATGCCATCTAGCCATCTCATCCTCGGTCATCCCCATCTCCTCCTGCCCCCAATCCCTCCCAGCATCTGAGTCTTTTCCAATGAGTCAGCTCTTTGCATGAGGTGGCCAAAGTACTGAAGTTTCAGCTTTAGCATCATTCCTCTCAAAGAACACCCAGGGCTGATCTCCTTCAGAATGGACTGGTTGGATCTCCTTGCAGTCCAAGGGACTCTCAAGAGTCTTCTCCAACACCACAGTTCAAAAGCATCAATTCTTCGGCGCTCAGCCTTCTTCACAGTCCAACTCTCACATCCATACATGACTACCCGAAAAACCATAGCCTTGACTAGATGGACCTTCGTTGGCAAATAATGTCTCTGCTTTTGAATAGACTATCAAGGTTGGTCATAACTTTTCTTCCAAGGAGTAGGCATCTTTTAATTTCATGGCTGCAGTCACCATCTGCAGTGATTTTGGAGCCCCCCAAAATAAAGTCTGACACTGTTTCCCCATCTATTTCCCATGAAGTGATGGGACCGGATGCCATGATCTTCATTTTCTGAATGTTGAGCTTTAAGCCAACTTTTTTGCTCTCCTCTTTCACTTTAATCAAGAGGCTTTTTAGTTCCTCTTCACTTTCTGCCATAAGGGTGGTATCATCTGCATTATCTGAGGTTATTGATATTTCTCCCGGCAATCTTGATTCCAGCTTGTGTTTCTTCCAGTCCACCATTTCTCATGATGTACTCTGCATTAAATTAAATAAGCAGGGTGACAATATACAGCCTTGAGGTACTCCTTTCCCTATTTGGAACCAGTCTGTTGTTCCATGTCCAGTTCTAACTGTTGCTTCCTGACCTGCATACAGATTTCTCAAGAGACAGGTCAGGTGCTCTGGTATTCCCATCTCTTTCAGAATTTTCCACAGTTTATTGTGATCCACACAGTCAAAGACTTTGGCATAGTCAATAAAGCAGAAGTAGATGTTTTTCTGGAACTCTTTTGCTTTTTCCATGATCCAGCGGATGTTGGCAATTTGATCTCTGGTTTCTCTGCCTTTTCTAAAACCAGCTTGAACATCAGGGAGTTTATGGTTCATGTATTGCTGAAGCCCGGCCTGGAGAATTTTGAGCATTACTTTACTAGCATGTGAGATGAGTGCAATTGTGTGGTAGTTTGAGCATTTTTTGCATTGCCTTTCTTTTGAATTGGAATGAAAACTGATCTTTTCCAGTCCTGTGGCCACTGCTGAGTTTTCCAAATTTGCTGGCATATTGAGTGCAGCACTTTCACAGCATCATCTTTTGGGATTTGAAATAGCTCAACTGGAATTCCATCACCTCCACTAGCTTTGTTTGTAGTGATGCTTTCTAAGGCCCACTTGACTTCACATTCCTAGATGTCTAGCTGAATTCTCTTAGCTTTTGCTTATCTGTAAAGCTTTTGATTTTTCTGTCAAATCTGCATGAAAGACTTGCTGGGTATTCCGTTTCTTCCCTTTTTTCACTTTAAAGCTATCATGTCACTCCCTCCTGGCCAGTTTTTCTGCTGAGAAATCAGCTGATAACCCTATGGGAATTACATTGTATGTTATTTTTGCTTTCCCTTTTTAAACTTTTAATATTTTTCCTTTGTCTTTAATTTTTGTCAATTTGATTACTATGTATATCTTCATGTTTCCCCTGGATTTATTCTGCCTGTGACTCTCTGTGCTTCCTAACAGTTGTTCATTTTAAATCAGCTTGAAATAGCTATAGTGATGACCACCAGGACCAAACGCTGCAGCTCACTTACATGGAAGAAAAATAATAACTGTCATGGAGGTATTTATGTTAAATCTCGGGAATGACAGTGACCTCTACTTCCTCATTTCTTACAGGATCTGATAACTTCAGAATGACTAGATTGGAATGCTGGTAAATTGTTCTATAGTGAAAGAAAATGGATACAGGATGTTTATGATACTGTCCTAGTGACATCCTATGCTCATGTACACACACAGAAACATCTAAAAGGATGGATGATAAATGGTGCAGTGAGACACTCAGTGGCTTCTACTTTATCCTTTACATTTCCAGGATTATCTGAAAAATTACATGAGCATATTTTTAATAATCAGATGGGAAAATAAACATAGTAAAAGATGAGAAAGAAAATCATTAAAAAGCATATCCTGAGTACCTCTAAGGTATGTAGTAGCTTGAAATCACGTAACTGGTAAGAATGTGTTTTTGAAGTTGTGTAGAATCGTAGAATATAGTGTAGTACAATTTTCAAAGTCCTCAGTCTCCCCTTCTCAGAATTAAGAGGAACATCTTTAGGTATGCTTAGTTTTGGAATTTCATGTTATAGAGATTTTTATATTATATAATGTCTGTGATACTCTTCCTGAAAATTATGCATAATGGTCAAATTCTAACAACTTTTGCAGTAAGCTTTCATTGAATAAGTGAGTGCTCAGTCATGTCAGACTCTTTGCAACCCCATGGACTGCAACCCGCAAGGCTTCTCTGTCCATGGGATTTCCCAGTAAGAACACTGGAGTGGGTTACCATTTCCTACTCCAGGTGATCTTTCCAACCCAGGGATTGAACCCGAGTCTCCTGAATTGGTGGGCAGATTCTTTTACTACTGCTCCAGGTGGAAGCTTTCATAACATTTCCTTAAAAAGAGATAAAGTTCACATTATATGCCATTTTTAACTTATTGGCTTATAAATAGTTTACTATTAAACGTCAGTTTCAAAGAAGATTTATGGGAAATTATAAAGTGAATACAGAGTTCTTTACAATAAAATCCAGGATAAAATTAACTGTGTGGGTAGAATATTTATCAAAGGGTATGGATGAATTATATTTTGGAGATCTGATGGGTTCAAGGGCACTTTGAAAGCTGTGTAGTTAAGTTACTACAGGCATGACCAATTTAGTGAAACCTTATCTGTAAATCTAGCACCAATGATTGTTTCTTCTTGCTGAAATACAGAAATAATTTATCTGAAATCCATGAGTGCTATGAAGAGTTTGATTTCTTCATAATGATTCTTTTATAAGTTGGGCCAGTCTCTGAAAGGCCTAAAATAGAACAGAGAGAAGAATTAAGAAAGTTAGGATGCCATTTAGGAAAAGTCTGTCATAACTTAAAAAATTCAAACAAAGAGAGTCCATCCTTCGGTTGAGATCAGACAATGTAAGGTCAGGCTTAACCTCAGCTCTATCTGAGTCAGACGCCATCATGTCCACTAATATATGAAGATGGAAGCATATCAGAGTCCCAGGAATTTTTAAAAATTCTTATTCCTCAAGATCATCTTTTTCTGTCACAATACAAATTGTTTTTTGTGTATACTCCCTCACCTGCATATATATGCCTTCTGTATAGTTTCAATTGTCCAACTCTATTCACATATAACTTATGAAAAGCATATTTACTGATGTGAGAAAGCAAGTAAATCAAGAACACACCCAGAGGCACCCCATCTCCAAGGATAAGTATACACTCTTCTCACAGTTACTGGATCTCAGCGTGTGGCTCTTCTGTGAGTTCCCGACGCATCAGTCAGTGCCTAGGAGCTTGCTTTCTGTTATCTTGTTGAAGATAGACTTTGTGATTAATCAATTAACTAACTCTAATCATTGATATTATTTTATTTGACCTTTGCTGAATTTTTCCTTCAGAGATAGAGTGATGACTTCATGAATTTACACTTTTGGCTCATGTTAATTCCATGAAGGAATGAAAGAGTTTCTCTGTGTAACATGTTGATAATCTGCAAACAATGTTGAGTAAGTCTGAAAACTTCATAAAGACAATAAAAATTCAAACTGCAACTTGCTCTCATCATTTTTCCAAAGAAGTTTGGCAGTTTCTTTGAATGGTAACTTATGACTTTCCAATTATTCTCGCTTTTCAGAAAACAAGGAAGACAACAGATAATGTTGTAACTCACAAAATGAACACAAAAAATAAACTGATATCTAGTGTTTCTCTAAAGGGAATATGGCACTCACCAAGTCCATCTGTTCTGGAGAAGCTGAAGAGAAGGATGCTCTGAAGTAGGGGCAAGGAGCTGAACTATCAATGTAGAAAACACATCCCGGAAGCATGAATATCTGCGAGAGTTTATGGAAAATGGGTAATATTCCATTAAAGGGACAATACAAATAGAGGAAAATTTAACCTGAGTAGGGGAAGACTTTTTAAGTTTAAAAGCAATTGAAGAAATCACAAGAGAAAAACCAATTTATATAAAAATCCTGCATGTCTTACAATAAACAAAACTAAAAGCATAGAAACTAGAAAAGTCTATAAATATTTAATGCAACTAGAAAAGTGAAATAAATCCAAACCTCTTTTTAAGGTATCAAATTTGGAGGTGACCTTTAAGCTGGGACTTGAGAGATAAGTAGGTGTTGGTCAAGCAAAAGTAAGGGAAGAGTCCTTCAAGGAGAAGATACAGAGTAGAGCCCCTCAGTGGAAAGAAAACTGATCACTCAAGGAGGTGGCAACACTTAATACACGGAATGAAGGGATAAAAACGTCAAGTAATTGTGTCCAAATGCTGGCACACCTGCTCCACCTGGCAGCCTCTGTGGCCGACAGCTCACTGCCCTAAAGCGCGTGTCCGCTGCCGCCTGGCCGTGAAAACACTGTCCCCAGCCTCCTTCTAGAGGCCTGTGGCTGAGCGCTTGAGCCCAGCCCGGAGAGGGGTGTCTTGGCGCCCCTTCTCAGCCTGGCCCCGAGCGCCTCCCTGTGCGGCCGCCATGTCCTCTGCACTGTGCGGTCATCACGGGGCTGTGTGTGGAGAACGCAGAGCAAGAAGGTGGCATGAGCCCAGCTCTGACTCACGGCAGGAGCAGAGGAGACGGCAGACCATGTCTCTGAAAATTGTTCCCGAGTCAGAAATAAAATCTTTGAGGTGGTTGTCTAATGCAAGCCTGACATTCCGAGTTTTAAGTAGCTGCTTGTTGTTACATGGTGTGAATGTGGGGCCTCTGTGCTGAAGTTAGACGAGGTGGGAGTGAAATGATCTGAGGCATTCTGGGGAGAAGATTTCAAGGCAGAAGATGAGTTTTATGTCCTGATTAACGCGCTAACGTGCTTCAGTTGTGTCTGACTGTGTGACACTACGGACAGTGGCCTGCCAGGCTCCTCTGTCCGTGGGATTCTCCAGGCAAGAATCCTGGAGTGGACTGTCATGCCCTCCTCCAGGGGATCTTCCCGACCCAGGGATCACACCCGTGTCTCCCGCAGGTTCTTTACCACTAGTGCCTCCTGCGAAGCATCTAGAATGAAATTCATAACTTCTCTCAATATTGTGGGACTCTTTTGACATGTGCCAGAGGCAAATTTCTGCAGAGAAGGATGAAGTGGTAGTAATTTCCTTCCAACATAGTCAAAATCTAGACTAAGAGAGTGGTGATAAAGTTGGTGATTATTTAGAAAAGTTAAAGGTACATGCAACAGAGAATATGGAATAAATGAAGGGGACTGAAAAAACTATAATAAAATATGAAGTCTGTATCCTTAGCTCCTAGCTCAGGGATACACACAAATAGCCATTCATCAAATGTTCCAGATGATTATGGCACTGATAAGAAAGCAAACAAAATGTTATAAAATTGACTTATTATGCTAAAATGTACTTCTTTGAGTCATGTAAGTATTTGTTAAGCATTTACTATGTGCTGTCATTAGCATTAAAAAATTCATAAAGCATGAGTCCTGTGCTCAAGTACAGCTGTTAAAGAAGGTGAGTGACTTTCCCAGGGGAGTAGATTTGGTCTCAGGTCCAGTCAGCCAGTTCCAAGCTCTGACCTCTAGACTGCCTCATCTCTTATGCTTGAGCATGGGCATTGGCTGATATCAACAATCTGTTTTGTACTCACTGCTTCAAGAGAAAAAGTACACTAGAAACAGATCCAGTGTTTAGAAAAGAGTGACAAAAACCATAAGGAATTAATTAATAGAGAAAGGATAATTTATTTGGTAAATTGGAAAGCCAGACCCAAAAAGTTTAGATTTCTCAGTGTAATCAATGCTTCTGAATGAGAGTGGACATATATCTAAGTATACTTATGATTTAAGAGGAGAGAAAAACCCAGAAGAAACCCTTGCAGGATAATTTTAAGTAAAAAAAAGCAGGATGTAAACTTTTCTGTGTAATTTCAATCATTTAAAACAACTGCATAGCTATATTAAAAAACTGATTAAAAATGCGGATCACTCACAAATGCATGAGAAGATGCTCAACATCACTAATCATCAGAGAAATGCAAAGTAAAACCACAATGAGATATCACCTCACACCTATCAGAATGGCTACAAACAAAAAGAACACAAATAACAAGTGTTGGCAAGGATGTGGAGAAAAGGGAGCCCTCATGTACTGTTGGTGGAAAAGTAAACTGGTGCAGCCACTATGGAAAACAATATTGAGGTTCCCCAAAAAAGTAAAAATAGAGCTACCATATGATCCAGCAATTCTAATCCAATCACATACCTGGAAAAATAGACAATTCTAATTCAAAAAGATACATGCACCCCAATATTATTTACAATACACAAGATAAAGAGCAACCTAAGTGTTCATCAATCATGACTGAATAAAGAAGATGTGGTACACATATACACGGAACCCAGCCAGAAGAGAACGAAGCCCTGCCATTGTGACAACAAGAATGGACTTGGAGGGTATTATGCCTACTGAAATAACTCAGAAGAAGAGAAATACCATGTCATCACTTACAGGGAGAATAAAAACAACAGAAAGAAACAGACCCGTACCTATAGAGGACAAGCTCGCGGTCACTCTTGGGAAGAGAGCAGCAGGGAGGGGCAATATAGAAGCAGAGGAATAAGATGCACAAACTACTGTGTATAAAATAAATAAGATACAGGGATATATTATACAGGATAGGGAATATAGCCAATATTTTATAATAACTTTAAATGAAGTCTAACCTTCAAAATTTTGAGTCAGTGTGGTGTACACCTGAAACTAATATAATATTGTAAATCAACTATTACTTTAAAAAATAATTTCATAGCCAAAATACTAGGTATATATAAACTCTTCAAGAAAATATATCACAAGTAATAAAATCTGGGTGGTAAAACTATGGGCTATTTAAAATTTTTTCATTATGCTTTAATGAAGTATGACGCTACAGTGAATATGCTTTACTTTCATAGTCAGGGAAAAAAATGTACTTTAAATATTATAATGGCCAATACTTAGCATTTACCATGTTCCAAGCATTAGTTTAAGTGTTTTCTCCGTGTTGATGCCTGTCATAATCATAGCAACTCTAAGAGGGAGAGTGTCCTGTTATCCGCATTTTCCAGATGAGACTGGGTGAGGGCACCTCGCCCAGCACCACATATCAGGGCAGGGCCGGAGTGCAGCTCACTCCTGAGGACTGTGGCTCCAGAGGCCGTGCTCTTAGCCACTAGGCTAGCCAGTAGCTGAGCTGAATGACTGTGTTCCCCTAGTTTAGACCTGGAGACCAATTCTGTGACCCCAAATCTGTCATGATCTCAGGACTTCCCTGGGGGTCCTGAGCTCAGACTCTGCACTCCTAATGCAGAGGCTCAGGGTTCGATCTCTGGTTGGGGAGCTGGATTGCACACGCCACAGTGGCGTTTTTATGCTGAAACTAAGACTGGTGCAACCAAGTAAATAAGGAAATATTTAAAAAAGAGCCCCCCAATCTATTATGATCTTAATAATAAGATATTATAAGTGATACACAAAATCATCCTTGAGTTGGTGGGCAGCGATAAACATCTCTCGCTGTTTTTGTTAAGATATTACCTTACAGAAAAAGTATAGCTTCCCCCCCACCCCCTGTTTTACCTCTTTCTTAAAGGCTTTTTCTTCAATCAATTTTCTTGCATCACGAATGCCCTTAATTTTAACCCACAGAAACATTCCTGCAGAAGGAACATGCCATTCTGCCAAACCTACAAAGAGAAGAAAAGAAATATTTCCTAAGGCCATTGTTGATGATGTTGACTATGTTGCTTAAATGATGTACCGCAGTAAACTAGTGTTTCCAAAAAAGTTCCCTAGGAGATAGCATGTTTTTAAAAAACAGTTTTCTGAGTCCTGAAAATGAGTGTTGCAGTTTTATTTCAAAAAGCAAGGGGAACATTTGAAAGGGAGAGAGGAGACTCATGTATATTTAAGATTTTAGTGGGTCTCAGGGCCATTCAGGAACTCTGGTGCATGCTCACCTCCCTTCCTTAGAGCTGCCCCTAAGACACGCTTTCAATTTTAGGAGAGGATTCTTCAACTCTTTCCAGAGTCTTCTAGTGTTTCAATAAATCCTATCATTTATATAGCTGTTCAGAAGTCCAATGAAGTTTTTTTTTTTTAATCAGAATGTACTTATAATTAAGAAGTATGGGTTTCCCAGGTAGCTCAGTGATAAAGAATCCATCTGCCAATGCAGGAGATGCAAATTCGATTTCTTGTTTGGGAAGATTCCCTAGAGAAGGAAATAGCAAGCCATGCCAGTATTCTTGCCTGGGAAATCCCTTGTCCACGGGGTACCAAAGAGCTGAACATGACTTAGCAACTCGGCATGCATGCACAATTAAGAAGTACTTAAAATTCAGGAATTCCAGGTATATTTGTAGGCTTTGTTTCATTGACTATAAGCATAGAGAAACTGAGAAGGAACAAGAGTTACTTTGATTTTAGTCATTACTCTTTAGGAAAAAAAAAATATCTGGATGAGGATTAAAACCTTTTTTTCAACACAATAGAAGTGATACAATAGTACTCATCAAAAAGATAAGACTTCATAGGGAAGCAGATATGATGGAAACAAGGAATTGATACTTTGTACTTACTATTATTCTTGCCAAAGGCATTTTCAGTGGTATAATTAAAATCATGCAATTCATTTTACTTTCTTTGTTAACAGACAATTAAATCTAAACTATTCTGAAATCAGATTAATGATAGAAAATATTAGATAAATGACGTTAATAACTACAAGGCAAATCATCTGAATGAGAAATCCATCTTAGATTGCATTTAGTTTGTACTATAATACTATTTTGTCTATGGAGTCAGATTAGAAAAGGGATATATTGCTTATGTCACAATTCCTCTTCTATTTGGAGCAAAATTTTGAAAACCTTGCAATACAGATGTTGGCTTTAAGTAGGTTATTGCTGGTTGATTGTTAGCCTAATTGATCTTTTTTTCTTAAAACCATAGATCCTTTGCTGAAGTCAGGTATAGACTTCATATATAGAAATATGTAGTTGTGCCAGGGTTTGTGCTATTGTTCAGTCACTCAGTTGTGTCCGACTCTTTGTGACCCCATGGACTGCAGCAAGCAGGGTTTTCTGTCCTTCACTATCTTTTGGAATTTGCTCAGAGTCGTGTCCATTGAGGAGATAATGCCATCCAACCATCTCATCCTCTATCATGCCCTTTTCCTCCTGCCTTCAATCTTTCCCAGCATCAGAGCCTTTTCCATTGAGTCAGTTTTTCGCATCAGGTGGCCAAAGTATTGGAGTTTCAGCTTCAGCATCAGTCCTTCCAATGAATATTCAGGACTGATTTTCTTTAGGATGGACTGGTTGGAACTCCTTGCAGTCCAAGGGACTCTCAAGAGTCTTCTCCAACACCACAGTTCAAAAGCATCAATTCTTCAGCTCTCAGATTTTTTTATGGTCCATCACATCCATACATGACTACTTGAAAAACCATTCAGTTCAGTCGATCAGTTGTGTTCGACCCTTTGCAATTCCATGAATCGCAGCACACCAGGCCTCCCTGTCCACCACCAGCTCCCAGAGTTTACCCAAACTCATGTCCATTGAGTTGGTGATGCCGTCCAGCCATCTGATCCTTTGTTGTCCCCTTCTCCTCCTGCTCCCAGTCCCTCCCAGCATCAGGGTCATTTCCAATGAGTCAACTCTTTGGAGACAACAACTGGTTCCAAATAGGAAAAGGAGTACGTCAAGGCTGT
>SJYF01266114.1:428763-440998 GCA_006410515.1 Procapra przewalskii | reverse complement strand
AGGTCCAGACCATTTCTGTCCTTTATCGAGCCCATCTTTGCATGAAATGTTCCCTTGATATCTCTAATTTTCTTGAAGATATCTCTAGTCTGTCTCATTCTGTTCTTTTCCTCTATTTCTTTGTATTGATAGCTGAAGAAGGCTTTCTTATCTCTCCTTGCTATTCTCCGGAACTCTGCATTCAGATGCTTATATCTTTCCTTTTCTCTTTGGCTTTTCCCTTCTCTTCTTTTCACAGCTATTAGTAAGGCCTCCCCAAATAGCCATTTTGCTTTTTTTCATTTCTTTTCCAAGGGGATGGTCTTGATCCCTGTCTTCTGTAAAATGTCACGAACCTCAGTCCATAGTTCATCAGGCACTCTATCTATCAGATCTAGGCCCTTAAATCTATTTCTCACTTCCACTCTATAAGGTATTTGATTTAGATCATACCTGAATGGTCTAGTGGTTTTGCCTACTTTCTTCAATTTGAGTCTGAATTTGGTAATAAAGAGTTCATGATCTGAACCACAGTCAGCTCCTGGTCTTGTTTTTGTTGACTGTATAGATCTTCTCCATATTTGGCTGCAAGAATATAATCAATCTGATTTTGGTGTTGACCATCTGGTGATGTCCATGTGTAGAGTCTTTTCTTGTGTTGTTGGAAGAGGGTGTTTGCTATGACCAGTGCATTTTCTTGGCAAAACTCTTATTAGTCTTTGCCCTGCTTCATTCCGCATTCCAAGGCCAAATTTGCCTGTTACTCCAGATGTTTCTTGACTTCCTACTTTGCATTCCAGTCCCTTATAATGAAAAGGACATTTTTTTGGGGGGTGTTACTTCTAAAAAGGTCTTGTAGGTCTTCATAAAACTGTTCAACTTCAGCTTCTTCAGCATTACTGGTTGGGGCATAGGCTTGGATATCTATGATATTGAATGGTTTGCCTTGGAGACGAATAGAGATCATTCTGTCATTTTTGAGACTACATCCAAGTACTACATTTTGGACTCTTTTTTGACCATGATGGCTACTCCATGTCTTCTGAGGGATTCCTGCCGGCAGTAGTAGATATAATGGTCATCTGAGTTAAATTCACCCATTCCAGTCCATTTTAGTTTTCTGATTCCTAGAATGTTAACGTTCACCGTTGCCATCTCTTGTTTGACCACTTCCAATTTGCCTTGATTCATGGACCTGATATTCCAGGTTCCTATGCAATATTGCTTTTTATACCATCAGAATTTGCTTCTATCACCAGTCACATGCACAACTGAGTGTTGTTTTTGCTTTGGCTCCATCCCTTCATTCTTTCAAGAGTTATTTCTCCACTGATCTCCAGTAGCATAATGGGCACCTAATGACCTGGGGAGTTCCTCTTTTGTTATCCTATCATTTTGCCTTTTCATATTGTTCATGGGGTCTCAAGGCAAGAATACTGAAGTGGCTTGCCATTCCCTTCTCCAGTGGACCACATTCTGTCAGACCTGTCCATCATGACCCGCCCATCTTGGGTTTCCCCGCAGGTATGGCTTGGTTTCATTGAGTTAGACAAGGCTGTGGTCCTAGTGTGATTAGATTGACTAGTTTTCTGTGAGTACGGTTTCAGTGTGTCTGCCCTCCGATGCCCTCTTGCAACACCTACCATCTTACTGGGTTTCTCTTACCTTGGGCATGGGGTATCTCTTCATGGCTGCTCCAGCAAAGCACAGCTGCTGCTCCTTACCTTGGATGTGGGGTTTCTCCTTACCCCTGCCGTTCCTGACCTTCAACTTGGTATAGCTCCTCTAGGCCCTTCTGTGCCTGTTCAGCCACCTGCGAGCTGGTGGCTGTGAGGAGCTACCCCACGTCTGAGTTCAGGGGCAGCAGCCTAGAGTGCCAGGCTGCGATGGCACAGGAACGGCCGAGAGAAGCTACCCTGCGTCTGAGGTCAGGGGCGGCGGCCAAGAGGAGCTACCCTGTGTCTAAGGTCAGTGGCGGCCTGGAGGAGCTACTCCACGTCCAAGGTCAGTGGTGGCCAGGAGGAGACATCCCACATCCGAGGTCAGGGCTGCAGCCAGGAGGAGCTACCTTGTGTTCGAGGCCAGTGGTGGCCAGGAGAAACCACCTCACCCCCTAGGCCTGGGGCGGTGACCCTGAGGAGCCACCCTGAGCCCGAGGCCAGGGGCAGCAGCTGGGAGGAGCCACCCATGCCTGAGGCCAGGGCCTGCAGCCGGGAGGAGCAGCCCGAGGAGCGGTGGCTACGCAGGTGTAGGAGGGCCTAGAGGAGCTATCCCACGTTTTCTCTTGTAACTGTCTTTATTTTTAAAGTCTATTTTGTCTGATATGAATACTGCTACTCCAACTTTCTTTTGATTTCTGTTTGCATGGAATACCATTTTCCTTCCTCTCACTTTCAGACCGTATGTGTCTCTTGATTGGAAGCGGGTCTCTTATCGGTAACACATGCATGGTTCTTGTTTTTAGGTTGTTATGAATTTTTTTCCCCACACCGCATGTGGGATCTTTGTTCCCTGACCAGGAATCAAACAGGCAAGCCTTGCTTTGGAAGCATGGAGTCTTAACCAGTGGGCCACCAGTGAAGTTCCTATGGGTCTTGTTTTTGTACCATTTATCCAGTCTATGTCTTTTGGCTGGAGCATTTAATACATTTAGAGTAACTATAGATATATTGCATTTTGTTAATTGCTTTGGGTTTGTTTTTGTAGGTCTTTTTTCTTCTCTTCCTCTTTTGTTCTTTTCTCCTGTGATTCAACAGTTAACTTTAGTGTTGTGTATGGATTCCTTTCTCTTGTGTGTGTGTGTTGTGTATCTATTGTAGGGGGCTTCCCAGGTGGCACTAGTGGTAAAGAACCTGCCTGCCAGTGCAGAAGACATAACAGACGTGGGTTCAACCCCTGGGTCAGGAAGACCCCCTGGAGGAGGGCCTGGCAACCCATTCCAGTATTCTTGCCTGGAGAATCTCATAGACAGAGGAGCATGGCAGGCCGCAGTCCATACAGTCACAAACAGTCAGACCTGACTGAAGCGACTTGGCATGCACGAACACATCTATCATAGATGTTAGGTTTGTGGTTACCATGAGGTTTTTGACATAGCAGTCTATATATAAGCAAGATTGTTTTATTTTTTATGTATTGATTTTTTGTTTCCCTTTATTTTATTTAAACTTATTTTTAATTGGAGGATAAGTGCTTTATTTACAATGTTATGTTGGTTTCAGAACAGTGTGAATCAACTATAAGTGTAAATATATCCCTACACTTTTTAACCTCTCTCCCACCCACACCATCCCACCCCCAGATTGTTTTAAGTTTCTGGCCTTTTAACTTTTGCTGTACCACCTGCCACCCAGTGGACAGACATATGTGTGGAAATAGGAAAATCTTGTTGCAGGAATAGGAGGGCTTATCTATTTATTTTTCTAGAGAATTAGCAGGTCAAATGCTGAAGGAGAAGGGGGATGTGGAGGATTGAGCATTTGATGTGAAAGAGCAGGATTTGAATGTTTAATATGGCAAACAGAGCAGTGGTATAGCATCCCTGAACAGTGACGCAGGCCCATTTGAGGTTGGTAACTACAGGTTGGGACCAGTCTACACTATGAATTAGATTCTTCTTTATCAATATTTAGCACTTGGGGTGCAAACACAGATGAGAAGGGGTAGCTGTATCTATCCAGGATCAGGGTTTTGCATGTGGAGGCAATGAGCAGTCTGTGGCAAACATTAGGAAGAGAGGAGCTGAGATTGTATTTAAAAGGGTGCAGGGGATGGAACACAATGAAACAGCTGATGGATAATGTGAAGGTAGGGGCTTCTTATCTCTTCTTGCTTATCTCTTGCTATTCTTTGGAACTCATTCTGAAGGAGATCAACCCTGGGGTTTCTTTGGAAGGAATGATGCTAAAGCTGAAACTTCAGTACTTTGGCCACCTCACGCGAAGAATTGACTCAATGGAAAAGACTCTGATGCTGGGAGCTATTGGGGGCAGGAGAAGGGGATGACCGAGGATGAGATGGCTGGATGGCATCACGGACTCGATGGACATAAGTCTGAGTGAACTCCGAGACATGGTGATGAATAGGGAGGCCTGGCGTGCTGCGATTCATGGGGTTGCAAAGAGTCGGACACGACTGAGCAACTGAACTGAACTGAGGGGCTTCTGTGGGCTTCCCTGGTAGCTCAACTGGTAAAGAATCCACCTGCAATAGAGGAGACCCTGGTTCAATTCCTGGGTCAGGAAAATCCCCCTGTAGAAGGGATAGGCTATCCACTCCAGTATTCTTGGGCTTCACTGCTGGCTCAGATGGTAAAGAATCCACTGCAATGTGGGAGACCTGGGTTCAATCCCTGGATTAGGAAGATCCCCTGGAAGAGGGCATGGAAACCCATTCCAGTATTCTTTCCTGGGAAATCCCATGGACATAGAAGCCTGGCAGCCTACAGTCCATGGGGTCACAAAGAGTTGGACATGACTGAGCAACTAAAGCACAGCACAACATAGAGGCTTCTGTAGATGGGAGGCTCCCTGGAACTTGGTATGGGAAAAATATTCTGAGCTGGGTGCCCTGGTGGTGAAGGAAGCTGGCCCATAATAGTGGCAGCACAGGCAGATGCAGACTGTGCCCAGAGACAGCGTATAGAGTGGGGTGAGATTGCCTGCGTCTCCAGGGAGTAGGACCTGCTGGAGAAAGTGTATGAGTGATGGTGTGGATGAGGTTTTGGGAGAAATGAAGATGCCAACCATTTCTCAAGTGCGAGGTAAGTGGGATATAGGAGATGGGCAATTGTTGCCTAAGGAACCTACAGGAGTAGGCGTCCGCAGTGGTACGCAGGCTGCAGCAAAGCCAGAGCCTGGTAAGACCAGGGAGTGTGGAACAGTTTAAAGGTCAGAAGGAATTATGACGATCCAGCCATTCCAGAGGCTTGAGAGGCGGAAAAGAAGTGAGTTTCTCAAGGTAGTAGTTACACAGGTTATTTGTGTGATGAGAGTGTGTAAATAACCAAAAGGCTTAATGTTAGAACAGGAACCGAGGAAAACAGGGATGTGTGTCCTGGTTGTTATGCCAACTGTTCCCTGGAGCACTGTTTCTCAGATCCTGTTCCATGGATTATTTGTGTCAGAATCACTTTAAGGGCTTATTAAAAATTCAGATTCCTGGGCTCTGCCTCTTACCAAGTAAATTAGAATCTGCCAGGAGGAGAGGGGTGAGAGGGTTGGAAGCATGGGTGGTATGACAGGAAAAATCTCTGAACCCTTTACAAATGAAGTAAGAAAGCCAAGGCTCAGGAGGAGAGTGGACACATTCTTCTCTAGAGGATGCCTGCAGTGCTGGATGGGACAGAGCAGGACGGTCAGAGGCGGTGAGCCCAACAGGGAATCGTTCATCCTGGGGTTCAGCAGCTGTGGGTTGGCCTGCCATAGTGGATTGATTGGACAAGACTAGGGTTTTAAGTCATACAAGGTTGAACATCCTATAAATGAGAATGAGGCTGTCCTTAAATGACCCCAAAACTTTGAGATCTGTCCCAGGTCTTGTCAAGGGGCAGGGAAAGGGGAGCCCACAGGTCTGTTTGTTGGCAGTAAAGAGAAAATTTGCCTGCGTCCAGAGTTTCCCTGGCAGTCCTGTGGTTGGAACTGCACTTCCACTGTGAGGAGCATGGGTTCAGTCGCTGGTTTGGAAACTGGGATCCTGCATGCCGGGTGGCACTGCCAAAAAATGGGGGAAAAAATCTGCTTCCTAAATATAATTCCGTCAGATCTGGCCCTTTCCATGAACTAGTTACACTTTAAAGTTTCCCTCCCTACCACAATTCAGTTTTGACCAGTAGTTCTCTTACCACTTGGAAGATTTCATCTCATTTATGACCTTCCCAGAAAATCAGATCCCAACCATCTACATTCTATCCAGTTTCTCAGTTAGACTGATGTCAGTGCAGCTGCTTAGACTGGCTCTTGTTTGGTAGAGGCTGACTTTGTGGGTTCTGGCAGCCTCCCTGAATCCCCATTACCAAAGCCATCAATCGGGGGATATTCCAGTTGAAGATCTGGAGGGCTTTTGCTTCCCCTGCATCATTATCTCAGCTATTGACAGGCCAGTGTGACAACTTTCCGTATTGTGTGTGGAAACTTGTTCCAGAGTATTTGTAAGTCCAAAAGTTGCAGCCTTCCCTGGTGGCTCAGACAGTAAAGAATCCACCTGCAATGCAGGAGACCTGAGATAGATCCCTGAGTCAGGGAGATCCGCTTGAGAAGGGAATGGCTACCCACTCCAGTATTGCCTGGAGAATTCCATGGAGAGACGAGCCTGGCAGGCTAAAGTCCGTGGGGTTGCAAAGAGTCAGACACAGTTGAGCAATTAATCCTTTCATACTTCAAAGGCTGTGGGAGTAGGACTCCTGGTGCGTGGTGGATAGGAAAAAAATCCAGCTGTATTTGGGGTGCCAAAGCAGAGATTACTGCACGGGAACACACGATCCCGTGGGTCACTAGCTCGTATGTAGCTATTATACAGTTTTAACTGTTATATGTGAGGGCTGATCTAGGACACGAAAATCTGTCAACCTTCATAGCTTTAACATTGCCTTGTGTGTACAGTATATTCTTAGACTAGAGCCAAGAATCTTGAGCTTCTCTCTGGATGGATGTGGTTGTTAGATGGACACAGAGAGGTGGAGAGATTTCACCTCACATACTTGTGGTCTTTTAGCTGGGAGAATGGAAGAGATATTATTAAGGCAAAGCTAGAGCTGGGGAGCTATAGAGTTCAGGCGATGGGTCTCAGGCCTTTATAGGAAGTGCATCAGGCTGGTGACCCTAACAATGTTCTTAGGAAGTCATCTTGGGAGTGAGAGGGGACAGCTGATTATCAGATATTCTTCTGGTCTCCCGAGCACATGGACACCCAGCTTTATCTTTGTTTTCCAGTGTCCTTTGTGACCAGGGGCCATGTGACCCAGTTCTAGCCAATGGAAAGTGATGTTTTCTGCTGGCATAACCGGGTCTGATGCCTGCATTAGACATAACAGCTTGTGCTCATGCTCTTCCATAGCAGTTTTGCTCTTCTGCCTCTGGCCTTAAGAACCAGACCTCTGGCTTTGCACCCACATTCTTGTCTTGACCCTGTGAAATCTATTAGCTCAGCTTGTTGTCCCCTGTGGCTTCAGTGGAGTGAGCTGGGGCAGTGGTCCCATGCCAAGGGCATCCACTGTCCCAGCTGCATGTGTTCATTCAAAACAAATTTGGGTTGATTGCCTCCAAAGGCACACAGCTTTTCTGATCTGATGGGATGAAGGAGGGTGCACATATTCAACTAGAGAGGTGCTGTCCAGGGAGTGTGGAGCCTGTTCTCAGGCAGGGACTTTCATTCAGGGCTGGAAGGGATAGACCAGTTACAAATGTGGCTCAGATGTGCCCTCAAGTTACTGACTGTGTTTGATGAAGCGAAGCAGGTGTACCAGCTGGACTGGAAAATCTTCCCACACGAGGAAGGAGGAAGTGTAACCCAGGAGGCAGACCTGTGCTCCTTATGTAGGAGGAGTCTGTAAGGAAACAGGTGCAGTAAGGCCTACTCTCTGGATGATGGCTCAGCTGAAAGGTGAGGATGCAGTCATGGGGGACAGATCTGTGTCTTCACCACTTAGGTCAAGAAGTGGGCTCTTCCCAGGACCCCAGAAGCACTCCCCACTCCTTCCTCAGTGACCACTTCCTCCCTCTTCTCTAAAATTGATTTCTGTCCTGACTTTGAATCCCGCAGGTGACTTATGCCTGGTTTTGAACTTTATATAAGGTGGAGCCAGGCATTTTGCCTCACTTTGCTTTCTTTTTGACAACATCATGTTTGAGAGATTTACTTACCTTGTTAGTGATGGTACTTTATCCAGTCCTGTTGCTGCATTCCAGTATATGACTGCAGCATCCTGTATGTGACCATGTGTCCCTTGTACTGTTCATGGACATGTGGACGATTTGGCAACTAAGAGTGTTGCATTCATGAACATTATTATGCACATCTTTTGGTGAAAGTACATCTGTATTTTGGATATACACCTAGAGATGAAATTGCTAAGGCTTCCCAGGTGGTGCTCATGGGAAAGAACTGTCTGCCAGTGGAGGAGACTTAAGAAATGTGGGCTGGATCTCTGGGTTGGGAAGATCCCTTGGAGGAGTGCATGGCAGCCCATGCCAGTATTCTTGTCCGGAGAACCCTGTGGACAGAGGAGCCTGGCGGGGTACAATCCCTAGGGTCACAAAGAGTCGGACTCGACTGAAGTGACTTAGCATGCAGGCAGGATATATACATATTTTGTGTTGATAGAAACAATCAAATAATTTTCCTAAGTGGTTATATGCTACTTTACCTTTTCGTTAGCAGTGCGTGAGAATTTCAGATGCTCCACCTTATCAACTTTGGGCATTGTCTTCTAAAATTTTAACTATTATGGCAAGTGTCTAGTGATAGTTCATTATGTGCTAAAGACTGAATGTCTGTGTCTGCTTCCCCTCCCATCCTTCCCCCATTCATGTGCTGAAATGCTAATCTCCAAAGTGATGGTAGGAGATGCGACGTTTGGAAGGTGCTTAGGTCAAGGGGGTAGAGGCCTCATGAATGAGATTAGTGTCCTGATAAAAGAGACTCCAGAGTGTTCCCTAGCCCTTCCACCATGGAGGACACAACGAAAAATCTGCCCCCTGGCTGAGGATGTCACGCAGCCATGTTGGCACCCTGATCTGAGACTTTCAGCCTCTGTGAGATATACATTTCTATTTATTATCAATAACAACAAAAAATTTGCTTGCTTTGAAGTCCCTCTTTTTCTATCACATGAGCTTGGTCCTTGCCATGCCCATGACCCAGCTTCAACCATGCAGAGGAGGACAACCTGATCATAAAGAGGTCAGCAAACTATAGCCCTTGGCCCTTTATGGAATTATTTTCATATTTTTAAATGGTTGGAAAAACTCAGAAGAATAATAATATTTCAACATATGAAAATTATATGAAATTTATATTTAAGTGTCTATAAATGAAATTTTATTGAACTCATTATTTTAGCCATACCCATTAGCCATACTCATTATATTTTTTTTCACTTACTGTGGTTGCCTTTGCAGCAGGGTTGAATAGAGGTAACAAAGATATTATGGACTGCAAAGTGTGAAAGACTTACTATCTAGCCCTTTCCAGGAAAAAACTTGCCCACTTCTACTTAGAATATTGCTTAAAAAAAAAAATAAAATGAATTTGTGAACTTAAATTCTCCATGAAAGCAAAGCTACTACACCACATGAGGGGCTAGACCATTATCTTACTTAAGTGACTCCAGTAAAAACAATTATGACAGCCTTTTTACCCTAATACAGAAATTAATTCTGCAGGCAGAGTGTTGCTGTAACAAAAAGCTAAAGCCATATGGCATTGGCTTAATGGTTGGGCAGTGGATGGTGGGGAACATTATTTCTGGAAAACTGGAATCAGGTGATTCAAGTCAGTTGGTGAGTATGGCTCCCACCCATGATAATTTGGAAGTCAGATCATGAGTTTTTGGTGCCTATTGCTTAGTGGGAGGGGTTGCCAGGAGTCTGTCCTAGTTGCATTTAACAAGGTGTAATAAAAATGGGATGAGCTGGCAAGAACTGTATCATTTTGAAGCACATTTGGAAGCAAATGGGCTTTAGGTTTGAAATCCAAATGCTTCCAAATTCAAACTCCGGAGACAAAAGTTACTCAGCGTCTTTATCAGCTAAACAAAACACTTCTGCTTTATAGCAAAGTCAGGCTAAAAGATTATTATCCAGCTCAAGCCTATTATTTCAGATAATACTGTGGGCATCAAGGTAGTCTTCAAAAAATGGGGGAGAAATGCTTGACACAAGCAATGAATCAGTAAACACAAGATAGGTGTAAATATTTGCTCTGGAATACAACTTCAGTTAAGGCTCCAAGTACATAATGCTGGTTCAAAGTCAATACACAAAACTTCCCAAGTTCCTGGGGGACTTTTATTGCCAAAGAAACTCAGATACTGGCCTCAATAAGCCCTATTGTTGTTGTTGTTATTGTTTAGTCACTAAGTCATGTCCTACTGTTTACAAGCCATGGACTGTAGCCTGCTAGGCTCCTCTGTCCATGGGATCTCCTGGGCAAGTATACTGGAGTGGGTTGCCATTTCCTCCTCCAGGGGATCTTTCCTACCTAGAGATAGAACCCATGTCTCCTGCATTGGCAGGTGGATTCTTTATTGCTAAGCCACCTGGGAAGCCCTCCAAAATGCCCTGAGGCTCCCCTAGTCTGAACTGATGGTGGAGAGATGGAAAACCTACAGCACCTAAGAGAGCAGATACTCTAACGCCCGCCTCAGATGTGGATACTGAGTAGGGGCAGGAAACAGGAGACATCCCCACTGACCACCTACACAGCGGGCAGAGGTGTTCCTCCTGGCAGGTACTGCAGGGCAGAGCAAAGAACATACTTCAGGCAGAGCCCAGATTCCATCATTTTTAAGAGGTAAACTTCAAAAAGGTAAAAATCACAACACTCATACCCATATGAAATGAGCACATGTCAAGATTTCATTTAACTCATTGTGAGGTAACTCATAAAACATTAAAATGAGTTGAATTGATAAGAGAGAACATCGACATTTCAGGAATCAGTGAATGAAAATAGACTAGATTGGGTGAACTGAACTCACATGACCATTGTATCTACTACTGTGGGCAAGAATCCCTTAGAAGAAAAGGAGTAGCCCTTATAGTTAACAAAAGAGTCTGAAATGCACTACTTGGATGCAATCTCAAAAACGACAGAATGTTCTCTGTTCGTTTCCAAGGTAAACCATTCAATATCACAGTAATCCAAGTCCATGCCCTGACAAGTAATGATGAAGCTGAAGTTGAATGATTCTAGGAAGACCTACAAGACCTTCTAGAACTAAAACCCCCAAAAGATGTCCTTTTCATTATAGGGGACTGGAATGCAAAAGTAGGAAGTCAAGAAATACCTAGAGTAACAGGCAAATTTGGCATTGGAGTACAGAGTGAAGCAGGGCAAAGGCAAATAGAGTTTTGCCAAGAGAACACAGTGGTCATAGCAAATGCCCACTTCCAACAACACGAGAAGACTCTACACAAGGACATCACCAGATGGTCAATACCAAAATCAGATTGATTATTCTTTGCAGCCAAAGATAGAGAAGCTCTATGCAGTCAGCAAAAACAAGACTGGAAGCTGACTGTGGCTCAAATCATGAACTCCTTATTGCCAAATTCAGACTGAAATTGAAGAAAGTGGGGAAAACCACTACACCATTCAGGTATGACCTAAATCAAATCCCTTATGATTATATAGTTGAAGTGACAAATAGATTCAAGGGATTAGATCTGAAAGACAGAGTGCCTGAATAACTGTGGATGGATGTTCGTGACACTGTACAGGAAACAGGGATCAAGACCATTCCCAAGAAAAACAAATGCAAAAAGGCAAAATGATTGTCTGAGGCCTTACAAATAGCTGTGAAAAGAAGAGAAGCAATAGATAGGGCAGAAAAGGAAAGATATACCCATTTGAATGCAGAGTTCCAAAGAATAGCAAGGATATGTAAGAAAGCCTTCCTCAGTGATTAATACAAACAAATAGAGGAAAACAATAGAATGGGAAAGACTGGAGATCTCTTCAAGGAAATTAGAGATACTAAAGGAACAATTCATGCAAAGACGGGCACAATAAAGGAAAGAAATGGACCTAACAGAAGCAATAGAGATTTAGAGGAGGTGACAACAATACACAGAAGAACTGTACAAAAAAGATCTTCATGACCCAGATAACCATGATGCTGCGATCACTCACCTAGAGCCAGATGTCCTGGAAGGTGAAGTCAAGTGGGCCTTAGGCAGCATCACTACAAACAAAACTAGTAGAGGTGATGGAATGAACTATTTCAAATCCTAAAAGATGATGCTGTGAAAGTGCTGCACTCAATATGTCAGCAAATTTGGAAAACTCAGCAGTGCTCACAGGACTGGAAAAAGTTAGTTTTCATTCCAATCCCAAAGAAAGGCAATGCCAACGAATGTTCAAACTACTGCACAGTTGCACTCATCTCACATGCTAGCAAAGTAATGCTCAAAATTCTCCAAGCCAAGCTTCAACACTATGTGAACTGTGAACTTCCAGATGTTCAAGCTGGATTTAGAAAAGGCAGAGGAAACAGAGATCCATTGGACCATCAAAAAGCGAGAGAGTTCCAGAAAAA
>SJYF01266114.1:396380-408025 GCA_006410515.1 Procapra przewalskii | reverse complement strand
TTAAAGCTCAACATTCAGAAAACAAAGTTCATGGCATCCGGTCCCCTCACTTCATGGGAAATAGATGGGGAAACAGTGGAAACGGTGTCAGAGTTTATTTTTTGGGGGCTCGAAAATCACTGCAGGTGGTGACTGCAGCCATGAAATTAAAAGACGCTTAGTCCTTGGAAGAAAAGTTATGATCAACCTAGATAGTATATTTAAAAGCAGAGACATTACTTTGCCGACGAAGGTCAGTCTAGTCAAGGCTATGGTTTTTCCTGTGGTCATGTATGGATGTGAGAGTTGGACTGTGACGAAGGCTGAGTGCCGAAGAATTGATGCTTTTGAACTGTGGTGTTGGAGAAGACTCTTGAGAGTCCCTTGGACTGCAAGGAGATCCAACCAGTCCATTCTGAAGGAGATCAGCCCTGGGATTTCTTTGGAAGGAATGTCGCTAAAGCTGAAACTTTAGTACTTTGGCCACCTCGTGGGAAGAGTTGACTCATTGGCAAAGTCTCTGATGCTGGGAGGGATTGGGGGCAGAAGGAGAAGGGGATAACAGAGGATGAGACGGCTGGATGGCATCACTGACTCGATGGATATGGATCTGAGTGAACTCTGGGAGTTGGTGATGGACGGGGAGGCCTGGAGTGCTGCTATTCATGGGGTTGCAAAGAGTTGGACATGACTGAGTGACTGAACTGAACTGAACCGATGGTGTACTTAAAAAGTTAATGAGAGAAGACCTTTAAAGTTATCACAAAAAACGCAAAAGGTAACTGGATGAGATGATGGATAAAACTGACCTTATTGTGATAATCATTTTGCAATATATACGTACATCAAATAATCACATAACATACCTTAAATTTGAATGATGTTAGGCTATCCCCTCCAGTATTCCTGGGCTTCCCTTGTGGCTCACCTGGGAAAGAATCTGCCTCCATCATGGGAGACCTGGGTTCGATCCCGGGGTTGGGAAGATCCCCTGGAGAAGAGAAAGGCTACCCACTCCAGTATTCTGGCCTGGAGAATTCCATGGACTGTAAAATCCAAGGGGTCACAAAGAGTCGGACACGACTGAGCAACTTGCGCTTTAGCTTTGAATGATGTTGTATGTCAATTTTCTCTAAATAAAGCTGGTAAGATATAGAATTATGTGTAAAAAAGATATTTGTGACACATGCCCCCTTCCTTTTCTTTTTTTTTAGCAGAAGAAATTGCTATGTGATGATTAGAAGAAGGTTCTCCAAAAGTTGAGTTAACGATTTAAGGTTCTGTTATTTTATAAGTTATCAAACTTGATCATGTGGGTTCACAGTGTTTGGCTGAAGTTTTCAGTTCAACCCTGAAAAACAGCTTGCTAAGCTAATGTGGGGGAACATTGCTAAAACCTGAAATAAGGTGTTTAAAAAGGTGATGCTTTACAAACATCTGTGAGAAGCAGGAAATAAAGACAAAGTGTGAATTTTATTGTCATAAATTTTAAAAAGGCAGGATGACCTGTTTATATCTTGTGCATCTCCTCGGTGAATTGTGTGTAAGCAACCGTAGACATTAAAACTGGCTGTGTGAGCTTGGTGTTCATCCCTGGGAACAGCTTGCGTCTAGACAACAGTGGAATTCGTTGAACAATAGGAAAACATCCTTGCTCACCAGGTTGTGGGTCTTGTTTGGCTGTTTTGAGGTGTGTATGTGTGTGTGTGTGTGTGCTGGCAGGGACTGTGTCATCAGCACGCTATGTGGCTCCCAGGTTTGACTCAGAAAACATGACCGGTGGGACGTTTATCTGGGCGTCTTCCCTTGCTAGCGGCTCGGTGCTAGTCACCGTGGCAGCCTTCTCCTGTGGAGAGAGCGTCTCTAGTGTGTGCGCTTTTATTCATGTGGAGCACGTGCGGCCTTGTCAAGGGAGGCCTGATCCTGCCTGAGACGTGCAGCGGCCCCCACTCTGCAGGCGGACTCTGCCTGGAGCTTGTTCTGAGATGGATGAGATTCCCACTTTGGGCTGTATTGGATTCTCTAGTCTGGCTTTTAAAAACTCATGCCATATTACAGCAGTTACTCACAGAAGCTGTTCTCCTTACATAGTGTGGGGTTGAGGGTGGAGGTCAGAAGTGCTGGAGAGGTCTTAGACTGTAGCGTGACAAGGCACTTCTTGACACAAGGTTGGGCACGATGCGTGTGAGCAGGAGGTGGGGAAGGGGGTGGGTGTGTAAGGAGGTTGATGAGAAGTACCTGTGCGGAGGTGACCCAGAAAGATGGCCTACTGAAGCAAAGGACACACGCGTGCCGACTCGTCTTATAGTCTCCTACCTCGCTGACGCTTAGCCTCGGGTCTTTCCTGGCTTCCAGTTCCCACCTTCGCAGTTTTATCACAGGGCCTCTCATAGTGCACATAAGCCTGCCTCGCTCCTACAGCTGAGAAGTCCTTGCGTGCAGCCACACTTTCTCAGCCCTTTCCTCTCGTTTCCAGAACTGACTGCTTCCCTAGTGCCCGGAGCCTCTGAGTAATGCTTAACCACTTCTGGAACAGATGGATAGCTGTTTCGCACTGTGAAATAGCACCTGAGTCACATGAGTAGGGCAGCGCTCTTCACAGAGAACATCAGAGAAGAGTCAGCCAGGAGTCACAGTCCATGGAAGACGCAGGCAGCCGAGTGCAGCGTGAGTGGGGACTTTTGTTCTGTGTTACTAATAGGCTTTATAACTTCAGCTGATGGAAATGAATTCATGCCTCTTTGGAAAATTAGGGAGCTTTCATTGAGAAGAAATAATATTTTATTTGAAAGTGAGTATAAAAATACCTGCTCATAAAATTTTAATAATTGTTAAAATGAAATTTTATAAATACTGGAGAATAAAAAAAAATCAGTGAAATGAATCAGACAGAAACATGCCTCTCTAATAGAGATAATGCCGTGTTCACGGTGAAATGTTTCTTTTACCCCAGTTCCCCTCTTGTACTGAAATAGGTCAGAGTGGCAGGCTGTGGGACCCACAGTGGGAGGCCCTGGAGTTTCTGGAGGCAGACCTGGGTTCGAACCATCTAGCTGTGTGTCTGTGTGAATGCCACTCGAGATTCCCTCACACTGAGTTTGTCTGTATATAACACTCTGAGCTTCAGGGCTGCGCTAAGGGTCTTGGTGGAGAGTGCGCCACACGCCAAGGACTCAGTGCCTGGCAGGTCTGTTTCCTACGCTGTCCAGTGTATCCGCAGCCCTAGAGCGATCCTCTGGGGCATCCCACCTTCTCCTGCGCCCTGGCCAGTGCTGCTGTGGAGGGTGGGTTCACTGGCCCCGGTTCACAGAGCAGTGGGTGAAAGTGCGATGGAAACTTCCCCAGACTCCTGTGCAGTGATGGAGCAGCAAGTCTGAGTTCTAAGCAGTGGACACTAGGTGTCTCTCTCGTGCTGGCTTTCAGCCTGGACGCACCGGGCTGCTCTGGGCTTGACCTGCACTGGATATGTGACGCTTGTGCATCTCTGGCCTGCACTGTGCATCCTCTCTAGTGTCCTGCCAGCCTCCCGCTGACCCTTGCCTCTGTTCAAACCTCCCTGCTGCCTCAGCCCCTGTTCTCTCCATGTCACTGCTTCCCAGAGCCCCGCAATTTAGCTCTTTCTTTTTTTCCCCAAAGAAGTGTCTTGCAGTGTCACATGCCTCGATATCCACACATAGTCCTCTTAACTCACTCCATCCAAAGTATTTCATGGGAAGCACATTGACTCACTGATTCATTCACTGATGTTTATAGAGTTTGTGTTCTGTGTGTGGCTTAGGCTCGCCTTATGCTTTGGTGTAAAAACACAAGGTTTTGTCCCTGGTGCATTTAGAAGACTGTGGAGAAAATGAAAATTTCCCAAGACATAGAAAAAGATCTCTTCAGCCGCTAGAGTGTATATGCCAGACAGTGAAAAAAATATCCATTTTCTGCCTTTGGAAAGGATAACTGCAGGAGATGCAAGAGACACTGGTTCGATCCCTAGGTCAGGAAGATCCCCTGGAGTAGGAAATGACAACCCACCCGTGTTCTTGTCTGGAAGTTTCCATGGGCCCAGGAGCCCGGCAGGCTATAGTCCATGGTACCACAAAGACTCGGACATGACTGAGCGCATAATAACTGCATTCTGTTGTGGGTGCTTTGGGGAGAGAGGACACACTGACGTCTATTGAGAGGGAAGAAAAAGCAGCAGAACGAGGACTTGCATGTAGGACAATAAGAGTGTGGGTGGAGCAGGACTCAGCTGCGAAAGGGGGACAGAAGTCAGCAAAGGATGGGCTCGGCTCAGCGGTGCTGGGTCCTTCCCCTGATGGGTCTGTTGGCTGGTGATCTATCACAGGGAATAGGCATCCCATTCATGTGTGTGAGCCCTGTGGTTCTGGGATGGCCTGGGCGGGCAGCTGTCAGGCAAGGGGTCATTATCATTACTAAGTGGAGACATTATTGTGCTTTGTTCCAAGCCCTCTGCAACTGATGACCATGACGGAGATGGTGACCATGTTTGTAGCTTCATCCCCCTGCCTATACCGGGAGGTGTTTTTGGCCTGTTTTACCCTATCGCCTGTTAAGTTGGGAGTCAGTGTTGTGTCCCATGCCTTGAGCGTGACACATGTTTTGGCTAACCTACACATATGCTTCTCTCTCTGAGCTCGTCTGTCCTCTCCACTTACGGGATGGGCAGACAGGAGCTTCTGTTTTGCCAGGAGTAGACTCCATGGTATGATGTATGAGCAGTGTGCTCAGCACTGTGGAACAAAAGGAAAGGAAGAAGCCTTGGCCCCCCTGATTCCTATTTATAGGGCAGAAGAAGTAAGGTAGGTTCACGGCGCAGTGTCAGTTCAGGGAGCGAACGCACTTGGTAAAGGATTCGTCTGCTTGAGGCAGTCATAGAACTGTGTAGGTCTCTTCACTCTTCAGATATGGCTCAACTCTGTTTTAATGCGTTTTTGACCTGTCTGATCTCATGGGATGTGTGTGAAACAAAAAGATCATTTTCTAAATTTCTTGGAAAAGTCAAATGTCCTCCGTAAAGTCTTTTGTTGATAGGTGACGTTACACAGACGGAAAGTCATGGGCTGCTGGCTTGATGGGTTTCTAGCTGAACACCTGCACGTACAAGGCGTGAATCTGACAACGAGGATGAGCATTCTGGCTTCATCCTGGATCCTGTTCTGTTGGGCACGTTCATCAGGGACTTGGCTAAAGATCCTGCGGACACTTTTGTTACATCCATGAGCGATACAGAGTGAACAGGGTTAACAAATAAACAAAGTGACAGAATCAGATGATGAAAGAGGCCTCAACATGCTAGAGAGATGAGCCAGACTTTTAAAGAAGCTTGATGGGAAGAACCGCCAAGCACTATATGATTTATCATTGTTGCTGCTTTAAATCGTTGCCTCTTAACTTTAGAGGCATAATAGAACAAATTAAGCAGACACACCAGGATGTGATAGTCCAAAACATGTGTTTACGAACACATGATTACACTACTTAAAACACATGCAATTGTATACTTAATGTAATACTGCAAAACACTATTTTACAGAGGGACTTGGCTAAATAGATGAGACACTGGCTCGCCTGTTTGTGGTCTAGGTCACCGATCATTCAAATAGCAACTTGGAGGACTGAATCTTGGAGGACTGTTTCATTTTGTCCTCTTTGAGACTTGTATTTTGGTGACGACAGTCTCAAAGTCAGCCTTATTTGCTCCGAAAATAGCTGGCTGGGAAAGTCTGCCTGAGTGAGAAGTCTCATATTTCCCTGGGTAAAGCTCGGAGTCGCTTGTCTGCAGCGGCATGACAGCCGCAAGTGTCAGTCTCATCATTCACGAGGCCACATACTTCTAAACATCACCAAACAAAACTGCCCTGTCCTTGCCACTGTCTGCCTTTGTGAATCAAAGTGACTTCAGCACTGAATGTGTCTGCAATTAGGTCGCACTTTTGGAATCACTTTCCTGAGAGGAAGCAATGATACAGATCCCTCGCTTTGCAATATTTTCTTGAATCCACTGCAGACTGTGGGCTCTGCATGTAAACTATCCTCAGGAATATTTTTAAAAATATCTGCATCTGAGAAGTGTCTGTCTGCCCTAGTTACTGAGGTCATAGTGGTCACAAGTTTTATAGAAATCGGAGTATGGGTCACGTTTTGGTGTCTGTTTCTTTGTTTTTTTAATTGAAGTATAGTTGATTTACCATATTAATTTCAGATGCACAACACAGTGATTCAACATTTTTATAGATTATACTCCTTTGAAAGTTACTACAGAATAATGGCTATATTTCCCTGTGCCGTATGATGTATTCTAGTTGCTTATTTATTTTATACATAGCATTTTGTGCTTCCTAATCCCCTACCCCTATCTTGTCCATTCCCCTATTTTCCTTTCCCTGCTGGTAGCCCTTCGTTTGTTCATTATATCTGGTATATATATTAGTTTGTTCATTTTATCTGTGAGTCTGTTTCTGTTTTGTTATATTCACTAGTTTGCTGGTTTTTTCTTTACAGTTCCACATATAAGTGATGTCATACAGTGCTTACTTTCTCTGTCTCATTTATTTTACTGAGCATAATCATCTCTAGGTTCGTCCATGCTGTTGCAAATGGCAGTATTTCACTGTTTTTGTCTAAGTAGGCAATAGCCCACCAGGCTCCCCCGTCCCTGGGATTCTCCAGGCAAGAACACTGGAGTGGGTTGCCATTTCGTTCTCCAATGCATGAAAGTGAAAGGTGAAAGTGAAGTTGCTCAGTCGTGTCTGACTCTAGTGAGCTCGTGGACTGCAGACTACTAGGCTCCTCCGTCCATGGGATTTTCCAGGCTGAAGCGACTCAGCAGCGGCAGTATTCCATTGCGTATATGTCCCACATCCTCTTTATCTGTTCATCTGTTGACAGGCACTTAGGCTGCTTCCATATCTTGGCTATTGTTAATAGTGCTGCTCTTAACCAGAGGTCACCTGTATCTTAGACTTTTATTTAATTTCATCTCTACTCGGATGTGGGAGTTTTATTTTTATTTTTATTTTTTTTTTCAGATCCTCCATGTTGTTTTCCATTAGTGTCTGTGTCAATTTATGTTCCCACCAACAATACACGAGGGTTTCCTTTTCTCCACATCCTCTTGAGCGTTTGCTATTTATGTTCCTTTTGATGATGGCCATCCTGACAGGTGTGAGGTGATATCTCATTGTGGTTTGACCTGCATTTCCCTAATGATTAATGTGATGCTGAGCATCTTTTCATGTGCCTGTTGTCATCTGTATATCTTTGGAAAAATGTTGATTCAGATCTTCTGCACATTTTTAAGTCGAGTTTTTTGTTCTTTTGATATTGATCTATATGGACTATTTATAGCTTTTGGACATTAACCTCTCCTGAATGAGAAAAAATATTTGCAAATGTTTCTTTGTTTTTTTCTATTTGGGGGGCAGAAACGCTCCTTTGGATGATGATGCAGTTTTGCAAGTATTGATTTTGATGAGAGGTTTCGCTGGGGCATCCTAATTTCCCCACAGTCACTCCCCATGACACGCCCAACTTCATCTCTTAAACCTCCCCAGTCCCTACTCCAGCATCCCGGTTGCTGCACTCTATGGTGATCACCTGCTCAGATCCAGACCTGTCTCTTTACCACTTTTCAGGACACATCCGGGCTGAGCTGCTGCTGAACTGAGCGGTCCTAGGCTTGGTGGAGGCTATTGGGCTAGTGGGGCATGAGAATAAAAGCCACTTACTTTAAGAATAGAAATTTTATGAATTACAGAAAAAGAAAACAAAAAACAAACTAATGTTCAATTAAAAAATGAGGGAGACTTAGCAGTAATGTTTGTGAAATGTTTTAGAGGCTAATGTTTGTGAAATGTTTTAGAGGCTATTAGGAAAACAAATGTACTGTGTAATGTGGCTGCAAGCCCACGGTTGTGTCATGCAGTGTCAGCTGAAGTGCGCGAGTCAGGAAGTCAGGACCCACATCCTGTGAGTCGATCGGTTCACTCCTTTCAGTGTTTTTGTTTCAGCTTTTAGCAATGCAATTTTCTTTTTAAAATAGCATTTATTATTTGCTTTCATTACAAAGTAGTGTATTTTAACTGTAAAAAATCTGGAAAGTACAGAAAAATCCATCAAGTAAAAAGTTATCTGTGATTCTATCTGTTGGAGAGAACCGCTGAAAAGTCTTGTCACATGATCTTCCTGAACATACACAGATACATACACATGAATGGTCTTATTTTACACTTTGGTAAGATCCTTTATTTCCTCTTTACAACATAGTAAACATCTGAATGCCATTCAGTTACTTCTTCAATGTACTTTTAAATTTTATCATGTAAGTATGCTATACATGCTAGGTGTGCCGTACATTTTATTATTTTTGAAAACTGTGAGTAATTCTGTGATGAAATTATTGTAGACAAATGTTTTTTCATATACCTGATAATTTCCTAAAGAAAACTCTTAGAAGTGTAAATTCCAGATAAAAGGGGTAGTATCATTCTTTAAGAGGTGCGTGGATGAATGGAGTCTGTTCAGAAGAGAGTGACTTTATTTTATGAAGGGACTAGAGGGACTGGAAACGATGTCATTGGGAATAGTTGCAAGAGAATAATTGAAAATCATTGTGAGAGGAAAAATGGGGATTCAAAGCTTCACATACTTCAGGTCTGTCACAAAGAGAAGAGGAATTACATGATTCAAAAATATAATACCAAGAACTTGAGGCTAGAGGGAGACACAGATAGTTTGATGCAGGATGGTCATTGCTGCCAGAGCTGCCGAGACCCAGCTGAGATGGACTCAAGGGGAAGTGCCCTCAACTTGGAGGCATCGTCACAGGTTGATGGCCACTTGGGAGAGATGGGGTCACAGGTGTTCAGGGCCAACAGTGGGGTGGGCTCTTCTAACCTTCTGAGTCAATGATTTGTCCTAGGCAGAAAGTTTTCTTAATAAATGGATCCCTGATTAGATCATGCCAATAGGAAATGATCTACACAGGCTTTTGGGAAAAAAAGAAAGCTGCAAAGCTGGCTTATTTCAGAATTCAGGTGTATTTTCTTTCTAAAATAATCTTAGTGGAAATATTTCTTGTGAAGTAATTGATCATTTCCATCATCACTGTGTTCATTATCATCTGCATTTTAAAAATTTATAATATGTGTGTATACATACATATGTTACATATACACAGATATATATCTATGATATATCTATGTATAATCTGTAATGGGATGCCCAACTGAGTGTCCCATTTATTTTAGGGAGAGAGCTATCCGAGGTCATGCTGTCACTCTTGGCAGGTGTGAAGGCAGCTTCCTCCACAGAGGGCCTTCCTGGGGGTAGTCGCTGCTGCGGGCAGAGCCTGACACAGAGTAGGTCATCAGCAAGTGTTTGGAAAGTGAATGAAAGAATGAATGGTGTAAGTGATGCCTTCTGGAGACTGAAGAGAGTCCTGACTTCTAAGCAGAGAGGTGTGCTCAGATTCCGGGTCCCCAAGTGGAAAGGAAGTGGTGTCTGGGGTCTAGGGATGTGGCTTTCTTAGAAGGGCAGGGGGATGGTGGCTCAAGGTCTGCAGGAGGCTGAGGCCTCAGCACAGCCCTCTTGGGTGTGTCCCCTTGGGATAAACTGACGATTGGCAACAAAGGGAGTCCAGGCAATGGAAATTCTAGCCTGCCCCGGCTCGTTCTAATTTGGAGGAGGCTGGGTTATCCTCTTTAAGAACCACCAGGGTCTGTGAGGGAACTGAGTACATATCCTCTCAGCCGACCAGCATGAAAGTCAGACTCAGTATCAGCACCATTAGTGGGACAGGACCAGGGGTGCTGGTCACCACGTGCCGGCAAGAAGCAGTGGGGTAATGAGGTTACCCAGAGAATACAGATGGTTTGTGCTTAGCTGCGGAAATCAGGCTGACATTCTCACCTTTGGACTGAGAAGGCTGTTAAGTTTTGGGTAATTTAGGGAGGGTCTAGGAGACTGCCAGCTGCCTGAGGGCTTGAGATCCTGCATGCTGTGTTTACTCGTGCGTCCTAAGCAGAGAACAAGGCCTGGCACATAGTGGTCGCTCTGCAATATCAGTGGAATAAAGGAGTACTGGACTTCCTGCTGCTACGGCAAGCGGAGCTCAAGCCGTTGCTTACTTAGAAAAACAAAGATGTTGCCATATATTTATACTGATTTGTGGAACAGCTTATATAATTTCCTAATTATCTACTAACACACGCATAAGGAGATGTGAGTATACATGTGTAAAAGATGACATTTTAATTCCGAAAAAGAAATTCTTTTCAACTGACTTCAGTACTGCAGCCTATCCAGCCACAGGTTTGTCAATGTCATCACTGTTACCAGTGAGGAGGTTACAATACTGGGTTATAATATTGATTTATCTTTCAAACCAAATTTTTGTATGTGTTGTGAAAGCCAAATTAGATGGAGCAAGGATCAATAAAGTGTCCACTGAATACACTATAGTAAAGATGGAATTAATAATAAGAAATGAAATGATCTGACAAATGCTGTTGCAGAAAACCTCAGGGTGTCATTTGAAATTGATATTGTAAGGAAGCTCTACCTGCAGAGTGAACTTTAACATATAAATCTTCCATGGCACAGGTTGTTCATGATTTATTTCTGAAGACATTGGGCATCGTGATGTATATTTCAGACTCATTGACTGACTCAGATTTCTGCTCCTTTCTTTTTCCTGGAACTCACACAATATGACTTAGAAGGATATTTATTTTAGAATTCTAGAATTATCATTTTTACTTAAAGATTAACCATAATTGGATAGGTTTCCCCTTCTCTTTTTCCTTCTTGTAGAAGGACTTCATGATTGAAAACCATAAGTGTCTTCTAGGGGCCAAGGCACTGCAGTGTCAGGAGAAGCTATTCCTTTTGGTAGAGAAGGCGTGAAGTTTTCACACCTAGCCAGAGAGGGATTGTAACCTCCATGCTTTTACTGAAGCTGCTTTTTTGAGATTAGACTTTAAGAATATTTTTTGGCTGAATTCACATGTTCAAAAGTCAGAGATTATTTGGCTCAAGAGCTTTTCCATGCACTTTGAGTCCAAGGATATATCCAGTGTTTGGTAAATATTCAGATTGTTTGAGAGTTAATGCCCAAGCAAGTTGTGCATGCCAAACAACTCCCAGCATGATGTTCTTTCTGGTAGCATGACAATCAGATATGCCCGTCACCTGGACCCTGGAAGGAGCTTCCATTTGATGTGGTTATGAATGTAAACAGAGATGAATGACAAAGATCTTGGACTAGGAGTTCTAATGAGGGGGATGAACCTAGAGCCTATTATACAGAATGAAGTAAGTCAGAAAGAGAAAGATAAATACTGTATACTGATGCAAATATATGGAATCTAGAGAGATGGCACTGATGAATTTATTTGCAGGGCAGCAATGGAAAAACAGACATAGAGAACAGACTTGTGGACATGGGAGGAGGGAAGAAGGGAGGGTGAGATGTATGGAGAGAGTCAATGGAAACTTACATTAGTATATGTAAAATAGGCAGCCAATGGGAATTCGTTGTTTGACTCAGGGAACTCAAACAGGGGCTCTGTGACAAACTAGAAGGGTGGGGTAGGGAGGGAGATGGGAGGGAGATTAGGGAGGGAGGGAACATGGGTGTACCCATGGCCGAT
>SJYF01266114.1:373792-386749 GCA_006410515.1 Procapra przewalskii | reverse complement strand
ATCAAGACCACAATGAGGTATCATTTCACACCAGTCAGAATGGCTGCGATCCAAAAGTCTACAAGCAATAAATGCTGGAGAGGGTGTGGAGAAAAAGGAACCCTCTTACACTGCATCTCATTTTTAAAGAACATTCACTGTCTCAACCAGTTCAGGCTGCCATAACAAAATACCACAGACTGAAGGGCTTAAACAATAGAAATGTTCTATCTCATGGTTCTGGAGGCTACAAGCTGGAGACCAAGCTGTCAGCATGGTGAGGGCTCTTTTCCTGGCTTTCTTGCTTGCCTTCTTGTGTCCTCACCCAGTGGGGAGAGTGAGTGAGCAAGTCCCTGAAGTCTCTTCTTGTAAGGGCACTAATCTTATTAGGAGGACCCCACCCTCATGAGCTCATTTAAACTGTCACCTCCCAAAAGCCCTCCCTCCAAACACTGTTGCATAGGAGGTCAAGGCTTCAGCGTGTGAGTTTTAGGGGATACATTCAGTGCTTGCCCTGCTGCTGCTGCTAAGTCGCTTCACTCGTGTCTGACTCTGGGCGACCCCACAGACGGAAGCCCACGAGGCTCCCCCATCCCTGGGATTCTCCAGGCAAGAACACTGGAGTGGGCTGCCATTTCCTTCTCCAATGCGTGAAAGTGAAAAGTGAAAGTGAAGTTTCTCAGTCGCGTCCAACTCTTTGTGACCCCATGGACTGCAGCCCTCCAGGCTCCTCCATCCATGGGATTTTCCAGGCCAGAGTACTGGAGTGGAATGCCATTGCCTTCTCCACAGTGCATGCACACATGATCTCTAAACTAGAGGTGGACACATTCCTCACCAACAGGGAAGATGCACGGACTCTCCTGCTGCCTTAGGGGGTACGTTCAGTGCATGCACACGTGATCCCTAAACTAGAGGTGGACACATTCCTCACCAACAGGGAAGATGCACGAACTCCCTCCTGCAGCCATGTCTGCAGGCACCTCTCTGCTGCTCTGCAGCCTCTGTTCCCTGCATTTGCCTCCTGGTAGGCCATGGGCTCCTGGAGGGTGAGCAGTGTCCTTAGACTTGAATTATCTGGCACAGTCACAGGGAATCTGTAGGTGTGCGTTAATGGATAAGTCAGCGCTCTCAGTCTGAAACATCCCTCGATGTTATTGCCATGGTTTCATCAGTGCCCACTGGCTGAACTCCCTGTTCCCCTTGGCTTTCTCACCTTCTCTGTGGTGCTGGCTCTCTCCTTGTCCTGCATGTGATAAGCCGCTTGGCACAGCTCTCTGCCTGGCTGCTTTGCTGGGTTACAGTTGCAGGTTATTAGTACTTCACTGTTCTGCACTTTTTTCTTGTCATCTATTTCTGTGTGCACGTACGTCACACACATGGCGGGAAGGAGGCCCACACTCACCCTCATGATGTGTGCTCACCAAATTCCATTTGGGCCCTTCTCCCCAAGTGTAAGGTAGCAAATTTCTTACATTTTAGAAATGACAGGATCTGTGGTTGTGAATCTGTGGTGTTTTAAGATAGTTTTTCTTAAGCATGACTATCCAGAAATCACTTCACTGGGAAACCTCACAAATTCCAAACTGTCAAACAACATCCACCAAAATTCAAAACTGAACTCAAAACATAATGCACATAAACAACAAACAGTCTCCACCCCATCCCCATTAAATGAAGCTGACATTGATTTTTCACTGTGATATACTTGGAATTTTTTTTTCAAATTGTCATAGTGGGTGAAGTTTTAAAGTTAAAAAGAGAGAAATTCTGGTCTATCAATTAAGACCAGAGGAAATCAAATAGAAAGCAAAGGCGTGGATTATGTTAAAAATGGATGGGCTGTGAATATAGACATCAAATAGGACTGAATGTGGGTTGTTTTATTTCCCTGAGCACTGCGGATACATGAAGCAGCTCTGATTTCTCAAGATTCAATAGACTGAAAAGTCAGTCAAGTGGCTGGAGTTCTATTTCTTTGATGGGGAATTAGGCCAGGAGGCCCTCAGAGCACGTTTTGCCAATTTTTGAGGGAATGGTTGGAGCAGCACTTCTCTAGTCAGGATTCATCACGAGCAGCACAGCTGATGGATGCAGGCAGCAAAGGTGGAGTGTGTGGGCAGAGTTAGCACCCCAAACGCAGCATAGGGGCTGGGGGACACAGGGAGGCCCTGGGGGTGCAGCCCTGCCTTTTCTGCACCTGGGCAGCCCAGGTTCCTGGGTTTGGGTTTTTTTTTAAAGCAGTGCAACTGCTGCACTGGTCTCCACCAGCCATCAAACAGTAGCATTTTTAATGCATCAGTTCCATTGAATTTTCTTGCTTTCAGCTTGGCTTTCATTGAGAGAAGAACCCCTTTCCTTTTACATTTTCATTTTATTGGTTTCAGTTCAGTTCAGTCCTCAGTCCTGTCCAACTCTTTGTGACCCCATGGACTTCGGTACGCCAGGCCTCCCTGTCCATCACCAACTCTTGGAGTTTACTCAAACTCATGTCCATTGAGTTGATGTAGCATCTCATCCTCTGTCGTCCCCTTCTCCTCCCACCTTTAATCTTCCCCACCATCGGGGTCATTTCAAATGACTCAGTTCTTCGCATCAGGTGGCCAAAGTATTGGAGTTTCAGCTTCAGCATCAGTCCTTCCAATGAAGATTCAGGACTGATTTCCTTTAGGAAGGACAGGTTGGATCTCCTTGCAGTCCATGGGACTCTCAAGAGTCTTCTCCAACACCACAGTTCAAAAACATCAATTCTTCGGCGCTCAGCTTTCTTTATAGTCCATCTCTCACATCCATACATGACTGCTGGAAAAACCATAGCTTTAACTAGATGGACCTTTGTTGGCAAAGTAATGTCTCTGCTTTTTAATATGCTGTCTAGGTTGGTCATAACTTTTCTTCCAAGGAGCAAGTGTCTTTAAGTTTCATGGCTTTAGTCACCATTGGCAGTGATTTTGGAGCCCCCAAAATAAAGACTGCCACTCTTTCCACTGTTTCCCCAACTGTTTGCCATGAAGTGAGGGGACTGGATGCCATGATCTTAGTTTTCTGAATGGTGAGCTTTAAGCCAACTTTTTCACTCTCCTCTTTCACTTTCATCACTTTTTGTTTAGTTCCTCTTCACTTTCTGCCATAAGGGTGGTGTCATCTGCATGTCTGAGGATATTGATATTTCTCCCAGCAATCTTGATTCCAGCCTGAGCTTCATCCAGTCCAGAGTTTCTCATGATGTACTTTGCATAGAAGTTAAATGAGCAGGGTGACAATATACGGCCTTGACATACTCCTTTACCAATTTGGAGCGAGTCTGCTATTCCCTGTCCAGTTCTCATTGTTGCTTCTTGAACTGCATTCAGATTTCTCAGGAAGCAGGTCAGGTGGTCTGGTATTCCCATCTCTTTCAGAATTTTTCACAGTTTGTTGTGATACACACAGTCAAAGGCTTTGGTGTAGTCAATAAAACAGAAGTAGATGTTTTTTTTTCTGGAACTCTCTTGCTTTTTCCATGATCCAGTGGATGTCGGCAATTTGATCTCTAGTTCCTCTGCTTTTTCTAAAGCCAGCTTGAACATCTGGAAGTTCACGGTTCATGTACTGTTGAAGCCTGGCTTGGAGAATTTGGAGCATTATTTTGCTAGTGTGTGAGATGAGTGCAATTGTGTGGTAGTTTGAGTGTTCTTGGGCATTGTCTTTCTTTGGGATTGGAATGAAAACTGATCCTGTGTCTACTGATCCTGTGGCTACTACTGAGTTTTCCCATTTTGCTGGCATATTGAGTGCAACACTTTCACAGCATCATCTTTTAGGATTTGAAATATTTCAACTGGAATTCTGTCACCTCCACTAGCTTTGTTCATAGTGATGCTTCCTAAGGCCCACTTGACTTTGCATTCCAGGATGTCTGGCTCTAGGTGAGTGATAACACCATCATGATTATCTGGGTCATGAAGATCTTTTTCATATAGTTCTTCTGTGTATTCTTGCCACCTCTTCTTAATATCTTCTGCTTATGTTAGGTCTATACCAATTCTGTTCTTTATTGTGCCCACCTTTGCATGAAAATTTCCCCTGGTGTCTCTAATTTTCTTGAAGAGATCACTATTCTTTCCCATTCTATTGTTTTCTTTTATTTGTTTGCATTGATGACTGAGGTAGGCTTTCTTATTTCTCCTTGCCTTTCTTTGGAGCTCTGCATTCAAATGGGTATATCTTTCCTTTTCTTCTTTGCCTTTTGCTTCTATTCTTTTCATAGCTATTTGTAAGGCTTCCTCATACAACCATTTGGCCTTTTTGCATTTCTTTTTCTTGGGGATGCTCTTGATAACTGCCTCGTGTACAATGTCGTGAATCTCCATCCATAGTTCTTCAGGCACTCTATCAGATCTAATCCCTTGAATCTATTTGTCAATTCCATTGTGTAATTGTAAGGGATTTGATGTAGGTCATATGTGAATGGTCTAGTGGTTTCCCTACTTTCTTCAATTTATTGGTTTACATAATGTTTAATAAAATGTTAGTTATAACAAGGTCTAGTGACACATGCAGTTTGTGACCAGATGAAATTGGTAAGCAGTGGTGGATGAGAGTCCAGGAATATAGCTGGGCTTATTCGTGTGTCATGGGCAGTCAGTTCTAAAAAGAAAACAAAACTCAGGTATTTGAGTAGGTAAAGTTTCAGGCAGTTAAGAGAGAGCTCTTTTTGTAAATGGCATGAAAATATGTGTTTATTCATTCATCTTTCATGTATACGATATTCAAATATGGATTAATTTATACAGACGTTCTCATGCAGCAGTTTTTCTCAAAGGTTTGGTTTTATTTTGTGTCAGAGTTTCTTCTGCCCCTAACGGTGTCAAGTCTTCTTGCCCTTATGCCCTGCTGTATTTAGCGTTTCTGCAGTGATGTCTCGGCTAACTTCCCAATCTTTTTTTCCCCTTTGATTTTTCTAGGGTATGATTCAAAATCTCTTATTAAAGCCAACTCTAGCCAAGTTCATTTTTATGATCCAGTTTTGTGAAGCACACTTGATTTTTTTCCCCATACTTCAACAGATTTAAAACATGATAACACCGACTTGATGGACATGAGTTTGAGTGAACTCCAGGAGCTGGTGATGGACAGGGAGGCCTGGCGTGCTGTGATTCATGGGGTTGCAAAGAGTTGGACACGACTGAGCAACTGAACTGAAGGGGTTTTGAGGGTAGTGATAATCTATGGACTGTGCAGGTCTGTCAGGGTATTGAGAGGAAGCAACTGCTTTTTTGGTGACAGATGACATCTGTACCCTCCAGTCTACAAACAGCATTCTAGTGGCGACTCAGTATTTAGCAACAGGCTTTGGCTTTGCCCCTGGCTTTGTTTGTGCTCAGCTGTCTTCCACGTTAGGCACTGACAACAGAGTTCAGTGGCGGAGCTTCCAACGAATGGTGACATTAACTATCCCGCTGGCAAACTCACGGCTGCCGCCCGGATGGCACCACAAATAATACCGTAAACTTTACTGTTGTTTAGTCGCTCGGTCGTGTCTGGCTCTTTTGCGATCCTCTGGGCTAGCGTCTCCGTGGGATTCCCCAGGCAAGAATACTGGAGTGGGTTGCCATTTCCTTCTCCAGGGAACTTTCCTGTCCCAAGGACTGAGCTCATCTCCTGCACTGGCAGGCAGATTCTTTACAGCTGAGTCACCTGGGAAGTCCACCTTAAACAATAGCTCAGTAATAAAACAGAGTCCTAGTTCTTCCTCAAGGTATCATATACCAACAATCTGACATATATTTGAGCTGTTTGGTAGAAGCCAACACTCCTGCCCAGGTGGAAGATGGTGAGTACATGCTGACCACAAGCACACAGACCCCAGGCTGGTTGGAACTAGCAGGCTGATGAATAAGATACCCAATCATCACCCCATTACCTCAATGTTAAGCAATCAGAAGAAAGTCCACAAGCTGCAACACTCAGACCAAATGTTTCCTTTAAAAACCCTTCCCTGGAAACCACTGGAGAGTTCAGCTCTTTAGAGCTTTAGCTGCCCATTCTTTAAACTTTGTGGAGGACAAATCGCAATTAGTCTTAGGTACAAACCAGACAGCACTTGGCTTCTTGTAAACATGTGAAGCCCAGAGGCGGTAATTTCAGAGTAACTGACTGGCTCTGTACCATGTCTAAGCCCCAGATGGGAAGGGAAAGGCAGTGTCCATCAGAGCACAGGTGCCGCTCGCAGTACCTGTTTTTTACCCTCCTGGTTTTAGGAAAGAATTTCTAGAGAAAAGCCAATAATTTATGCTTTGCCGCTGACTTCAACAGTTTTCTGCATACCTAAATGTAAATGTGTATTTTAGGGAGAGGCTGGGGCTTTCAGACCATGGCAAGATGTCTAGGTGCACAAGATGAAGAGATAAGAACACAGCCTGAGAGGAGCTCACATTCTAGTGATGCAGACACCCCCCCCCCCCAAACTCACATGGAGATATGTATGGGAGTGGAGGAATAAGTTCTTGACTGGGGGGAACGGAAGGAGGAGGTGACCTCTGAACCTTGAAGATAAGCAAACACTTGTCAGGCAGATAGATGTTCTGAGATGGCAGAGTCTGCAGCCCAGATGCCCAGCATCTTCGGAATGTATAATAATGGCCATCTTTGAAACAGCAGAAATGCACACAGAAATCTTTAAACAAGTAACATCTTAGGATTAGCACAGTAATACTTACTATGAAGGCAAAGTGGTTACAGATGAGAGCTGTAAAGGGACTTAGGCAATGGAGAGCCGATACAGGTTTCCATGCAGTTCTCTGAAGTTTGTGTGTGTGTGAGAGAGGTTTGAAGAGAGATCTACGTGGCAATGTGCAAGAAACACTTGGGCAGGAACTGGAAGGGTCTGAAAGCAGAGACACCCATTAGCAACCGGAAACAGTGTAGACAAAGGCGTTTAGTTGTGAACTTCAGAACTGACAAAGGAAAGAGAGAATAAAAATATAACCTTAGTTATTTCCCAGAGGAAATAACTTGAGATTTATTCATTCATTGACCAAACAATCAATCATTCACTTAATATTTATTAAACACACTCTACTTTCAAAGCATTGTTCTTCGAGGAATAGAAAGAGGAGGATTGCTTTTGAGGGTTCAGTAGGGAAATCAGGCATTATACTCTACTAGTTAGGGTTCTCCAGAGAAACAGAATCAGTAAGATATATACTTATATAGTGAGTGTGTGGTGGTGGCGGCTTAGTTGCTAAGCTGTGACTGACTCTTGCGGTACCATGGACTGGAGCCCGCCAGGCTCTCCTGTCCATGGAATTTCCCAGGCAAGGATACTGGAGTGGGTTGCCATTTCCTTCTCCAGGGTGTGTGTTTATAGTCTGTTTCTTATGATATGTATGTATATCTACCTGTCCACCTAGAGATAGAGTTTATTTTAAGGAATTGTCTCACGTGATTGTGGGTTCTGGCAATTCTGAAGTCTGCAGGACAGGCCAATAGCTTGGAGACCCAGAAAAACCTGATGTTGCATCTTGAGTTAGAAGACCTCAGCTTTTTCTCTTAAGATCTTCAACTGATTTAGATGAGACCCTCCACCTATGGAGGGTGATCTGCCTTATTTGAAGTCTACTGATCTAAAAGCCCATCTTGTCTAAAAATGCTTTTGTAGCACTAACTTGACTGGTTTTGCCTTAAAACCTAGGTACCATGGCCTAGGTAAATTTACATATAAGATTAATCATCACACACAAAAATAGCTGAGAGAAACCTATGTGTGTGTAAGAAATTGTATTTGAGCTTAGTTTTGAAGAAAGGGATGAGAATGAATGTTTGAAATAGAAGACTCATGAAAGTAAAGCTGGAAATAAGGAAAAAGCAGGGTATGTATAGAGAATTATAGTTTCCTTTGATTAATGTGGTGTGTGAGGAAGGGAGCAATGGGACTTAAACTTGAATTTTTAATTTTAATTTGAACTTTGTGTCCCATGAAGACTGACGTGAAAGGGCTCCAGTCAAGCTTTTTGCTCAAAGGATTGTGTTCTTGGGGTAAGTACGGAGTTCAAGCTGACAGCAAGCCCTGGTAAACCACCTCAGAGTCACGTGGCTTCCACAGGGGCAACTTTTGCACATTCTTGTGTGACCACCTAGAATATGAGTGACTTGGAAGGTGGGTGTGAACAAGTCCAAAACCATCATTTAGGGTTTCAAGGTCATCAAAGAACATTATTGTTGGAACATTGCTTACAATTGTTTTATAAAAAGAAATCACCCATTTTAAACAGAGGGCATAAATGAAAAAAAAGAACCTGTGGGTGAGATGTAGCTGTTCAAAAGTAATTAAGATGGGAAATAAATTATATTGTACTGCCTGAGTTCGTTCTTTAAATTCTTGATGAACTGGTTGAAAAAAATTCCATAACACTGGTTTCATGCCTGAGAAGGGCTGATACATTATTTTCCATGACTTACTCTTTTGTACTAATAATTCTTTACTTACAAAAATTTTATGGTTGCTAACTAATCTATTTGAGTTAAGGCCTTTGGTTAATTGTAACACTCTCAGTTCAGACATTTCTTATATGGCTTAAGCCAAGTGCAGAATTTCCCTTTATTTGTGTTTTTGATTAATTTTTTATGTTTTTAAGGACATTGAGTTGTGGTTCATTTTCTATTGAGTCATGGATTAGCCTAAAGGAACATGGACATTTGATTTTGCTTCTTTGGAACAACATATTCCCAGGCTTTGGGGAAAGTATGGGTGTGTATTATTAGGGTCTTCATGGCAAGGGCTTTTGTCCCTCCCATTCACCCATGAGTGTTTCTCTGTAGGACCTTGTAAGAGAGACATTCCATCTAGCAAACTTGCTATTTTTCTTTCTTAGGATAATGAGTAGGTTATATTAAACTGGTTTCTAGGAATCTAAATCTTAGATCCCCCAGCAGCCTGCCCGGGACCATAGTGCTAAGGCTTTGGACTTTGGAGCCAGGGTTCCGAGTTAGAACCTGGCTTTGTTACCTGTCCTGTGTGCTTCTGTGAGCTACTTAACCATTTTGCTCCCGTTTCACACCTGCAGAGTAAGGATGGGAATACAGTATAATTGCTGTGAGGACTGGAGGATTTAATGATACTCGGAGTTTAAACAGTGCCTCTCATGTGACACACGCCCCATGAGTGCTGGCTCTTGTAATCTCAGGTGAGAACTAGGTGGACATGTCGAGTTGTTCAGAAGAATCTTGGACCATTAACGAGTCTTGGATGACTGTTTTTGGCTGCATAAATGGAACTTGACTTATCTGGGACAATCACTAACCCTGAGCCCAGCGGTCCGTGGATAAAGCTGTAATTTTCTCTTTCCTAGGCCCTTTCTCTCTTTAGATACCTAGTGATAGTTCCACCTGAAAAGAATCATTAGAGAAGCAACATGTAGTTAGTTTTTAAATGATGGAAGAGGATGGGATTGCCCCGACTGGGTCAGCTGTCACCTGCACAATGACTATGAGATACATAGGAAGGTACAGGAAAAATTAGGATTTCTCTCTGGCCAGAGTGGAGACTTTTTTTTCCGTGTACATAAACATCCTTACAGACATGCTGCTGCTGCTAAGTCACTTAAGTCATGTCTGACTCTGTGGGACCCCATAGGCGGCAGCCCACCAGGCTCCCCTGTCCCTGGGATTCTCCAGGCAAGAGCACTGGAGTGGGTTGCCATTTCCTTCTCCAATGCATAAAAGTGAAAAGTGAAAGGGAAGTCACTCAGTCGTGTCCGAATCTTCGCGATCCCATGGACTGCAGCCCACCAGGCTCCTCCGACCATGTGATTTTCCAAGTCAGGGTACTGGAGTGGGGTGCCAGACATATTGGTCTTTAAAACTGATGCAGTGACATTTACATGTTGATAAGTAAAATCACTTTTACATATAATTGTATGATCTCCTGACTTTTGTGGCCAGACTGATAATTTATCAGGGATATTGTTCAGCATGAATTATACAAGGTCTGTAATTCTGGTGATGCAATCAAAACACATGTGACAGTCTTCTTGCCATGCTGGTAATCTGGAAATCATATGTACCATGATAGGCAAAATGGGCAGTATTATGTTTCATAAGAAAAATTCAGGTTTTAAAACAGACTAGTAATAGTGTAAATCTCAGCGTAACTGCTTCTCCTATGTCTTACACAACTAGAAAAGCAAAGAGGTGGAAATGCGTCTGCAGCTCCTACCCCTAAGGACCAGAACAATCAGAAAACCAAAGAGACATTCCTATTTAATTGGTTTCTTTTTATGTACCCTCTTGGTATTTCAGGAAGCCCATTTTCTTTTTATTGGCATCTTATCTGCTCTGTTTATGTGCCTCAAAGCTAGTGATTTTTAAAAAAAACTTTCTTTTCCTCAAAGCCTTTAGTAACTGCTAGATCCTCTTTCCACTGTTATCCCCGACAGATGATTTGTTAGTTTCATTTCCTCTTCCGATCAAAAATCCTTTGTCTGGATGACTCCAAATCACTCATATCTAATCTTGCTGATTCCCTGGATGACATTTCCATGATGCTATCAGCAGACGGTGCCCTGCATGGTGAAAAACATCAACATGTGAAGCCTGTTTTGACAGCAAGATTCTTCCCTGGGCAATGCTAAGCAGTGTCTAGTCTGACCAGTGAAAGATGATGAGAATCACAGGACTTAACAGCAGTAGTAAAACCTCGTGATAAAGCACCTTGTTTTCCCACCGTTTGGATAACACAGTGGGTCCAGTCTGCTCCCTCGAGACCAGAGTGTAATATCACGACTGCATCTCTTTTTTTACAGTCCACTCTCATGTGGCTCTCATTTCCAAGCAGACAAATGAGCACCTGCTTGAGATGCAGCTTTCTAGTGTCAGGAGTGGGTCCTCCTCCTTTTCTTAATTTTATTTTTTATTGACATATTATAGTTGATTTCTGATGTGTTAGTTTCAGGTGTACAGCAAAGTGATTCAGCCACACACACACACACATACACCACACACACACACCATATATACACACATGTATGTGTATATAGGCTTCCCTGGTGGCTCAGTGGTGAAGAATCTGCTGGCCGATGCAGGAAATGAGGGTTCAACCCCTGGGTCGGGAAGATCCCCTGGAAGAAGAAATGACAACCTGCTCCAGTATTGTTGTTGTTCTGTCACCCAGTTGTGTCCGACTCTGTGACCCCCATGAACTGCCGCACCCCAGGCCTCCCTGTCCCTCACCATCTCCCGGAGTTTGCCCAAGTTCATGTCCATTGCATCGGTGATGCCATCCAGCCCTTTCATCCTCCGACGCTTTCTTCCCCTTTTGCCATCAATCTTTCCCAGCATCAGGGACTTTACCAATGAGTCAGCTGTTTGCATCAGATGACCAAAATACTGGTATACTCCAGTATTTTTGCCTGAAAAATCCCAAGAACAGAGGAGTCTGGTGGGCTACAGTTCTTGGGGTCACAGAGAATTGGACACGACTGAGCAAAAGCCCAAGCATGTGTGTGTATGTGTGCAGGCACGTGTGTGTATATTCTTTTTCAGAGTCCTTTTCCTTACAGGTTATTACAAAATATTGTCTATAGTTCTCTGTGCTGGTACAGTTGGTCTTTGTTATTGATCTGTTTTATATACAGTCGTGTGTATGTATATGTTAGCGGGAGTGGGTTCTTCTGTTTTTGAATTTATGAAACATTTTCTTTTCATGACTCAGAGAACACATTTGGCTCATCCGTATAGCAGTTTAAGAGGTTAAGATCTTCAGTATGAAGGAAAACCTGAGAACTGACTGCTCATTCCAGACCATGTAGGCAGCCCCTGCTCTGCATCTAATCCAGCGGCCATACTGTGAGGTGGGAGCATGTGGATAAATAAGTTCCAGACTTCACAGTCCATGTCTTGGTGAAAGGATGGTGGGGAGAGGCGAGATGAACCAATGTGTACTGAGTGACATGCAAGACCCCTCACAGACATACTTCTTAAATCATGTCAACAGTGTTGGTAGACCTGGTGCTCCCTCCATTTTACATGGAAGAGACCGGTTCTCAGAGCAGTTGAGTAGCTTCCTCAGAGCCCCGGGGCCAGTGTGAGCTGGAGCAGTGGTTTCCACTGGGGCTGTCCTCCTTCCTGTCTGTGCTCTGTCTGCCCTTTGCACGGGCCAGTCACAGGCAGAAGGAAAAATCAGCAGGGCAGTGATTATAGGAGTTCATGGTTATGTGTCTTCATGGTTGAGGAAGTCATCATGCAAAGAGTTCTCAAAAAACTAAAGGTGAAACTGATGATCTATCAAAAGGGAGAGCAAGCATCTTCCTTGAGATGGTGAAGTAGACTGAAAAACTAGCAAACCCCCTGTGCTTGATTAAAGCATGCTGTCTCAGATTGCTCTTTATCCACAGCCTTCCTCTTCTAACGTGCTCTGCCTACGATCAGCAGCTCTTCAGGGGCCAGGACATGGAGTTATATGGAAATTCCCTGTCAGTGCAGCTACTCCAGTGTTTCGATTTTTAGGCAAAGATTCTTTCCTGTGGTCATTTTTACAGGCATAACTTATGGGAGAATACCAATCGTGAAATAGAAGCTGTTTTAAAATGAAAGTTCATCTGATAGATGCTGTAGAATCTAGTCCTAGGAAGGTGCAGCAATCTGAAACAGGCTTTGAGACAGAGAACATAAATATTCATCTATATCCAGTTCATTTGTCTTGTGCCTTCTGCTTCCATTACTCACCTGAGAAGACTGTGTGCATGTGTGTCTCTGTGTATATATGTCTATCTGAGAGAAAGTCATTTTTCTTGAGAGTATTTTACGTTCAATATTGCAGAAGGTGTACCAGCTGTATTAAAAAAAGGACCCAGTTCCAGTAGACTTGGGCGTCCCTGGTAGCACAGAGGTTAAAACATCTGCCTGCAATGCGGGAGACCCGGGTTTGATCCCCTGGAGAAGGAAATGGCACCCCACTCCAGTACTCTTGCCTGGAGAATCCCATGGAGGGAGGAGCCT